>OZ022414.1:59941606-60234106 GCA_963989365.1 Rhimphoctona megacephalus | reverse complement strand
TGTTCGTCGTTTGCGGGCTCGTGACTTTCAAGACTTCCTTGACCGTTCTGCCACCGGAATAAACGAGCGTTGCTGCTTGTTGCAACTGCTTGTTACAAGTGGAAACTCCACTGCTGATAATACTCGAGCCTGGATTGTTGCACGTTGGAATTCCCAGATTTTTAGGATTTTGTAAAATCTGACCTATTCTCGATTGTTGATTGGTGCCTGGATAAACCGCTGGCATTTTGTTGGACAAAGAACCGCTCGTTTCAACGACGGTTGTCGTATCTCGCGAGATTTGTAAAACCCCTGCTGACGTTGATGAAAACGACGACGAAGACGACATCGGAACAACGTCTGTCGTCGACGTCGTCGTTGTTTTTGAATTATTACTCGAAATATTAACATTTTTGTGATCGCGCTCGTCGACGTTACTCTCAAGCTGTAAAACGAAACTCATAGTTGCAGCCTCCGGCGGTTTCGCGACGACGTAGTCGATAAGGTTGCTTCTTGTGACGGTGACGTTAATATTGTCCGATAAATTGGCAGCATCGCTGCTACCGATGCACTTGTCACGAGTTACAACGCTTGAAACTCCCGTACCAATCGCTGGTACCACTATTGCTACTCCCCCTGACGATGTCGTCGATGCCGCACAGACTTGCCCTCCCGGAGATGACTTTTCCTCGCTCACCACTAGTCCTCCACTTCCACTTCCTCCTCCTCCTCCTCCTCCAACCGGCCCACCAGCCCCCGTTAACTTGATAACCGACGGGGTCGACGTCTTGAAGGCCTTTGACGATACGTTGCTGATCGAAATTCCAACCCCGAGTTGATCGGGGCTCTCGCGACTGATAATATCCTAGATTTGGTATCCTTACCACCTCCTCTCGACCCGCCGAACCGACAAAGCTCTTGAGCTATTTGAGAACTTTCGACCATATACTGAAATTAAAAAAACAAAAATCATTTATTTACTCGATTTTCTTGTTAACATTTTTTGACATAATCATTTTAATGTTTTTGCAGCTTGCGTCGCTTGAGTGCAACGCTCAAATTCTATAGTACAGATTTAAATTGAGAAAATCCGTTTATACTTTGATCATTTTAACCCTCACACGATCAGCGTTTTTTAGCACCTTTTTTCCGGTCAACCTGGACATTTGTGGCCAACCCATTTTTTGGACAATTTAAATGTTAGAAAAATCTCCTAAAATTCACGCAGTTTTTATCCAGTAAACTACAGTCGGATATTCGTAAAATTAAGGGGACCGTATGGTCTAGAAATTTGAAAAAATCGATTTTTTTTTTTTTCGATATGTCGAAAGTATAGTATCTCAAGAATATACTGTGAAATTTTCATGCGGAAATTCTCAATATTACAGCCTCTACAGCCCATAACGCAGGTAGAGAGCGGTCCGCGACACGAAAACGTTCAAAGCCTTATTGGACACAAAGCCTTACGGGGATGATTTTTTAGTTTGCAAAAAAGAATGTGTTTTGCATGTTAAAAAACGTTTGTACAAACGTGCTGTTGATGCGAAAAAAAAACATGCACAAATAAAGAAAGCAACAAAGAAATTGACAGAAAAAGAAGAGGGAAAAAAGACACAGCGGAAATCGATAAATAAAACACCGAAGCGTCAACAATTGACGAATAAATTATTGCAAGAGCTGTCAACTTATTACGGTCTAGCAATTAGACGTAATTCAGATTCGACTGAAGGGATGAGAAGTGAAATATGGGCAGCATATTATCACAAAATTTCAACAGATGAAAATCCGCAACACTCGTACTGTCCTCCAGGTTCCGAATCGTGGTGCAAGTGGCGTCAAAGTGAGGCTGCAGGTACTTTAGACACCTACGAGCACCCACCTGCTCTGTGCGATGAAGCAGAAGAGATATTAAAACCAATTTATGAAGAATTGACAGCAGAGACTTTATTGGAAAGGTGTATTGGCAGTAATACGCAGAACAATAACGAAAGTTTCAATGCTTGCGTGTGGCACCTTGCGCCGAAACATCTGTTTCCCGGAAAAAAAATCATTGATATTGCCACTCACATTTCCGCTTGCATATTCAATGAAGGATTTGCATCCCTATTGAAAATAATGGAGACCATGGGCATAACAATCGGGCCACAAGCGGAGCAACTAGCGCAAAACCGAGACGAGCTGCGAGTATCGAGCGCCAACCGTAGGAGCACGGACAACTCCAAAGAGGCTCGGACAGCTCGAAGAAATGAAAGGAGTGAGAGGAAATCTTGAATTATGAACGTTCCGAAGGAATCCTATATGGTGCCGGAATCGCGGATTAACTGCAAGTATTCAAAATTTGCTCAATTTTTGAAAATATCTGTACCTCAAACTTTAAACTCATTTATCTCGAAACGACTTTTTTCGGCACTGCGCAGGTGAAAACAAAAAAACTATTCAACCGAATCACTTGAAATTTGGATATGTTGTTCACAACATGTATGGCTATCGTCGGAACTACAATCATAATTTTATTTAAATAATTTCTTATTGTTTATACTAAAAAACTAGTGAAAAAAAAACCCGATTTTACGAATTTTTTTTCAAAAGCGCGCCATTTTGTCAATTTTTAATTTTTTCGATTTGTTCTAGTCCCGACCATAACTGCACTCTTTCTGATTAAGAATCTTCTTGAATTTTGTGTTTCAGATGAGTAGAAGTCTCGGATCGATCTTCACCGTCCGGGTCGGATTTTTCGAGAGGGTCGTCTTCAATGCCAATTATATGATAATAAACACTGTTTTTAAAATTAAAAAAAAATTTTTTTGTATACTTAATAAAGGTAGTAATAAACCCGAAAAGTTAAAACATCGATTTTTAAATTTTTTATGGCAAAAAAAAAATCGTGAAAATAGGTGAAATTTTCGTGCTCTAGACCATACGGTCCCCTTAAGGTCTGTGCTAACTAAGCTGAAGAACTAGAAATGGAAATAGGCCCAGGCTCGTGTCGTGCACGTTGATCGAGTAAGGGTTAAAAATTGTTAAATGATGAACAAAAAAAAATTATTTTTATTGTATTTCAACGATGGGCACTTTAATGTCATTCTACGAATAGTACGAAGATAGATTTGTGTCTTTTTTCAGACATTTTGTTATTTTTATTGAGGTCAATTCATTTTTTTTCTTTTTTTTTAACGGGAGAAACCAGTTTAGGAGGCCGAAATTTTGGTGTTTTTCGTGAATTTTTTTTAACAGCCAGGGAATAATCAGAATTTGTTTAAACTTGGAGGATATTTTACTCATGTTTTGAAGTACATTTTGTAATTTTTTCAAGTCATTTCCGCCGGAAATAGTGGAGTTAGAAGCTGCTGTCCATGGACGACTTTTTTTCAACTGGTGGGCATTCTAGCTCAAAAAGTTATTGACCAATCGTTCTGAAAATTTGTGCGAATATTCTTTGTTCAATTACAATCTATATGAACCTAACTCTAGGATGATATTATTATTAAAAATATTTTTTTTTATGCAAAAAAGGTGAAAAAACATGGTATAAAAACATGACATTGTGTTCAAACACCTCAAAAACATGCAATTTTCAACTTTTTTGATCACAATTAGGTTCACATTCTTAGGAAATATGTTGTTAACGAAAAAAGAAAATTGTAATGATTACAGATAAAAATTGTGACTTCAGGAATGCCCACCAGCAAAAAACTCGGATGGCGATCGTCCATGGACAGCAGCTTCTAACTCCACTATTTCCGGCGGAAATGACTTGAAAAAATTACATAGTGTACTTCAAAACATGAATAAAATATCCTCCAAGTTTAGACAAATTCTGATTATTCCTTCCCTGTTAAAAAAATTCACGAAAAACACCAAAATTTCGGCCTCCTAAACTGGTTTCTCCCCCGTTAAGGCGAGCAACCACTTTAGATACTTTAAAAATTCATTTTTTTTTTTTAATTCATAAATCGTTAGCTAAATATCTTAAGAATATACCCTAAAAATTTCAAAACGATATTCGGATTCCTTCTAACGGTATGTATATAAATGATAAAGACTCTCCGTTCGACTCCCAAACGCGCTCAAACTTTAAACGTGTTTTTCTCGAAACGACATTTTTTCAATTTGCGGGAATCATAACTCAAAAACTAATTGATGGATCATCTTCAAATTTGGAACAGATTTACATAATATAATTTATTAAAACATGAACCTAAAATTGGAAAGATTAGATTGTTTAAAACATATTTATTATTGCAAAATGCCGGGAAAAAGGCTAAAAATCGATCATTTTTTTTCAAACACGTTCCAACATTCAATTCTCGATATTTTTTTTTTTCAAAATTTAGGTTCATGTTCTTAATAAACAGCTTAAGAATGTATAAAAATTTGTTGGACTATTTCTGATGCGAATTGCGAGCTGCACAATTCCCACAAATCGACAACGAGGACGAGGACACGCCAAGGGACACAGCGGATTACACCTTAATTAATGCACGAAATAACTTGAAAAAATTACCAGAAATGTATGAAAATATGAATAAATTATTATTAGAGTTGCGGAAATTTCCGTTTTTTTTTTTCACAATAAAAAAAAAATCCAAAAAATCATCTAATTTTCGGTCTCCTAAAGTGGTTGCTCCCCTTAATTTTCCATTGGAAAAAATACATTTTTCTTAAATAGAATTAAAAATTCGAGCAATATTGCGATATTTCCTGCCGGAAATAAAAAATTTCTTGAACGTAGTATTGAAACTGTGTATCTCAATAAATCTCGTGTTTTACTTTCTATGGCAACGATCCCGTGCCTTTCCTTGGATAAAACTCTCAACGGTAGCTGCCATATTGAATGCAGAAGTTAAAAAAAAAATAAAAAAAAAAACACGGAAGCGTTTATATACAAACGCACACAGGTATAGTGGAATTCCGGAATGAACGATCAGCCAAGAGAATCTATATAACGAATAGCTTTCACGAAACATTTGAAACTACTCGTTTGTGAGTGGTTTCGCTATTGCAGCTGAGCTTATCGATGGTTCTCGTCAAAATCGTTTGATTCGAGTATCGGAAACATACGGATGATGCTTTTGTATCATTTTTTCATCATGAACTTGGACTAATCCTCGTGTTCATTTTTGTAGTATAATTTTTTCTGGTATTGAAATTTTTTGTTATTTTTCAAGTTTCTTTATTTTTGAAATCGTTGATATTTTTTATTTATTTATTTATTTTTTTCAAATCTCCCCTTAGGATCGTAAAATCGAGCTAAAAATAAGATAATAAATTTCAACTTAAATTTTAATTAGAAAAAAATATTAAGCGAGTTTTCTCCTTTATCAAATTATCAGCAAACACTAATGAACAAAATACCTTTGAAAAAAATTATGTTGGAACTTGTTTGAACGTCAAATAATAATAATAATAATAATAATAATAATAATAATAATAATAATAATAATAATAATAATAATAATAATAATATCTATGTGATGAAATAATCCAATTTTTTAGTTCTTTGGAATCGCGCATCGAACGATTTGACTAGCAAAATTTCGAATATTATTTACCACTCAATATCCTGTTTGACTAATCGGTGAGCATTCCTCATAAAAATGATAAAATTTCGATAAGTGACAAGAAAAAAAATTCAATACAGTTTCTCAGTATTGTAATACGACTGCCCTATATTACTATGGTCAGTTTAAGGGGACCGTATGGTCTAGAGCACGAAAATTTCACCTATTTTCACGATTTTTTTTTTGCCATAAAAAATTTAAAAATCGATGTTTTAACTTTTCGGGTTTATTACTACCTTTATTAAGTATACAAAAAAATTTTTTTTTAATTTTAAAAACAGTGTTTATTATCATATAATTGGCATTGAAGACGACCCTCTCGAAAAATCCGACCCGGACGGTGAAGATCGATCCGAGACTTCTACTCATCTGAAACACAAAATTCAAGAAGATTCTTAATCAGAAAGAGTGCAGTTATGGTCGGGACTAGAACAAATCGAAAAAATTAAAAATTGACAAAATGGCGCGCTTTTGAAAAAAAATTCGTAAAATCGGGTTTTTTTTTCACTAGTTTTTTAGTATAAACAATAAGAAATTATTTAAATAAAATTATGATTGTAGTTCCGACGATAGCCATACATGTTGTGAACAACATATCCAAATTTCAAGTGATTCGGTTGAATAGTTTTTTTGTTTTCACCTGCGCAGTGCCGAAAAAAGTCGTTTCGAGATAAATGAGTTTAAAGTTTGAGGTACCGATATTTTCAAAAATTGAGCAAATTTTGAATACTTACAGTTAATCCGCGATTCCGGCACCACATAGGATTCCTTCGGAACGTTCATAATTCAAGATTTCCTCACTCCTTTCATTTCTTCGAGCTGTCCGAGCCTCTTTGGAGTTGTCCGTGCTCCTACGGTTGGCGCTCGATACTCGCAGCTCGTCTCGGTTTTGCGCTAGTTGCTCCGCTTGTGGCCCGATTGTTATGCCCATGGTCTCCATTATTTTCAATAGGGATGCAAATCCTTCATTGAATATGCAAGCGGAAATGTGAGTGGCAATATCAATGATTTTTTTTCCGGGAAACAGATGTTTCGGCGCAAGGTGCCACACGCAAGCATTGAAACTTTCGTTATTGTTCTGCGTATTACTGCCAATACACCTTTCCAATAAAGTCTCTGCTGTCAATTCTTCATAAATTGGTTTTAATATCTCTTGTGCTTCATCGCACAGAGCAGGTGGGTGCTCGTAGGTGTCTAAAGTACCTGCAGCCTCACTTTGACGCCACTTGCACCACGATTCGGAACCTGGAGGACAGTACGAGTGTTGCGGATTTTCATCTGTTGAAATTTTGTGATAATATGCTGCCCATATTTCACTTCTCATCCCTTCAGTCGAATCTGAATTACGTCTAATTGCTAGACCGTAATAAGTTGACAGCTCTTGCAATAATTTATTCGTCAATTGTTGACGCTTCGGTGTTTTATTTATCGATTTCCGTTGTGTCTTTTTTCCCTCTTCTTTTTCTGTCAATTTCTTTGTTGCTTTCTTTATTTGTGCATGTTTTTTTTTCGCATCAACAGCACGTTTGTACAAACGTTTTTTAACATGCAAAACACATTCTTTTTTGCAAACTAAAAAATCATCCCCGTAAGGCTTTGTGTCCAATAAGGCTTTGAACGTTTTCGTGTCGCCGTCTCCGATATAGTTCGCGTATTTTACGTTGTACAACTCTTCCGATCTCTTGAACATTTCCACGATGCCGTCTACCTCCATTTTGCCAGCACTTCCGGTATGATTTGCGTCACAGTGATCTTCATGCTCTCGATACCACGCTTCATATTCAATCGTATCCTCTTGGCCTTTCCATTGAGAGCAGGCTTGACATATACTGCATTTGACGACAACATCTAAAATTTTATTACTGTATTTCCCTATTAACGAGGCAATACCGAGAAGCGATGAGAATCCACGTTTCGCCCACGATCCATCACCAGACACAGAAAGTTCATCCGCGGGACGCCCAGCTTTTACATTCAACTCGACTTCTTCTTTCAATGCTCTTTGGAAAACGATTTTCGCGACGGCTTCAGCTGCAATTTTTATATTGTCCACGATGCCGTAATATGTACTCTTACAAATTCCTTGTCCAAGATCCATGAGACCGCAGAAATTTTTCAAGCCTTCAAATCCTACTCCAAGCATTCTCAGGGCGAGAACAAGTCGACGGTTGATTTCAAATGCCTTATCAATTAACGGCGAAGACAAAATAAAAGTTTCTTTACACTCACACTTCACAGAGAGTTTGAATCCTAGACCACGTTGTCCGTTTTTGCTAAAAGTGACCGCACCGTTACAATCTTTACACTTCAACAACTGTTGCAACGTTAAAAATATCATGCTGAATTCGATGATGCAATAATTGAAAGTAGGATTAACGTTTACTTCCAATTCCTCATTGCCTTTTAATTTTTTCGCAGACGTGCTCGTAAAATCAGTAGTATTTTCGATAGTGAATCGATTGCCCTTGAAATATCTTTTGCGACCTACAGAAGATGGTCGTCTAGAAGAGTCACGGCCTTGCTTTCTATCCATATTTTCTGATATTTTATTTCAAAATTTTCGATGTTGGTTCGTCAAAACGTAACGTTGTACTGATCAAGTCAGGGGAAAGCGAAATGACCGTTTCCCTCACAAATGTTCGACAATAGGTATATTTCGGGGAAGGGAAAAGTATATATAGGTATATAGTATGTACTATATACAGGTATATATTTTCGGAGAAGGATTGGGACAGCTGCTGCGCTCCGATTAGGTTACCGGTTAGCGCTAGACCCGTTAGGAGCGCGCGGACCGCTCTCTACCTGCGTTATGGGCTGTAGAAGCTGTAATATTGAGAATTTCCGCATGAAAATTTCACAGTATATTCTTGAGATACTATACTTTCGACATATCGAAAAAAAAAAAATCGATTTTTTCAAATTTCTAGACCATACGGTCCCCTTAATAGTTTAATAGTTTAAGCAAATGTATCATATTCCGGGAATTTTAGTTAAAAACACTAAAATAAGAAAACTTTCCAATATTTTGTGGAATTTCGAAAGAAAACTTGATATGTGACTCTTACAATGTATAAAATTCAAGATTATTTTATATTGTTATTAACACTGTAACTGCAATCTTTAGCCAACCCGTTAAACAACGGGTGATGACAATTTTCGTAAGGTCACAAAACGTAAGAATTAATTATTTTTTAATAAATTTTCATTTTCTCGATACCATTATTGTTATATTTATTAATTGATCCCGGTTTTCGAGTCGTATTGTGAGTGTTTTAAAATAAAAAATCCGTTTTTCTGAAGCACGGAATTATGTTCGATATTTTTTCGATAGTACATCATTCCGTGCCTAGAACGGGATGTTTCATTTTTTAATTAACTCTTGCAAATTAATAAAATAAAAATGCATAGTTTTTCTTCAATTTTTAGTAAAAATTCCTAATTTTTAACCTGTTTACACCTAGCACGGAATTGTGTCCAAAATAATTTCCTTATTGCGTTTTATAGGTCGTAACTGAAGGCACCTGGCATGGAATTGAGTATCAGACATTGTACATATCCGTTATTACATCCTAGGCACCGTAATATTAATTACTGTTCAATTAATTTGTAAACACATCAATGTTATCGAATTTTTAAATATTTTATGGTTGGAATACTTATATTGGGTTTTAAACTTAATTCCCGCTGTTTTTCAATGAAAAAATAAAAAAATTATTTATAGTTTATGGTACATTCTATTTTATTCGAAGTATTGTCCTTCAGAAACTACGACCTTTTCCCATCTTTCACCCAACAAATGGATTTTATGCCAATATAAATCGTTACTTTTTGAGGAGATCCATTCATCGATCCATTTTTTCATATCTTCAAAAGACTTGAAATGCTGTGATGACAAATCATTCTGAATCGCTCGAAACAAATGATAAGCAGACGGTGCTACGTTCGGTGAATACGACTGGTGAGGTAAAACTTCCCAATTCATGTCCTTTATATACTTTTTTACGGTTTCTTCTACATGTGGCCGAGCATTGTCATGGAGCAAAATTAGTTTGTTATGACGTTTGGCGTACTCAGGACGCTTTTTTCTCAATTCCTGGTTTAGTTTCATTAATTGTTGTTTCCAGCGAACAGCTGTGATCGTTTCACCCGGTTTCAGCAATTCGTGGTACACCATACCTTTTTGATCCCACCAAACACACAGCATCACCTTTTTAGCATGAATATTGCGTTTTGGCGTTGATGGATCTGGTTCACCTGGCAATACCCACGCTTTTTTTCGTTTGGGATTTTCATAATAAACCCATTTCTCATCGCCAGTCATGATTTGATGTAAAAATGACTTCCTTTCGCATCGTTCAAGCAGCAATTCACAAATCGTTTTTCGCTTTTCGAGTTGTCTCTCGTTTAATTGATGTGGTAACCAATTTCTCGCTTTTTGAACCAGTCCAAAATTATGTAAACGTTTGCTAACAGCCATTTCAGTAACGTTTAATGTATCAGACAATTCTTTAAGGATCTGACATCGATCTTCATTGAGTAAGGCCTCCAATTCTTCATCTTCAAATTTTCTCGGTTGTCCTGGACGTTCTTTGTCTTTAAGGTCAAAATCGCCACTTTTGAATCGTCTAAACCAATCTCTGCGCGTTGTCTCAGATCGAACATGTTCGCCATAAGCTTCTTGAAGCAAGCGATGACTTTCAGCAGTACTTTTTATTAAATTAAGAGGATGGATCAGTCGCCTAACCTCACCTCGAATTTTCGAAGTTGAAATTCTTCGATACACTTTGACCGATTACAAAAAAGCTCTGTCAGCCCACGCAGGACGATGGCAAAAATGGGCTGACTGGGCCTTTTTGTAATCGGTCAAACCGTATCGAAGAATTTCACTTTCAAAATTCGCAGCTATCTCTCTCGCACTCACGATGGCGAGATACCGACTGATCCATACCCTTAAAGCAAAAAAGCAAAGCTTCCCACGTATGCTCTTTCGTTGATTCAAAACCTGATATTTTCGATATTATAAAAAAGTTGTGTGTACAAGTAAATTCACTATCGAATACTGAATATTGCAGGTTATGTTCAATACTTCAACACAGTATAGTTTTAGTGTTACTTCTATTAAAATAATACTAGTTACCCCATCTCATATAAAACAGCAAGAATTAAGTTTAAAACCCAATAGAATAGAGTATGCCGGAATTATGGACATAATATAACGGAATTAGTGGGAGAGCGGTTGGTCTAGTGGGCCGGGGCTCGGGCTCGCACGCCGCGGGTCCCGGGTTCGAATCCCGACCAAAAACACCAATAAAAAATTGAGATTTTTTTCACGTGTTTCCACTGTAATCCCGGGTGGTTTGGACTCCACCTTTATAAGAATCATGTCCAGACCTCGCTGTGATGCCTGAGCGGTCGGTGTACGGCTCCGGGTGCCTCCCGGTGGACGGTTCTCATCGTGCGGATGGTTGGCCCCCTAGCCGTGTACTGGCTAGTTCATTGCATTACAGCTGAGGAAGTACCTTTCTTAAGCGCCTCCGGTAGCTGTGCTTGAACATACCCGCATTGCTACCCGGGGAAATTAGGTAGGTACCGGCTGTATCGGCAAGGTTTTCGGCAGTTTCCCTTCGCCCTCGGCAAATGCGATACAGTTGGGGATAAGTCGGCTGCAGCCGCACAGGGGGGGGTGTCTTTGGAAAAAGGGGGGTGGAAGCTAAAAAGGGGAGAACCCTGGGCAATGGCAAATACAATAAAAAATATAACGGAATCAGTGACAGCGTCATATTTTTATCAGAAATTACATACATTTATAGGGTTCCCAAGTTCGTCAAAAAAATAATTAAAACGTTATTCGAAGTGTTTGAAATTTTTCAGTATTAAAGAAAATTAAGGTATTATCGCGCTAAAATAATTTTTGTATGACCTTTTTTTAAATAAAACAATTACAAATTCATTGAAAAATTGAAGGAGTGTTAAACTCCCGGAATATGGCATCTTAGTCAGGTTAATTAACCTACAAAAATGAATGAAAAAAGTAGAAGACGAATAACTTTGGAGAAAAAAATTCATTAAACTGCTTTTGTCTCGTTGTAACGTTGTTACGGAGTACGAATTATAATTAGGCAGGAAACTAATGCTGTTGCAATCGATTATCGATTGAATAGAATTGGTTAACGGGTAGGAATGCATCCGGTTATTGTATGGAACGAAACATCGAGAAATGAAGACAGCAATTCGAGTGGCAGTGAGAGGGCCAAGCTCAACAACATTGTACCTTGGCAATGATTTCATTTTCGTCACGAAACCATTTGCGAGTAAAATACACGAACATTATGGTTGTCCGAGGTTAGGACTCGAACGATTCAGCCTGCATAAAAAAAATTACATTAACGAAAAAAAAAAAAAAGCAAACTACTATGAGAGAATGCACTCACGCACGACATACTATAAAATCGTGCGCGAGCCCCCCACACTACCAAAAACGTCTTGTCCGATAATTTGCTACACACGTTTCTGTTTATACACTAAACTCGTGTCGTGAAGGAAACGAAACAAGTGACTCATTCCCATGAATATGCGTCGTATATTGTGAGCTGGGGAGTGGCATAAACACAAAATGTGTGTTAAAACATCGTATTATGTATATTTATAAGTGGGGACATCGTCGGCTCACCGACCAGAGCCCCTTTCAGTAATAAATTCTTGTACAAACTGAGAAAATCGAATTAAAAGACAAAATCGGTAATTATCGTTCACGCGAGCTGCATATTTTCTCGTCAGGTTTTTTCTTCTCGCCGTTTTTTATTCAGACGTAAAAAAAAAACAAGCTTTTTATTATTTCGAGTAACAAATTGAAGTTGCAGATAATTATCGACAATTTTGAGATCGACTAATCGTTAAAAAATCGAAGCTCAATATTTATTTTAACCGATGATTTTACATGATAACTGATCATTAACTCTCGAAGGATACGACAAAAATATTTTCGTTATAAGTATTAAATTCACTTGAGGTTTAATTCGGCTGCATCTACCTAGACGCCAAAAAAAAAACAGAAAAACAACACTTTAAACGAGTTTTTCTCGAAACACTATTTTAAAAGTCGGTGGGCATGGTATTTCGGGAACAACTTGATGGATATGTTTCCAAATTTACAGGAGATACGATGAGAAACATTTAAGGCGAGCAACTACTTTAGATGCTTCAAAAAATCAATTTTTTTTTTTATTTCATAAATCGTTAGCAAAATATCTTAAGAATACACCCTGAAAATTTCAAAACGATATTCGGATTCCTTCTAACCGTATGTATATAAATGCTAAAGACTCTCCGCTCGACTCCCAACCGCGCTCAAACTTTAAACGTGTTTTTCTCGAAACGACATTTTTTCAATTGGTGGAAATCATAACTCAAAAACTAATTGATGGATCATCTTCAAATTTGGAACAGATTTACATAATATAATTTATTAAAACATGAACCAAAAATTGGAAAGATTAAATTGTTTAAAACATATTTATTATTGCAAAATGCCGGGAAAAAAATGCTAAAAATCGATCATTTTTTTTCAAACTCGTTCCAACATTCAATTCTCGATTTTTTTTTCAAAATTTAGGTTCATCTTCTTAAAAAACATCTCAAGAATGTATAAAAATATGTTGGACTATTTCAGATGCGAATTGCGAGCTGCACAATTTCCGCAAATCGACAACGACGATGAGGACACGCCAAGGGACACAGCGCATTACACCTTAATTAATGCATGAAATACCTTAAAAAAATTACCAGAGATGTATGAAAATATGAATAAATTATTGTCAGAGTTGCGGAAATTTCCGTTTTTTTTTACAATAAAAAAAATCCAAAAAATCATCTAATCTTCGGTCTTCTAACCTCACCTCGAATTTTCGAAGTTGAAATTCTTCGACACGGTTTGACCGATTACAAAAAAGCTCTGTCAGCCCACGCAGGACGATGGTAAAAATAGGCTGACAGGGCCTTTTTGTAATCGGTCAAACCGTGTCGAAGAATTTCACTTTTGAAATTTGCAGCTATCTCTCTCGCACTCACGGTGGCGAGATACCGATTGACCTATACCCTTAAAGATCGTTGATGAACTCACTTTTTTAAAACCGATTTTCATTTTTTAACCCTAGCTACACACTACAGGGTCCAATGGACCGACAGCAACACACTACATTTTCATCTTTTTTTCACCACACGCCTTTTCATAAACGTCATAACTTTTTATGAAACGACTTTTTGGCTGTACTGATTGATTCTCCGGATTGCTCGGAGTCTGGCGTTTCGATTTCACTACAATTAAACCTCAATAGACGCGTTTGTTACAATGTTATAGAGCAACAAAGATCGTCGGTCCAATAGACCGATAGTGTGTAAGTAAGATATTAAAAGTTATGGTGTGTAGCTAGGGTTAAACGCGTTTTTCTCAAAGCACTGTTTTAAAAATCGGTGTACGTGATATCTCGAGAACCATTTGATGAATTGTTTCCAAATTTACAGGAGATACGATGAGAAACATTTAAAAGTTGTAGACAAACTTACTTTTTTAAAACCGATCTTCATTTTTTAATAGTTACGTAAAAATGTACGACTTTTTTCATAGATTTCATATGCTCGAGTTTCAATTCGTCGCCGCTTTGTTAAAAAAAAAATGATTTTAATAATCGACGATTGTCAACGGCTCGTATTTATTGTTAACTTGAATAATCCGTTTGGTTTTTAGATTTCAGATGGACCGTTTAAGCTGGAGAGTGTACACCGTCAAACGTCGAGAAAAAAATTTCATCATCTGCCGGCGGCCATGTTTTTGTTGTTTTTCTGTATTTTTTCGTGATGTTTTTTGTACCTTTGTGTTAAAAAGAAAAAAAAAACAAATGCGTTTCTTTTTCACCGACAGTTTCCCAGAAAAAAAAATCGGAATTTGGCCATTTTTTTTGGGCCTCCAGGTAAATGTAGCGCCTTAATAAACGGGTGGTAGCTTAAATTGGATTCTAGGCAAATAAAAAAACTCCATTTTCATTAAATTTTCGTCAGGATCAATCGAGCTTAAAAATAATATTTCGTCTACTAACTCAGCGTGTTGATTTTACTTTTCAATCCGGTCTTTGAGGTTGAAGCAAAATTCCTGTTTTCTTTCCCCAGTATTAATATTTTCCTTGATCAATTTCACGTAAATTTTTCTTCTTTTATTGGTACGTCACATACCAAAATATGAATAATAAAATAAAAAATTAACCATTTAAGAAATAAATGTAAAAAAAAGAAAATTTTCGCTGCATTTCAACGATCTAAATTTCGAAAGCATTTGAGTCTCGAAAGAATGAAGGAAAATTTTTAAAATTCATTGTTTCGGATAAGTGAACAATATGAGACGTGAAGGGAGTCTAATTCTCGGCTAATTCGCTTCGGGCATTGTGTGTTTGAACGGAGATGTGATAAGAATATTTGGGGCTCAACAGAAGCTTGTGGTCTCTTCGAAAGTATCATTTTTTTAATTTATTTCCAGGGCTGAATTACATGCCCAAAGGACCTCACCAAGCTCACCAACGAAAACGTACGTTCAGTGTTGTTTGCTACAGTGACTATATCGCTGTCTTCGTTGGCGGGATTGTATGACACAAAGTGTGTAAATCGCTTGTGCGCGCGGGGGTTTTGCTTTCGCGACGAGTAGAGACTCTCTGAAAACGGACACACACATATGCAGCCTCTCTTTCCACCTCTCTCTCTCTCTCTCTTATTGTGGCCGGTTCCGTTGGCAGCAATGGGATCTGCTGCAGCGACGACCTACTTGGCGTACCTCGACCCTTGTGCATTGATTCGATCCGCGAACCCAAATTACATATTCCCAAACGAAGCTATACACACACAGACGAACAGAAAGACGGGTACGAAATGTGCACAAAATTTATTCTGTTCCTGACTCCATTCGTTTCCGTTGTGAGTTAATTACCGATTAACGTAAAACCACAAATGTGGTTCTTAATTTTTCATCGTTCGAATTCTACGAATATGCGGCTTTTTCTTGTAATTCTGTTATTTCTTTATTTCCATCGTTGGGATTGTAACGTAATTATGGTTTGTTTTTTTTTTCTTCAATTCGGTTATTTCTTGAGTTTCCAGTGTTGGAATTTCAACGAAAAAAATGGTTTTTATCCATTTTGTAATTTCCCAATTTTGAAACAGTCGAAATTTTATAACGAAAAATTAGGGGAAAAATTTTGATTAACTTTCGAGGCCTAAATCGGTAAGAACTTTTTTCAAAAACACAAAAATTTCGCTCGATTCCGAGAATGGCCTAAAATCATCACAATCTTTCGAATTCTTCTCCGTATCGATTAGGGTCGACTAAGATTCGAGTTACCGACCGTCGGTATATTTGTACTAATATTTCTGGGAGAATTTCGAGAAAAATTTTATAAAAAAATTTTTTAACTTCGATTAGAAAAAGGTTAATTTATTGCCTAATATTTCTGCAGGTTTAAAAAGATTTAGAAACAACAGAAAGATGGTTCGCAAAAAAAAATCTTACGTCGAACCGAAGAATCCATAAAAAACCAATTTATAAAAAAAAAAAATCCAATTTACAAATAATCCGGTTGAATATCGTATTCATAAATCTACCAGGTGTAAATTGTGAATTCGCAAAAGAAAAAAAAGTTTTATGACCGTGTAGTGAAAAGCTAGTCAAACATTAAACACAAATAAATTTAATCGAAGAAATTTTGATTTTTTTTTTTTTCGTTCTCTTTCACTCATGTTGACAGAAGGAAGGTGAGCCGGTTTTGCAGGATTGTTGACAGAAACGAGGCTGCAGCGTTTACGAATGTCTTTTTGTTCTCCGAAAGGGGGAAAGTTTTCTCTCCAAGTTGCTTAAATACATTCGGACGATCTTTCTGTGTTCACGTCTGTTTGTGTGCAAAGCGTCGAAGAGAGACCAGTGAAATATCTCAGGACCTTGTCGTGTTCGCGAGTAACCGGTATCCGTCTTTTCTCTCTCTCTCTCTCTCTCTCTCTCTCTCTCTCTCTCTCTCTCTCTCTCTCCCCCCTTTTTCTCTCTCTTCCTCTACTTGTAGTATGACCGTTTGCCCGTAAATACAATCCGGCAAAAGGGAGAAAGGGGGGAGGAAGGGCCAAGGCGTCAAGAGGGACGAACGAAGAAAGTATGTGCAGACTATTGGCGTGCCGTGGGTGAGGAGCTCGAAGATCATCCGTTTCTAGGCTCTCAACCGGGGAGAGGGGGGGGGGAGTAGTCCCGAGTTTCGTTTCAATAGACCGATGAGACCTCGCTAATCGTTGGTCAAAAACTCAGCGATTTCCTATTTCTGCATGAACGGCCTTTGATCAAAACGACTGAGCCAAAAACAACATTTTTAATGATACTGAAATTTACATCGTTGGAATTCGACAAAAAGTAATTCCATTGTTTTTCAATTTTCTCTTTTTTTGTACACTTCCACCATTTCTGTGCCAATTTTTCCGGTCGATTTCTATAACGGGGACTCGGAAAATTTGAACAATTTTCGTAGCATAAATCTGTATAAATATATCGGTAAATCTCTTAAAATGTGATTAAATGCGAAGTTTTATTTTATATTTTCCAAAATAAGGAAGAAAATTTCAACGAAAAGAACGAGACCTGTTCTACGATGTATTTGACACATAAAAAATTTAAAAAAACTTCATGGTTATCTTGACTTGTTAGTGGTTCTAATTTTTAACTAATTTTCAATTTCGGAACTACATTCACGTCGCAACTATTTATGCAGGATTTCAAGGTGTTATGGCGGGTTGTTCCAGCTTCTAGGTGGCTTATCTGGCGGTTAAAAGCATGGATTCGCAGACCTTTGACTGCCAGATTGGCTTACCTAGAAGTTGGAACAACCCGCCGTTAGAAATTAGAGGATTATTACAACGGACGGACGCACGAGTTAGATCAATAAATTCCGTTGTCACCTCTTTGAAGTACGGAATCTAAATGATAATAAAACGAAATAACGTTGCGTCCGAACGATGCACACTACATAATCTTATACGTCAGATTGGCTTTCTAGAGCGCTTTGTTTATTCACGAGCTTTCCTCTCTGGCCATTTTCATTTCGCTACGAAATCGACAACAGACTCAACGAGGTGAAACAAGTGAGAGAGAACGAGAGAGAGAGAAGGACGAGAAAAACAAAAAAAAAAGAAAGTAGACGAATGTCTGGTTTAGACCGAAACGACCGCGAACCTTCCTCTTGTCGATAATCCAAGTGAGAGAGATACCACAAGCCTGTACACGAGCGATGGAGGGCATCGGACTGTACTCTAGACTTTTAGAAACATTGCAAATGCACGCGATATTCCGGACACCCCAGAGAAGCTTTTGCTGCCCGTTTCTCTTCCATATAATCCTATCCTACATCTCTTCTCCCTTTTTCTCCGCCACACCGCCCCCCTCCCTGGTGTATAAATATTCAACGAAGTGAGGTTTATTATCCGAGAGTCGACCATGAAAACGAATAGAGAATCTAAGCGCAAACGCCCCGCCATCTTGCGGCTACATCGAAGAACTTCGTACCTGTTCGCTAATATGCGCAATTCAAGTTGCATTCCGAGAGGTCGATACTTTTGGAATTTTAGTTACTTCAAAGAAACTAATTCACCGACTTTAAAGCCTTGAGTTAATTTTTTTTCGCTGAATTTCAATAAATAATGTCACGTGACAGAAAAATCCAGCTTGAAGCAATTGTTTTTTTTGTGATTCACAACCAAACTGGAAAAAAGTGCGTTAATAATCTGATTATCATAAAAGTATCGTAATTTATAAAAATACGTTTGATCAATTGTACGAAACGATTTTATTTTCGATAAGACTGAAAAAAAAAGAGAAAAAAATTCAGAGCATCGGACGAAACGTGAGTATGCGATTAATTCGCTAGTCGACGACGCATCGTTCAATTATTCGAGAATATCGAGCCGCAAAAGGTCTCGGGGTCAGGGGACAGCACGCGGGAGAGAAAGAACGAGAGCTCGAGCATCAGAGACTGGAAAGACTTTTGCTGAGCACTATGTGAAATGTACAGTGAACGGCAATTGTCGGTTCTTCATATGTATGTTTATGTGTCTGTGTATGTTTGCGTGTGGGTAAAACGTGCTCTATGGGCGCCATCGTACGGACGGCGAGGCATTATTACAGTGCGAGCGCGGATTTCCTTTCTCGTACATACGTTGTAATGCACGAATCGACGAAATATACACGCTTCGTACCGCCATGAGAAGGGAAAATCCTCCAAGTATCCAACTTGTGATTCTCAGTTTAAGAGCACGAGAAAACCCGACACAATCATCGGATTAATCATTCGGGAATGCAACCACTCACGTAGAAAGATGAAAGTCTATCCTTACATTTGTATTTATATACACGAGTGTGTTTTTATGTGTACGTGTACAGGCCACACAACAAAATTGCATATCTCGCCATACTTTCTTGAGTCCTCACCCGCAAGTCACGAAGAAAGGATTCGGGAGAGAGAGAGAGAGAGAGAGACTTCCTTCAAAGAACGCTTCAAAGCCACGCTTTTTAATTTAAACACGATTCGCAATTAATTATTCATTCAATCCATGGACAAGATACTCGGAAAATGAGCTGTCAAATAATTTAAGAAGAAAACAGTGTTGTATATTCTCGTCCATTTCAATTTGAACGTGATATAATATGATTTTTGTTTTTTTTTTGGTTTGACAGAAAAACTAGCCTTGAATGTCGGAATAAAAGAACTTTCGGTTTTGAAAATCATTCAGTCGAAAAATTACGCGAAAAAAATGACTGGAGAATTGGATCTAAAGATAGAGATTGACCGGGAAACAAAAACTGAACGATTTTAATGACGTCAGACGTACAGATTTATATTTAAAAAAATTGATTGGACATTGTTTGATTCTCAGAGCCGGAAGTTCAATGTTAATCATAAATTACCTGGACTCATAGAAATCATAATTCATCGAGATTATTGATGAAATAACTATGGAAGAATCTTTTGGAAGTTCTGGTAAAATAAAAAAAGGAATAAAAATGTTTAGTATAGATTTCTGAAGGCGGAGTTCTCGGGTAACGCGGCGAGAGAGTTTGCAAACGATACACAAGAGTATACCTTTGTGTAAAGGACGAGGAAGATCCTCGACGTTGCTATTCGATCTTTTACAAGCGAGAGCAGCTCTCTGGTTAACGTGCAGCAAAAGAGGGGAGGAGGAACGCCGACGAGAAGAATATGTAGGAAAGGCAGAGCAGCCAGGAAAGACGACGACATCGTTGCTGCTGGGCCATTGTGCAGAGCTCGCCATTTCATCCAAGGTTATAAACTCCAGCGTATAAAATGTACACGCACGTTCATCTCCCCCTTCTTTTACTCTCTTCCTCTCTCGCTCTTTCTTTCTACCTCTCTCTTTCCCGATATGTGTTTGCGAGATTCTGTGTCTCGTGTAATTTTAATGTGGATCTTCCTGCAACTACTAAAATATTGCATCGTTCCAGCTAAAGGATTACAAAATTTATCATAATTTCGTAATATATTACCCGAGCTTCCTTTTTATTAAAACCTTCAATACTTGGGTGTTTTTCTCTAATATCTTTTCCTTTATACTCGCATAAGTGCTGTTTATTTGACAAAGTGCAAAAGGCACTTTTCATTTGTTTAAAATATTTATAAATAAATAACCATAAAGGAAAATTTTTTGTGATTGAGTTACAGCTAAAATTTGGCATCGAAAGAATGATTCGCGGTTTGCAATAATAAATTGGCTGTTATCACGGAGATTATAGAGAAATGTAGGAATTTAATGGTGTGATAAAATTTCCTTTTTTTCTACGGCATCTCGGAATTATCGAAAATCTGAAAAAATTTCTCCTTTTTACTAAGATAGCATTCTTTCCCCGACCCTAAAATGTTTAGTTTTTTTTTTTTTAAGTTCAGGGTTAAAGTTCAGGGCTAAGAATAAATGATGCATTTGAGTCTGGCTGACCCGTCGGAGAACTTGAAAATATACAAAACGACTCTTTTGAGTTGTTCCGAGGCTGCGCTAAAACTCGACACATTGAGGGAGAATTGCTCGTGCGCGAAGAGAGTTCCTACCACGAAACACATGGAGAGTTAAAGAGGGAGAGCGAGAGAAAAAAAAACGTATAGTTCGGTCGAAACGATCCACGAGTCTGCAGAGTCCATCGAGAATTATTATGACCACGATAATAATAATAACGAAAATGCCTCTCTCGTGCGAGTGCTCGAGTCTCGTTCGAGATGGCGATACTCGAGAGCCTCGGTGCATCCTCTCATTTTTCTCTACTTCTTTTTTTCCCTTATATTGTTTTTTTCTTTATCGTTTTCCATACGGTTGTACTATACAGACTTTTGACGTTTATGGACATAGCGTAGACGTGTGCGAGAACGATTACTGCGCATCCATTCGAGCTTTACTCGTTTATTACACGGCTAACGCTTGATTGTGCGTAATTTTCTTTGCATAATATCTGTGTGATGCAGTCGATGACCACACGATGATAGAAAAAAAAATACGAATATTATTGCAATTCATGTTAATACATTTAATTAATTATTTTAACTCATCGATGCTCGGCAATCATTAATTATATAGATTAAAAACGACGCTGAAGTTTGCAACGTTGGAGTCCAACGAAATGAACGAAAAAAAAATGTTTGTAATTCACCAATTTTTTATTTCACGAATTATTGGTATAGGTTGAAAAACTACGAATTGCAAATTCGGCAGGGGACGAAATTGGAAAATTACTGGACTTATTGGAGTTTTTTTTAGATCATTTCGTTGGACTCCAACGTTGCAAACTTCAGAGTCATGATTAAAATGCGTGAAAAAATAGCACATTATAATTGTATTCGCTACGAAAAGATGCAACGATTCGTTTGAAATTTTAACTATTATGCGACGTTCGTTTTGGCTGGTTAAAATAATTATAAAATTGCTTTTCATATTTATATCAATATTGGAAGATATCTGCTTCGTTTCGAGAGCGAATAATTTTGAAATCTTTTTGTTCTTTTCAACTTCTTTTTTTTTTAATATTTCAAGAATTATAATTACACGTGTTTCAAATTTTGTTGGATCAAAATTTCGAATTCTCGCAATTGAACAAAAGTCTGAAAAAAATTAGTCACTTTTAAAAGCTTTGAAAAAATTCATGAAAAATCACGAATTTTGTATGTGTTTTTGTAAAAAGATTCGATATCATAATGACGAAATTATTAAGCTATTGAACGAACAGTTCCACAAATACCGCTTCTAAAATTGGAAAAGAGGAATTTGAAGGAAAGGAAAAGATTCCAAAAACATTCAAAAAGATTCGAGAAAACTGACACTCATTTCTACGACGAAAAAAATGTTTTTTTTTTAACAAATTGTTAAGAATTATTTTTTTTTAATTTTGATATTGCATATCAATGTCGAACTGATATCGAAATTGATTTCATTTTTTTTCATTTCCTGCACCAGCAAATAAGTCGTAAATCTTTTCAATTGATTGATTTTTATTTAATCGACTAGCCGGAGTTACCCTCGGTTCGCTCGGACAAAGCCAGCCAGCTCCTATCAAATGTAAATTAAAAAAATGAACCTTTAAATACAGGAATTATAAAGCTAAACTGAATTATCATATTCTCAATACAGTTGTATTTAATTTAATGAAAGAAAACTGCTTTTTATTTCCAAAAATATACTGACGCATGCGTCTCGTTGAACGCTGGAGTTTCTGAGCTGGAACGTATCCTTACCACAACAGGATAATGGAACATTGGAGAATGTTCCAGAAGATTCTGAACTTCCGTTTCCGGTTTCTAGAACATTCTAGAATGTTCTCGAACGTTTCGGAACAGGAAGTCCCTTCGATGGTCCAAAAGCGTCTGGAACATTCTAGAACATTCTCTAAAATTCCGGAACCGGAAGTCCCTTCGGAGGTCCAGAAACTTCTGGGACATTCTAGAACATTCCCGAACATCCTGGAACATTCTAGAACATTCTGGAAAATTCTAAAAACACTCCAGAACATTCTAGAGCATTCTCGAACATTCTGGAACATTCTAGAACATTTCTCGAACCTTCTAGAAGATTCTATAACATTCTGGAATATTCTAGAACATTCTCGAACCCTCTGGAAGATTCTATAACATTCTGGAACATTCTACAACATTCTCGAACATTGTAGAACCTTCTGGAACACTCTACAACATTCTCCAACATTCTCGAGCATTCTGGAACATTTTAGAACATTCTGTAACCTTCTAGAACATACAGGAACATTCGAGCCAGGCTCGGCCACTTCGGCACTCGATTCCCAGCAGCTTCATCGACTTCCTACGAGAAGCCCATTGGTGCGATGCCCTATTTTGACACCCATATCTCCGAACTCAACTCCTGCAGTTCCAAATCGAAACCGTCTTCATGGATGGGGGATGGAGGGCTACCATACCATGTAACCCCAATGGGGCTGTGGGCATGAGTTGCGGAGTTATAGCGGTACGCACAGACAAATCACGCTTACATTTATTATATATATTGATTGATTTCATGGTCACTGCAATGTATTTTTATTTTGTTTTGTACTTTGAGATATTAATTTGCTCATCGAGCTGAGGTAATTGGAGCATCCGTTTTATCGCGACAACCGGATATCTATCTTTCCTTCGACTTTTGCATGCAACGTCAATAAAAGACGCAATATATTTGCCGTGTCCTCGATGATTACAAACATCTATAGTTTTCTTGCTGATTCTACCTACGGTACATTCAAAGAGAGATGCCGGCTATATTTATTCCCTATCGCTAATCTAACTCGTGCTCTTTCAAGCCAATAAAGATTACGCGACGAGGTGGATTGTCGCACGAAATGTACAAGATACTATTCAACCGACCTCATGATTTGACCACAATTATTTTATTATTCACAGCAAATAAATAGTCCTTGGAAATAATAAAAAAAAAAAACATCGCATTGCACTGTAGTTTATTCAGATTTTTTTTATTTGCTTACATTATTCAGAGACTGTAAATTTCAGATTTTACAATAATTTTCAACAATACTTGAGATTCAATTTAAATTTAATCCCCACGATAATAAAAAATTTTAAAAACGGAATTTAACTCAAAAATGTTTTTTTTTTAACCCCTTAGACATTTTTTCAGGTCAGTACAAAATAATACACTAAAATATATCTCACATTCTTAACCCTAGAACCCCACAATGGGGTAATGAGTTAACCCGCGAAAATGTCAAATTTTCTTCGCGAAACCAATTTTTTTAAACCATTCCTGCCGTTTTGTAGAGTTTTCACCATTAAGGGGGGAAAGTCATGTAAACGTACGTTTTTTTCAAGAGTTTTTTTATAAAGAAATGGAATAGTTTATTGAAATAGCACAAAGCATATCTCAAAATATACGATAAAAAGTATATTGACAAATTTTTTTAGATCAAAATATTTCAAAATGGCGGCCCCACAGCTGCTGGAAGCAGATTTGCGCCGTGCAGCCTACAGGTCCCAATTCTCAACTAAAATCAGAAAATCAAATTTTTATTATTAAAATACATTAATAGGCTTTGCATGACGGAGAGAAAAAAAATAAAAAATTTAGGACCATTTTGAAAAAAAAATCACTTATTTTTGTATTTTTGTAAATGGTCCTAAATTTTTTATTTTTTTTTCTCATCGTCATGCAAAGCGTATTAATGTATTTTAACAATAAAAATTTGATTTTTAAATTTTAGTTGAGATTTGAGGCCTGTAGGCTGCACGGCGCAAATCTGCTTCCAGCAGCTGTGACGCCGCCATTTTGAAATATTTTGGTCTAAAAAAATTTGTCAATGTACCTTACATCGTATATTTTGAGATGTACTTTATGTTAATTCAATAAACTTTTCCATTTGTTTATAAAAAAATCTTGAAAAAACGTACGTTTACATGACTTTTCCCTTTAAATATTTACCGAATGCGACTTTATCATGCACCATTCTCTTCGTTATCAAAAAACGAAGAGAATGGTATATAATTAAACCTTATTATCGTATACGAGGAACATTTTATGCTAAAGAGAAGATTGGGGTAATTATTTACCCCAGTGTGGGGTTTACGTTGGAAAAATTAGATTGTGAAGTTCTAGGGTTAAAAATAAGAATTCGATCACTCAAATATGTGACTAAAAATTAGTAATTTAAAGATGACAAAAAAACTGTAAAGCTATTTCACAGCGCGAACCGATTTCTGTTCAAAAAATTGTTTGTACGTATGCAGAGCATAACTCAGTGACACAACTTCGTATTTGCTACGAAACCCAAATTCTTGTGAATTTCAGGAAATTCGATACTGGAATATTACAAAACTAGGATAGATTTTTCTTCCTTCGAAGTTTCGAGTGTTACTGGGTTATATTTCGAAGAAATACGAAGTAAAGTAGAAAGGTCGGGGTGCATGAGTATTTACTACAATTTGAAAAGGAAAATGTATACGAAATCCTGAAAAGTGCATGCGCCATATAGATGTCAAATTTCCAAAGTAATTTTTTCAATCTCTCCGACTCTACAAAATCAGAATTTAATTCCCTTTTCATTCTGTAAGTCTGTAAATCTACGAAAACTGATAGAATTATAAAATTTGATTCGTTCAGTTTCGTCAGTTTCTCCAAAATTCAATTTATTTAACATTGGGATCGTATTTATAGACGACAAAAGATATTTATTTGAAATGGAAGAAAATAAATGATGTGAATTAAAAAAAAATTTTAACTTGTTCTTCTAATTCTGATATATATATTGTTTTTTTCGAAAAATTCCTTAGAAAATATTTTTTCCTCAGAAAAAGTGATGTCGATTAAATCCCAAAGAAATGTAAATTTAAAAAAATCAGAACAAAGACGAAAAACAATGTCGAGAAATTCAAATTTTTTCGTAAAACTATCTGTCGCTGTTATTTTATGCATTCTCTCACATCGAGCCAACGTTACGACATACACCGTTTTTTTTTTTTTTTTTTTTTTTTATACGACAGATCTCATCGAACAGAAGCAAGCTCTCATGGTCCCTTCCCCGTCGCGTTTTCCTCTTCGTCCATGAAAGCTTTCCTCGGTTTTGCGGTCGATACGAATTTCACCTAGGTATACAGGTACATACGAACGAATACACAAGAAAGCTTTTCGCGTACGTGAGAAGCTCCCGACACTCGGGAATTGCGTGGCAAAGCCAGCTTTTGCGTTGGTATACCGACCCAAAACCTCATCCCTGTCTGCATGCCGTCAGAGCATCGTTGCTAGTTTCGATGCGTGCGAAACATTCCGCTATGCATATCCTCGAGGTTTAACTATACGAGGCGAGATATGGTTTAGTAGATAATAAAATATGAAATAATATATTTATTGTGCTTTGCTATCCTGTGACGTGGAAATTGAATAATATCTGGATCAAATTCTTCGTCTATCAAAGAACAATAATCTGGTAACCAATCAAAAAGTAATTTAAAAATAGCAGTAAAAAAAGTGAACAAATAAATCGAGCAATTGTAGTTTGAATATAATAATGGCAAATCATAATTTGACACGAAGAATTATAAATTCATTACGACCTTGTACAACGAATAAATAATATTTTAAAAAGACCATTTTTTTGTAATATCCAAAAAATACGATGTTGAAGTTTGCATCGTTGGAATGCAACGAAATTCCTTTTTAATTTTTAGTCACAGATTTGAGTGATCGAAATCTTATTTTTAATCATAGAACCCCACAATCTAATTTTTCCAACTTAAACCCCACACTGGGGTAAATAATTACCTTAATCTTCTCTTTAACATAAAATGTTCCTCGTATACGATAATAAGGTTTAATTATATACCATTCTCTTCGTTATTTGATAACGAAGAGAATGGTGCGTGATAAAGTCGCATTCGGTAAATATTTAAAGGAAAAAGTCATGTTAACGTACGTTTTTTCAAGATTTTTTTATAAACAAATGGAACAGTTTATTGAATTAACATAAAGTGCATCTCAAAATATACGATGTAAGGTATATTGACAAATTTTTTTAGACCAAAATATTTCAAAATGGCGGCGTCACAGCTGCTGGAAGCAGATTTGCGCCGTGCAGCCTACAGGCCTCAAATCTCAACTAAAATTAAAAAATCAAATTTTTATTGTTAAAATACATTAATACGCTTTGCATGACGGTGAGAAAAAAAAATAAAAATTTAGGACCATTTAAAAAAATACAAAAATAAGTGATTTTTTTTTCAAAATGGTCCTAAATTTTTTATTTTTTTTTCTCTCCGTCATGCCAAGCCTATTAATGTATTTTAACAATAAAAATTTGATTTTCTGATTTTAGTTGAGAATTGAGACCTGTAGGCTGCACGGCGCAAATCTGCTTCCAGCAGCTGTGGCGCCGCCATTTTGAAATATTTTAGTCTCAACAAAATTTGTCAATATACCTTACATCGTATATTTTGAGATATGCTCTATGTTAATTCAATAAACTATTCCATTTATTTATAAAAAAATATTGAAAAAACGTACGTTTACATGACCTTCCCCCCTTAACTCAAATGTAAGAGAAGGAACGAGATCCATTATTGTATCCTATTGCATTGAAGATTATAATTAGACGTCATAATACGGTCTAGAAATAGAAATTTTGAACTTGATATTCTATCTGTAGTTTCTATCGCTGTTATTATCTTTATTATTATTATAGCGGTTGTATAAACCTTGTTATACTGTTACTATTGTTGTTATAATTATATTTATTAGATAAGACTGTAATATCACGTGCTCTCTAGCAAGGTTATTCACTCTATCCTCGGTAAAGGCTTGGGGTAGGTCAGCCAACTCCACGCACGTAGAGGGCGACACCCTTCTTCAAACGCCCGATAAAATAAATGTGAATTAATCAGAGTCCTAACGCGATTAAATCGATTCGAATTAAATTATAATATAAAAAAAGGGATATGACAATTTTTGATAATGTTTAAATCAGTTTTATTAATTAAATTCATTTCGAAAAATAATCGCAATGAAAATTGTCAAATTTTCCATCCACCGAATGAATTTTTATTTTCGTTTTATTTTCATTTTTCCACAAATGCTTTTCTCCCTTTTAGTTGCAAATAGAAAAAAAAACCTTATTTATCAACGCTGGAAAAGCCACGTATTTGCCGACGAACTGGACGAGAACAAAATAAAAAAGAATGCGAAAAAAAAATAGAGGACAAAATAAAAATAAACAACGAAATGTACGAGGCAAACGGTTACTTCCGAACTACAATAATGCCGATTGAGGTACACCGAGAAAAAAGAACATTCTGAACTGTAGTAACGAGACCCAGTAAAAGAATGAAAGAGAAAAAGAAAAAGAGAGGTCGATGTACCGAGTTTTATGCACACACTTTTGCCATAACATCGCGATGGGTCAAGAGAATACCGAAGGAAAAAGGAAGCAGAGAAGAGGGGGATGTTTTACTATGTATAACGATTCTTATATTGGCGTATTTAACTTCCGGTATTTCTATGACAAGCTGTTTCTTCACGTGTCTATTATAACCATGGAAAATATCGGAAACACCGATCTCCATAACTACACCAATCAAAACGGTGTTATAATATATCGTACATATTTATACGCGTATATCGCACATCGATCACATACGACGTATAATATGAATACACTCAACTTTGATTGTATACATCTCGAAGCTTATCGATCGTTTGAGTTAAGCTCTATAACTTGGCTGAACCCGATGGAAAATGATATTACATACGATCGAACGGTTTGTCGAACGTGTCAAAATCCCACGTTCAATATACATCGAAAACTGCTAAATTTGCAATCCTAAACCTGTTCGTCAGTCATGCATTTTCAGCTTTTCTCATTCTGCAGTAACTCATTTCCAATCGCTAGTGTATCTATTTTAATTGGTAATTTCCTTTGCTCTGTTGAGATTGTTCGATCTAGTATCGGATAACCGAACTGACGAATTTACATGAATTCAATTCCATCTATTAAACTGCCATTTTTTTATTTCTGACACACGTAGATTGTTACGTAAGTGGAAAACAGAGGTTAGGTTGCCCTACGATTTATTAAACAATGCAATTTGTTATAATACCATTTCTTAGTTTTTGAAATTGTTGAATTATTTTTTTTCAAATTCGGCTTTTCGATCTGAAATAAAGTGTGACCTATTTTCGTAACGTAAACTGCCAATGGATTTTGGGACACATATTCAAAATTTTGTTGAATTTTGTATTTCTACGACGTAAACTTTAAAATCCTGAGGTTCCTAGTATAATTTTTTGAAAAAGGTTCGAACTATGCCAATAACATTTGTACAAACCCATTGAAATTGTAAATGCTTTTCTTTTTTATATCGAGTTCTCATTTTCTATGCAACGAGATACTGGACAATGAGAATCAGTCTGATGAGGCCTTTATCGGAGAAAATCGATTTATTTGAAAATGTACAGAGGAATGAACAAAAAAATAAGTTCAAACGTTATTCGAAACATCGCGGCGAATGAAAAAGAGAGCGAGAGAGAGAGGAAACGATGAAAGTTTACGAGACGATTGGAGACGAGAAGCGAGAGAGCATTTATTTTGCACCAACAACGCGCAGTGGCGTCGTTGTCGGGGAATAGAGAAAATAGGAAAGAGGCAGCGATTAAGAGGGGTCAGAGGAAGGAGAGAGGGCGAGCGCAGATCTACGGACTCGCGAGTAACAAAAAAAAGGTAAACGAGAAAAAAACAGAAAACAGCGAAGGGAAGCGAGGTGAGGTGGAGTGAGGGGATTCGCGTTGACGAGTTGAGACAACAGAGGGGGCGAGGGACGTCTGACGAGAAGGCAGAGATGGCGTCGTGAGAGCGTCAGAGAGAGCGAGAAAAAGAGAAAAAATAGCAGGGGGGGGAGAGAATTACACCGGCAAGATGGCTGCCAAAACGCACCAGAGCGCCGCCTGGGGAGAATTTTTTTTCTATTCCCGCCGTAAGCGTGAAATAAATTTTCCATCGACTCTCCACTCGGACCCTTGGCGACGTGAAAACTCTTGTTGTTTCTTTTTTCTTTCCTCTTTTACTCTCATGTTCCACGATTGTACCTCTCGCGGATTCCAACATTTTGCGAGTCTAATTTACAAATGATAATTCAAACGTTTCAAATTTGAGTTTGGAAAAAACAAAGAAATTATTTACTTATTCAAATTACGCTCTAACATACGTCACTAATGTCACTCCTCCACTTTTTTATCATCGCGAAACTCCTTCGTTCGCGCTGTGAACGTCTGAATTATTCAAATTTTCTTTCACGCCCGCATAATATTACCATTTTTAAACAACTATGTAATCACAATATTTCGATGACCAATTGTAGGTTTTTGCTGTTATTTGATTTCATACGCTTTCAGCTTTTGTTCAACTTCATTTGAAACAGCTATTATTGTCATTTCTTTTTAAAGTCAATTTTAGGTTATTTGCATCCTAATGTTTTTATCGTCCTTTTAATTCGTATTTTTATTATTAATTTGCATCAAAACAGTATCAGTAATATTTTCATCCCACACAACGCAACAAAAAGCTTTCCAATTATTTCTTGAAGAACACATTCCGACACGACTCTTTTGAGTCAATAAGTATAGCTAATCGCTGCAAGATTTTCAAAACTGAACAATATAGAAAAAGATGTTTTTAATTTTTAGAATTTGTCTATGAAAATTATATTTGACATAATTTAAAAGAACACGCGGATGAAGTCTTTAAAACTCAAAAGTTTCAATCAAAAGCCGCTTGTCGTTCAGAAAAATAGTAGATAAAGCTTTTATTTTTATACTCTATTATAACGAAACTCAATCGAGCAACTTTTACTGTCTCAAAAATTTCACTATCATCGAATAACATTGAGCAATTATTTTACAAAGTTTGTCACAACAATATTGTTTTACCTGTTGTCGAAAGGTACAATTGAAAATATTAGGGGCTTAATTATTTTTGAGATTATCAATGTTGGCTGATAATAGACTGACGAAAAGTAAGAACCGATACCAGAATGAGTGAGCAATTTACGGTTTGTACGAGCTGGAACAATTCCAAAGGTCTGTTAATTTTAAAATCAAAATTTGTCATTCGCTCTCGTCGGGTGTTTCTTGTTCCGGTTAAGATGTTTAGAACGGGTGAAAAATGTTGAACTGTACAGAGATCGGAGATGATGAAAAAGTTGAATCTGTTGCGATGGCACGGAGAGCAAAGCTTTATTTTATTCTTGTTTTAAAATTTGTGATAAAATATTTTTTTTATGGATTATCGAATGGAAGAAATATAAAGATTGAATATTAAAAAGATTGAAAATAGAGATTTTGGTTTGAGAATGTTTTGGGACTTTATGGACAATGTATAGTTGACCTGCCCCCTTAAATCACACCATTTTAACACACACAGCCATTGCTGCCACCATACGGAATCTCGAAAAAAAAAACGTTGTATATGAAACGCCATTTCCCACTAATAAACATTGTTTGTAAATTCATATATAAATGATCAAGAGGATTGGCGAAAAATTCATCGATGTAGGAGAATAAAAGGTCAATATTAATTGTTGAAGTCGGAAGAATCTACGTTGTTAGATTTTACTTGGTTAGGGTGCGTCGAAAGAAAAATCTCCGACATTTGTACGAATCGCGTATCGTTTGAGGGGAATGGATGAAGGAAAAAACAATGGGGAGAAAATTTAGGCGAAACAGGTTAATTTATCGGCCGACTAATCAATAAAACGCGTACTTATAGAAATGGATTATAGATTATTAATATACGTCACACGACGAAGGGAAAATCCACCGTTGAGAAACGTTTGTAAACGGATTGTTGTGTCACTGTTACCGAAGAATTTCACATTTTTTAAAAAAACTGAATTATTATTTGGTGGGATTAACCGCACGATTTTTTTTTTTTTATACTGACGTTAAAAATACGCGACATAATAGTATCTTACCTTAATGTGACAGGAATACAGAAGCTCACTTCAAACTTGAATGTAAACACAATCATTTTTTGTGACTAATAACACCGGGGCAGCTTTATTATTGAACTCTATTACACTCGTTACATCGCGATAAACACGACTATTATTTTACCAGTTTAATTGATTTATTATTTACCGCGATAAATACCGAGATATTCGCGATCTCTACGGAAAACATCCATCGAAAACTAAAGATGGCAGCCATTCGTACTGGTACAAAACAAAGGTTCACATCCACGGACTCCCAAAGCAACGAAGCCTCCAAACCAGTATACCACTTCCGGCGCTCGCAACAACCCGCGAAATTCAATAATGTCTTTCACAAACATACACTTCCACATATATCGATAATTAACATTGAACAATCGATTGATCGTGCTCAAAACGTTGATTAATAATTTTTTATATAATTATCGAATAGTCAATATCCGAGAAATTGTTATTTAAATTTCCGTTGATTATTTCAGTTAGTTATAGTACGCTAAAATTCCGACAGTTAGCGCGCAACTTTGTGTGTCAGTTACCGCTCTCTGTCGTCGAGTGAGTGAAACAAGTGTTGCGCGTCTAATTTTAGGCTATTCTGTTCAATCCGTTCTCCAAACATTTTGTTAACACTTCGATTGAAAAACAACAAAATATTGGCAGAAAATACCAAAATGTTTTAAGCAACTTTCAAATTTTCATTTTTCCATTGTTTCTCGTTTTTACAACGTTTTTTAAGAATTAACTTTTTCATTTTTTCACAAAATTTCAACAGTGTTATTCGCTCCCTAGAGTTTTACTTGTTAAAGTTGGCAGTATTTATTTTGTCGAAGCAGCGCAACTTGTGTTACATTCGTATTTGTGTTGTCGGTTTAGGTTATTGATTTCGCGGTATAATATAAGACGAGTGATTACATTGCGTGGGTGTAGACATTTTTAACACTGTAAATATGCAACAGGATTGAACGTGAATTGTTAAGCGGCCAGGTTTTCTCTCAGGAAATTAAACTCCAAGGTAGTTCAATCCATTTGTTTGGATACGTAAAGTGTATCGTTGTAGTGGTAGTGTAGTAGCGATATATTAGCGATGGTATTGTCAGTACATTTGGAGCGAAACAAAAACAATAGAATACAGCGCGAGAATGTCGAATTGAAAAAAACAAAAAACCGGAAATCCTTGAACCGGTAACCGAACGATGGGAGAGAGGCGATCAACGATAATTGAGCATAAGAATGAAATAAACGAGCAAAAACACAACGAAACATTTAGTATGAAATAATAAGTAAAAACGGGGAGGGATATATTTCGAATAGCGATAATCAATCGTGTTCAAAATGTAAATCGAAAAATCGCAACTTCAATGAAGAATGGAAAAAATTCTTGCATTGGGTTTATTTTGAAAAAAATGTATCTGCATGGATTTATTTTTGTTATTAAACCGTTTGAAATAGTCGATGTTTCAGTTTTTATTTAATCCTTGAAATATACTTCGGATCTAAAATATCCCAGGCAAAGTTTGAGCTCATATTTGAAAAGCTGATTTTTTGAAAATTAATCCGCATATTTACTTTTACTTTCTATCACCGTATCTTGGAAACTAAAAGATCAAGATTATAGTTTTTATTCAACAAACTTTATCGTATGTTCATTTGTGATTTAGAACTTTCAATAAACAATCTGTAGAAAAGTTTCAAAGTTACAATAAGAAATATCGTAATAAGAAGTTACGTTACGATAAGAAATATCTTTAATGTCCTTTTAAAATTTTAAAATTTCACAGAAAAACAGATTGGTGGGACAAATATACCGAGGACTACCTGAAAGTGATACAAACATTTTTTTACATCTTAATTTTTATTACTTTTAACTTGGCAACAGTTTAAAATATACATATCCATTAAATTAAATTAAATTAAATTATTTGACGCTTAAAGTTTGAAGAAAAACTGGAAGCTTTTGTTTGAATAATATGTACAATTGTTTATTACAGGGAAGAAAATTTGTAATCCAACTTGAATCGAAGGTGAAAAATGGCTGACACTGATCCACATCTTAAGAGACTTTTATTACCCGCTGAGGAAACTGTATTCGAGCAATTACTCAGATTTGGTCTATATATCGGAGCAGTGTTTCAAGTTATATGTTTGCTAGCCATTGTGACTTATCAATCTGGACCTTCCGACGGTGTCGCAATGTTAAAAGTGCGCTCCAAATCTTTAAATCGTCCATTTTGCATCTTCTTCTGGAACAGCGAAAATTCAAGTTCCCAATTTGTTTCAGGATGATCCAAGCGACGTAGAATGTTCAGAAAACAGTCCTCAAGTTACACCTAGAAGGCCTCATCGACCCAGAAAACAAGAAAAGAAGAAGAGACGTTAAAAATTATTGAACAAAAAAAACATCGTACGTTCCTTAAAAAAAATGTATATCATTTATTCACACGCACATTTTAGTTCTAAGTTTTTATGTAAAGTTTTAATAAAGTTTGAAATTTGTTCTCGTTAAAAAAAACGATTTTTTTTTTTACTGTACGAAAAACCGAAAATTCGAATTTTGTGTGACGCTCCGAGCGGGAAAATTCGTAATTGTTCGTTTGTCTTTTTTTTGTCGCAGGTGGGCTCAATTGATAGGAGCTGAAGCTCGCCTTGCGAACTTCACACAAGTGTGACGAATGCGAAATTCGTCGCTAGAGTACGCTAATTCCCTTTGCAAAAGAAAGCCACGAACGTGCAAATCTTAAATAATGTAGATCTTCATAATCGTACATTTTTTATAGGATGATTTGTTATTAGTTGGTAAATAAAGATAATGAGAGGAACGTGGTAGGTGACGTGTTGACTAAGCAATAAATTACAACGTTAAGAAATAATATTTAAGAATAAATAAGAATCGACAATATCTTTATAGTGTTATGAATACGTGTTTAAAATCATATGCAGTTCCATTTTTATATTCTTTTTGTTTATGAGACTGTAACGATCTCGTAGTATTAACTTTGAATTTTATATAAACAGTTTACAGTTTCTAAATTTTCTGACTATTTCGATTCTACGAATGGTACTTTGGGAAATATCAATCATCGAGAAATTAAAGATATGTACGGGGAACAAGAGAAAGAATAGGGAACGAGAAAGGGTTGTGGGGTCAAAAGCTTGGAGTGGGAAATGTGTGAGCAGTGTGATTGGTCGAGTTGTAAATGAGCGTACGGAATCTGCACGAGGGACTCACGAAGAATGGAAGATTGTGAGTAGAGCGAAAAGAAAGAAAATCAAAATTTTGTCGACTTTCGAGAAGAGATCTTGTGTTTAAAGAAAACTATAATTTCTGAGTTGCAACAATAAAAGTATTAGATTTTCATTTTGAATTTGACTTCAATTATTTGGGAAGTTCGCAAGGCGAGCTTCAGCTTATCAATCGAGCCCACCTGCGACAAAAGGGACAAACGAACAATTACGAATTTTCCCGCTCGGAGCGTCACATTTGTGCGACGCTAGCGACACCATCAAACACTTTGGACTTCAAGTTTCCAACATTTCATTATTTTCTTCGTGTTGTTGACCCTGTAGAGTTCGTACTGCCGCACATTTCACGTTTGTCAACAATCTCATTAATCGCCTCGGGTGAACCAGGAAGATTAGAGTAAAGGAGTGGGCACAGTTTGCTTTAGAAATGTACACAAAATTCCAGCCTGAAACGGTGGCGCTGCGATCGAAAAGATCCTAGTCATATATATACTTAGATCAAACACCGTTACTGCTTATTTACTAACCTCAATTTGTCAAAATACGCGCAGTGTTTATGTTTATAAGTTCAAATTTTTTTTATTAATGTGCAGTGTTAATTTATTGTGTTTAACAATAGAAGTACATCAAATTTCTTTGAATAAAAATAAATTCAAACATGAATAATTTGTTTAATCTATGATTTCCGTTTGCTTTTTCAACCAAAAAATAGTGAATATTTGTATCCTTCTCATCATTAGAGTCAACCAGAACGAAGAATAAAAAATGTAATTTTAATGTAATTATTTTTAAAATTATAATTTTTAAAATAATTATATTCACTATACATTTTTTATTCTTCGTTCTGGTTGACTCTAGTAATGAGAAAGACAAATATTCACTATTTTATGTTTTGAAAAAGCAAACAGAGCAAAAAAAGCAAAAATATTTTTTTTTCTGTTCCTTGGGTGTAAAAATAGCGAGAATGTTTTGTTACCTGAGCTCGTCCAATACTTTTAAACATTCAAATTAATTTCGAACAGATGATTATGCGAATTGTAAATTTTTGGAAATCAGAAAAACACATATTTAATATTTTCTTGGTTGGAAAACACAACGAGGTTGGAATAGCGTATTTTTGCTTTCTTAGAAGCAAATTTTTTGTTCCTTACTGCCTAAGATCTCTTGAAAATGAAAGAGCACATGATAATGTTTCCGATGTATTTATTTACAGTATTACAAAATAAATGATTTGTTGACACGTTCTACAAAATTATAACTTTTCTCACATAGAAAACACAGCACAACAGAACTCACGAAACTGAAGAGAAAAAATAGTCTCCCTGACCTCTAATATATCGTGATTTAGGTCTTCTTTCTAGTGTGCAACGGTCACTTTCATCGTGTGGACTAATTTTATTACTATATTGTATGATCTTTCCGACCCATGCGGTGCTAGTGACGAAGCGGAGAACTAATTGAGGACGAGTTTTTGAGGACGCCGTTACTACTTATTTTACTATGCTGTGTCCACTCCTTTACTCTAGTCTCCCTGAGTTTATCAATGAAAATACAAAAAAATGAGAGTGTATACGAAAATAATAAAACCGGCGGAATTTTGGATACACCATTTTTAGGATACGTATTATTTAAACATTTCGAAGAATTGGTGAGATAGAAATTTAAAATTTTTGGCGTTTTTTAATAAAAGATGCCGGTAAAGGAAAAGCCCCTGACACCTGAAGAAATATTGACGGAGGTTAGGAAATTCATACAAGAATCTGTGAGAAAACCTCACAGAACCGACGTGGCTGAAGTCACGAAAGGTGCTCTTATTTTGCTTAGACACTTGCCAGGCTCGAGAGAAGCTGTACTTGAATACATATGCAAAATATTTTTTTTCGCATGCAGCCGACAATTACGAAGTATGGAGGTAAACTCAATTCGATTGAGAAAAGAATAGCGATACATAAGGAAATATCAACTACGAAATCTAGTTGGAAAAATCAACTACGAATACCGATTTTTATAAATTTATTATTCAGTAGAGAATTAATATTTTTCTTACGGACTGATAAGAAATATTCAAATTTTTCGGGCATTTTTTAATTATAGTATGAATTTTTGTCGTGACCAGTCACAGCATTGATATCATCATCCAATAATTTCTTGCAGAAATATCGTTTTTCAATAAATATATAAAAAATAAATAAAATTGATAAATCGACAAAAAGTTAGTATTCCTGCAAAAAATTATATGACAAAAGCCAGACTTATTTTTTCAAATAGTTATAGAAATGTATGGAAAATTCTGTGACAGATATTGATAAAAACTTAAGCAGTTAAATCATTTTTTGGATTTTTGCCTTCAGCAACGCAAATAAGATATTTGACAAATAATCCTTACAATATGAAAGATTCAATAAGTTCTCTGCTTCAATTTCAATCTATCCTATTTTTGTGACTCAACGTTTTTTTTATGTAGTTATTTATTCCTGATTATTTTTTTTCTGGTAACTTCTTATCGTCAACAGTAATTTTTGCTTTGTTCTACAAACACTCGAACAATTATGATTTGTGCCTTATTTTTCTCATAGATATTATTTTCAGGGATCGCTATCAGGAATTTATTTAATATTATTTTAAAGCTAACGGCGATATTTTAATAAATATCAATTTTTCTCAGGTTCACCCTGGAGTTCCAGTGCCAGAAGAACCCATCATGGATACCACGATACCACACGTACATGCGACCCTTGTTCAAATTGTAGATGAAAATCCAGAAGCTTGGGCTCCGCTGATAGCTTCGTGGTCTTTAGACCTTCTCGGTAATTTTAAGAGAAAATGAAGCTATAATTTTATCAAATTCAAAATTTTAACCTAACGGAATCAAATTTTGCATCGTTGAAGCGACTTAAAATTGATTTTTTGCTTGAATTTATTACGAAAATTTTATTAGTTATAATGAAAAAACCAAAAAACAGAAATTCTTTTTATTTCGATAGAAAAAAAAAGTAAAATAGAAAAAGGTAAATAATAATATTTACCTTACAAAAAAATGATAAACAGAAATCAGCATTTTTATGTGTAATTTTGAAAAAATGATTCTACTGTATTGCAGTAGCCAAAAATAAATAATTCTTGGCTAAAAAATAAAGTAACTCTACACCAAAAAGAAAATGTGTTGAAAAAGCTGATTATTTTGTTGAATACGGCAAACAAAATATTGGAATTACAAATATTGACATGGCAAAAATTTTATTGGTAATCCGATAATACTTTGTTCACTGTATTCAACAAAATAATCGACTTTTTCAACAAAATTTTTTTCTAAGAGTATTAAATAATCATAAATAAATCAAAAATATGATTAATAGAAAAATATTTTTATTAATCGATACAGGAAAGCTCTCCTGTTCTTTTGCGAAACGTGGAAATCTGATGAATGACTCGCAGATCAGTGATTACCTGAGGCACTGGTTAATGTTCCGAGGAGCAAGAATTCTGGTTGATCTTTCGGCTCATTGTATTCGATGTTTGGGAGACACGGCTGCAGAATCATGCATGAATGCCTTAACTGAGTCTATATCGTCTTATACTCCATATTTCGACTGGGTCGCGGCGCACATAGGAAGTTGTTTTCCTAGTATGATTATAACGAGACTTTTAAACTGGGGCCTTAAGGATTTTTGCGTAACGGGTATGCAAAACTCTGAGCACAATCAAGTGTTGAATTCTGTGGTTGGTATTCTCGGTCATCTGGCGGGCAGTCATTTTTACGAGATTAAAACAGCGTTGCTGGAATTGTTCAAGGTTCGTGCAAATATCTCAATCTAAAAACGAAAAAAAAATATTTATAGGAAAATTTTGATGTATTCGCCGAAATATTCCGTACATACAAGCGATTTTTCTCGATTTTTTAACGAAATAAATGAATTTTTCTGCAAAATTGTCTTACGTTCCAAACTGATCAATTCTACAAATTTCCCAAACAGTAGAGAATACAAAATTCGTGTTCATTCGAGAATGTTTCATAATCTCAAGGAATTTTCCTAGATTTTTTCAAACAAAATTATTTTAGGGAACATAAGAAAACTGTAAATCGATTATGTCAGATTAAAAAATCGGCAAAAAGTTTGACAAAATTTTGAAAATAGAACTGCCTTCGAGCAGGTCGAATTACCATTCGATGAAAATCATAATTCGACAATTTTATTGCTAAAGATTGCTTGTATCATAATTGTAATTACAGTGGAGTTTGGACGAAAATATGGAAGACGATGTTTCAACGAGAAAGCAAAAAATAGCAACGGTACCTTTTCTACTGAAACTGGCCTCGGTATCGCAAATATTGCTCAAAGTGATCACAACAGTTGTTCTGCAAACACGTAAGTGCATTGTTTGTTTAACGACAAACTTTTGTTTCCCAATTTCCATAAAATCCATTAATTATTTTTGTAGTTTTTCCTGTCAGACCGGACGTGATACCGCGACTGGCGTTGTTCGCTTCCGACTGGTGCAAATATTTCGACAATCAAGCCGACGTCCTGATCGATTTGACGGTACGACTCGCGCTCGCTTGCGAACAAGGAGCTTCGCAAATAATAAGTATTTTATTGGACACTTGTCTGAACACGAGTAACGTCGGTTATCACGGAGTGAACGCAGCGCTTTCGGTGAAAAACGTTTGTCGGGAAATCCTGGAAATGATACTCCAAGAAATAGATTTATCAATGAGAATGAAAGGTCCGCACTCAACGGGAATCGCGCTTTTGACGTCGATAAAACAAGATCTGAGTCTGGTAGTGCCACTTTTACTCGACGCTAATCCTCTTCGAGTACAGACTGCGGTCAGGCTTTTATCGCTTTTGGGAGCTCAGAGCCCAACCGTTATCATATCGGCGTCGGCTTTTGCTTTAAGAAATGCAAAAACAGATTTTCATTTGGCAGCTTTGGTACGTCTCGTCTCCGAAAACGTCGTTGTATTTCCGGCCATAAAACCGGAACTCGAGAATCCAATGTCCGGTCACGGCTATCTAACTCAAGCGCTGGAACAGTCCTTAAGAGATATACAATACACCAGCACCTTCAAAGACTGCGAGTCACATCAGCTCTTTAGAAACCTCGCGATTCTCTTGAAATGGGAAAATTCCAAGAGAGTCACGATTCTAGCTTCGCAATTCGTTTCCCGAGCTATCACTCTCAATCTCGAACAAATATCTGGACTCTTAATGAAAACCGATGACTTCGAACTCGCTAATGATATCGCAGAAACTTTGGATCTCTTGAGCTTCTCGGAAAAATGCTCACATCCTACTAGCGTTCAATTAACTTTGAAAGTTACCAGATCTGTTATACGATACTTTTTTATTTGCATCAGAGAAGAAGGTAAATTTCATTGAAATAAATTTTAATGATATTAAATACTGACCAAGTCGCCATGAGGGCAAAAGAAAAATATTCCTGCTTCCAAGTTTCCTCTTGAAAAACAAGATACTCGAGAAAACACAAACAAACCTACCTTATGTTTTTTTAAAAGCTTAAATCGAGTCGATCTCGTTATTTGCTCAAAATGCTGTCTACGTAGAAGAAAACTTGGATCCAGGATTTTTGAAAGATTCAAAAAATTTGCATTTTCGAAATGCACCTTTTTTATCAATATTTTCGAAAATTTGTGTTTGTGCATAAAAAAACTACGGAAATTGGGTAAGCTTTTTTTTTGGGCTTCTATTATGAATTTACGTACAAGTCCTGCATAAAAAGATAAATAATTTAATAAATTCGGAGATTAAAAAATGAAAGGAAGAAATGTCGTTCCGTTCTAATGATGACAAAATGCAAACTTTACTGAACTACTAATAACATATTTTTGGGGATTCAACATGTTTCCCATCATTTTGATTAATGCATTTGAAACTGTCTTCAAAATTTCGATTCAAACGAGTTTTTCTTATTTCACAGATGTTTATAGAAAAGAACGAGGGGTAAAAAGAGTCTCGAGACTTCTTTCAGTGCTGTCCCGATATTCGTCGTCTGCTCGGGTACTCGCCTTGCGAGAACTTTTGAGTAACAGCATTTTCAACGAGCCCGCTAAGTATTTCGGAGCGAAGGTGAATCATGAGCACAAAAACGACAATTCTCTGTTGTTGAACCAGAATCATAAGCAAGGAACGAGCGCGATGCTGGCACAGAAACATTCGTCTGTTTTTCACGCGGGTGTCATTGGCCAGGGGCCGAGAAAACCTCCACCGGAGAACAGTTTAGACAAAGAGACTATCGCGTTGAACAGTACATTATTGATCGATGCTATAAAAGTAAAAATAGAGAAAAAAAAGCCGAATTATTTGAACATAACAAAAATTCCCTTTTTTAAATTTTCCATTGAAACTTATCGATTCTTTTTTGCAGGCATGCTGCAGCAACGAAGATCCAGGACCTTATCCCGTGAATCTCGACGCTATGACGATGGTCAGTCTTTTGCTCGTCGAGCTCGTATCGCCTGATGTTATGTACAACGGTTTGCCATGGCCCGACGAAGAATTCACAAAAGTCACGGTTGAACGAGATTTGCATATACGAAGAACTTTTCGAGATGTTCCCGTTTTGTGGACCCTTCTCGAGCTCACCGCCAGACACAGACCTGCTTTGGCTTATTGCTCGGTCTTACTCAGAGCCATTGCTGCTACCGTTATGGCCAATTGGAATACATCTGATGGCACGTTGCTCGCGAATGTTATGGCTCTTGGACAATTGTTGCCACCACCGTTGGTCTGCTTGAGAGATGTTCTTCCAATTCTTAGCCCGAACCAGGTTCGTTAATCTCTTGAATTTTTATACAACCGATCAATTATAAATTGATCATTAAGGTGATCTACCAGTCTCGCGCTCGGTAAAAATCCTGCTGCACATTTTTTTCCTACACAGTTTCATTTTCGAGAAAAACAAAAGTTACACGTCGTTCTCCTTTTAAGGCTAGGAATCATATCGACTGAGCCGCCATGAGTGCGAGAGAGATAGCTGCAAATTTCGAAGCGAAAACTTTTCCACACCGTTCGTCCGCTCGAAATAAAAAAGTATGAACCCATTTTTGCCATTTTTATGCGTGGGCCGATACTTTTTTTATTTCGATCGGACGAACGGCGTGGAAAAATTTCATTTTCGAAAATTCGAAGCGGGCGAGGTGACTGATGATCCATAACCTTAACAGAGAAGGAGGTATAATTTTTCGCTTTTCTCCAAATGTCAAGCGTCTCCGACAAAAACGTGTATCTGCTTTTTAGATTCCTCTCGTACTCGCACAACTGATAGAGAGCGCCTTAAGACAGTTGTCTCGCTAATGTCAGATTAAAAAATTCACTCTCTCGTCAATGTGCGAGAGCTATTAACGTTCATTGTTACATGGATAGAAATTTTTAGACTCATAAATAGAAAAAAGCCATTAGGCTTTTTTCTATTTATGAGTTTTATATAATAAGACAATATAAAGTTTAAAGTTTCAGGAGTATCAGCCTGCTCAAATCTCCTAAAACTCAATTTTGCTCCTTATCGCTATATCTCCGAAATTAAGGTCAAAATCCTAGTTTTTTTTTGACAAACTTTGTCACAGGTTCCTGTGCAATTGAGAATTTCCTAAAAAAAAGAATCTATATAAAACTTCTCAAGTTTCTCGCGAAAAATATTAAAATTGTGACAGCTCCCCATAACAAAACTCATGCAAAGCAGCGGAATTTTTAATGGGAAATATCTCACATCTAGAACAATGAATCAAAGTCCTGAATGTCCTCGAAATTGGAAAAAACTTTATAGAAAAGGGATTTGGCGAGACAACTAGTGTTAAGAGAAACTTCATAGAAATGCTAAGTTTTCGAAAAAAACATAGTCATTATATTTAAAAGTCAAAATCTCTCATTTCTAATCCTAATTCTATACAGACTTTATTCATACATTTGCAGTGTAAACAAAAAAAAAACAAGAAAAGCCCGAAAACCGTCATATTCGCGTGTATAAGAGTGCGGCAGGGCTCGCGCTGGCTATTTCTTTTAATACTTGGCGTCGAGCCGCTACCGCGTCTCTTGATGAAGTTCACGTCCACAGCGTTTTCAATAATTTAGAATGAATATCAAGATTGAAGGAAAAAAATTTTGAAAATTGTTAAAAAGATGTCCTTACGAAAAATATATCAAAACGCCACGACCCTTAGAAATACATTAGAAGCGAACGACCCAAGATTTACAGAATTAGAGTTCATTTAATTATGTAGCAAAATCGAGGATCACCTAAAATAATCTAATATCTAAAATTATTGATTATTAATAACTAATATTAATGATAATTAATTTTTAGGCTCCCATGTTAATAATAATGAATTTTGTCTAGATAAATACCGTAATGAGAGAATGCATTTGGGCTTATATGCACGAGAACGTACCATCACCGGCGCTGTTTACCTTAACAGAAGGTTCGAACATAGCATGGCGTGACACGGACACATCGACCCCTAACATCCGTTTTACAGAGACTCTGCGACTTCTGTTGCTCGCAAATATTCACAAATCTGGTCCGCTTTACGCGACTCTATTTTACAACGAGCACAAGTGAAGTCTATAGCGAATGATTGTTTTTTTTTCTTCATAACGTGTAAATAGCAATTGTAGGATATAATTTGATGATTAAATGGTTATTTGTACAAAATTGAAGAGAGAGAACGACGAACGGGTGAGAGACACAATACAGAAACTAGTCTTGAGTTTTTATGAAAAAAAACATCGTTTTTTTTCTTTCTTATTTCTCTCAGATACAAGAGACAAAAAAATAAATTTACTTTTTTGTTCATTTGTTGTATTATCTTTTATAATAATACAGGAATGATGTTACTATAGTATGATTGATGAACGAACGCAGTTTGAAAAATCAATCGCTTGTTTTTTTGTCGTTTTTATTCAATTGAATTTAACGAATATTATGTACCCTATATGAACGCTTTGTTTCTTGTCGTAACGACGGTTGCACATTTTGGGAGCAACGTTTCAATCTATTTACGCGACTCAATAGACTCGTTAATTTTCTTCGTTTCATTTCATTTCAAACGGCGTTCTTCCAATGATTTTATGAACTATTTACATTGTGAACTTTATAACACGTGTATTTCCAACGATAAAATTCACACTTGGTTTCGGAAGACTCTCCACGAATCTTGTTTTTTTCTTTCTCAAACTCGTATAAACGTGAAAAACAACTTTGACTTTTATCTTGGTGATGAGGGCGAAAAAATGCAAGCAATTTGGGTTCGGTCTCGTTTCTACAATTCAGGGATATGAAAAATGAGTAAAAAACAAAATAAAAAACAAGCATTTTTGAGTAGAATTGATACGTTGCTCGTGCAACTTTCATTATCGACTACGACCCATGAAATTATGCGCATGTAGAAAAAAAACAAACAAACTTACGAGGATATGGCCGGATCGGACAATCATTCGGATTAATTATAAACAACGACATTTATATTACTTTCGGTTTTTTTATCCCGAATTTCGTGACTTATTATGCAACAAAGTTGTGTCGATAAACTCGTCCGTTCGAAAATCGAGCGTAGCAAGTATCAAATTTGTATTTTTTTGTTTTTTGCAATTCCTCCCACTCTCTCTGGAGTATTTGAAATGATTTTCAAAGACGATTCGGTAATACAAAAGAGAAAAATAATTACCACGTCATGTTTGTTTGGTTGTCCATGTTAGGAAAATTTTCTTGCTCGAGAGAATAGGACAAAAATCATCTCGGTAATAATCGTTAAATTTTCTTCACATCAAAGAGATAATATTTCGATTATTTCATTTTGCCCGCAATCGACATAGTCAAATCGGCCTCGTCTCGAAGGAAATACAATAAATCTCCGTGTGTACCGTTGTGTATGCGAGTGTGTCTGCTTTCATTCGGTCACAATCGACTTACTTTCCGTTCTTTCTTCCTTTTTCTTTTTTTTTTACAATAAATTATTATTATTCAGTTCTTCGTGATAAAAAAAAAATTAATTCACTTTTCGAGTCTATTTAGTTACGAGCTTAGAACAGTAACGTGCTCATTCCACCCATTTCACTCTGTTCCTTAACGAAGATCTCAAAATATTGGTAGATTATCGTGACCGCGAGGAGGATACCCGTGCCGGAACCAATCGCACCGAGGAAATCAGCCAATACCGAAAGAGCGCCGATGCAAAGGCCGCCAAAAGCAGCTGCAGTGGGGATGTAACGGTTCAATTCGTGGATCATCGAATTGTCACGATGTCCTCTCATGACCATTTGTTGTTCTTTCAATTGTTTTGCAACCTGAAACAACAAAAAATTTATCATTTTAGCCATGAATTTTCGATGATTTAAGGGATGTTTCGTTAATATTGAAATATTGTTTAAAAATAGACGTTCTAAAGTGGTTTTGTAATTACATCTTTGGCGGAACTGCCGGAAACTTCGATCCAGGTTTTCGAGAAAAATGCACAAGAGCCAAGCATGAAGAGAATGTAGAGCAAGGCGTGAACGGGATCCTGGAGAATGTGTCCGACCGATTCGGGTGGCGAAAGATAATAACACAAACCGCCAACGGGATACGATCTCGCTGGACCACCACCACCGACGTCGGACCACACACCGAGCAAATTAACTATCAAATTTCCTTGGAACTTGACCGCCAACATTTGCGAGATTACGTAAAGATTGGAAACCAATGCGGATTGGAGAATGATCGGGATGTTGCTCGTGTAGAACAATTTGATCGGATAACTGCTGTATTGACCGCGGTACCTGGCGGACTTTATTGGTAGGTCGACACGGAAGCCCTGCAAATGGAGAAAAAAAAAATTAAAATTCATTAAAAGTTTACACTCAATCATTAAGGGATTACATACGTTCAGAATTAAAAAAAAAACCGATGTCAGTTTTTTGTTTCGAAAAGTTTCACTCAAAAATTCCACCTCCTGACATATTTTCAATATTTTCATCAATATTTTTGAAATTTCGAAATCGTTTTTGTCTCCAAAGCCTGTCGAGCGATTTTTTTAGAATTTTCATTAAAAAATTGTTAGCGTAGAATTGAAGAGTCAAATTTTTCGTATTAAGCACATATTTAATTTAAAAATGCCACAAATTGTTTAAATTTTATGAAATTAAAAAATTTTAAAAATCATTTTGTATTTATTGTAAAAATAATCTGTGATAACTGTTTTCATACACTCGAAGAATCAGTTGATAAAGTGTAATAAACATTTTGTAGTATTTTTTTTCAAGACTTGAAAAAAAAAAAAATCCTGAAAAGCACTAAAGTTTTTGGGCGCTGGATTACGTAAACTCTTAAGTAAATTAATCTTTATTTTTTTTTTATCATCTTATTTCGTTGTCATTAATTATCCAGATTTTGTTATGCTTACCTGGAAGTATATGACTATAGCAAAGACCAATATCGTTGCCAGAAGATTCATGAGATTCGGAAGATTTTGACGATAGAAAGCCTCGCGAAGTCCTCGAACTTTGTCCTGTCTCGTAGCCAAAAGATGGAACAAAGCTATGACAGCACCTTCGAATTCTGTGCCACGTCCGGTGTTTACCGTCGCTGGTGAGAATGCCTTCCATACGATTGTTTCACAGATATTTGTAGCGATGAAAAGCGATATTCCACTCCCGAGACCGTAACCCTTTTGCAAAAGTTCATCGAGCAACAAAACTATGAGACCGGCGACGAAAAGCTGGATAATGATGAGCAGACAAACTCCGGCTCCAATTTCAGCTGGGTCTCCGTACATTCCAGTCATCACGTAAACAATTGCTTGACCAACCGTGATTACCATACCGAATACTAAAAATATAAAAAATCGACAATGATAACATAATTTCATTTGAATGACTAAAAGTTTAGAAAATAAAATATTAAGATGGCAAATGAACGAATAAAAATTTCCAGAAAGTTTCTGTCGTGTCTGAGTTTTTAGGAAATACATTAAAATTCAGTTAAAACAAGGATCAAAAAAATGGTTTACAATGACAATGAAAACAGAAATTATTGATGAAACTTTTAGTTGCATCTATTGTTTCTGTTAAGACAAAGTTCCAAGGAATTAGTGCATCTTGGTATTCAAACATTCATTTTTTTGCATAGATTTCATTAATGGATAATGTCCTAATTTACGAACAAGTTTCTCAAATTATATTAAGGACGTTTCTCAGCTAAAAATTTTATACCTTCAAAAAAGTCAAAAAGGAATTAGCAAAAAACGAAAAGAATCTGGAAATATTTCAAAGAGTAAAAATTTTACAACTTCACAAAGACACAGCGGAATTTGAAAAAAAAATGAAAAAAAGAATCTGGAAATAATTTGAAAGTGTTTAAGCGATTCAACAAATATATTTCATGCAATGAAAATAAAATCATCTGATTATGCATAGCACGATTACATTTTTAGGCAAATTCTCAATAATTTATTGTTAATTTCATTATTGCATGCCGATGTTTGAAAGATTTAAAGACAGCTGAATTTTTTCAAATTTTTCGCAAACTGCTGACGATTTTTTTTAAATGAGATTATTGGCACAAATGTACATGTAATTCATTCCCAAAGCACATCGTTTTTTATTGAATTCAATGAATTCGTATGAAACAAATGATCGAACAGATAAACTTACATTTTTGAGCTCCATTGAACAGCGCTCTATCCTTAGGAGTGTCACCGACTTCAATAATTTTAGCACCGGCCAAGAGTTGCATTATCAAGCCAGACGTGACGATAGGAGAGATACCCAATTCCATCAAGGTACCTCTGTTGGAAGCAAGGATAACACGAATCCAGTAGAAGGGATCCGCGCTGTCCGAAGACATGATACCGAAGAGGGGAATCTGAAATAGTAAACATATGGCAACTAAATTACAAAATTTGCTGTCTTTTTAATAAATAAACCTCAAAGTGTCAAAATGACATATTTATATATACAGAAACGTCAAATAACTCACCTGGCAACATACCAGGAAGATGAACAGCGTTATAGCCGTCCATAATACTTTTTCCCTAAATTGAATCTGCAAAGCAAAGAAAATTCAATTGAGCACATAAATTTCTGACAGTGGAACCATGCCCTTTAATTAGAGAGCGAATAAATCCGAAATTATTCAAACGTCAAATGTTGTACAAAAAAAAATTAAAAAAAAAAAAAACATTTTTTGAATACTTGTACTTACTTTACGTTGTGGTTTCGCTATTTCCGGGAGTATGCCACAAAATGGCTTAATCACCTCGAGAAATTTAACTGCAAAGATAGAAATAAGTCATGAAGTAAAAAACGTTTGTAATTTGAATTTGTAGGAAAAAAGAAGGAATATGTCCAGATAGCATCGTGGCCTCATATCTTTCCCGTTCACACATAGCGGGATTCATACGCATAGCGCCAATATTTTTCGTCACGACCAATGAGTACGGGGAAAAAGCACTTTTTTGTTTTAAATTTACGATTAATTTATACTCACTCCCCATGATGATCGCGTATTTTCGTCCTTAATATATCGCACTATTTTCCGTCCACCGTGCTACAACTGTTCGTTCAACGTTTTTAATTTGATATATATTATAAAACATAAAAAAAGACGTCAACGCGAAGAAACCAGAGGACCAGTTCACGCGTTGTGTCAGGAGAGTGTGCGCTTCGGACCCCGAGTACGAAGCTAAAGGAATACGGGGGGGCTTGAAATCGTGGCTATTCTCACCGACACGTATCAATACGACACTGTCACGTGACCCGATGATGTTGGCCGACCGGGAACACCGGCCATTACGGCGTTGTACCCTTTTTCAATTCACTTCACTCAAAATCCCGTTACGTCGCGAGATGTCGCCACTTTTCACGCCATGTAACACTCCGAGCGGGAAATTGGCGCAATATTTAATTTGTTGTCGGTGGATCCGATTGATAAGGAGCTGAAGCTCGCCTTGCAAACTTTCTCTTAAATAATTTTGATGAAACAATTGATATTAGAAATTACATTCTTTTATTTGACAAATTCTTATTTAACAAGAGTTCTTTTCTCGATGGTTGACAAAGTTCTTCTGTTCTTTCTTTCCTTTCACTCAGCTCTCGTCCCTTCATTCTCTGAGTCTCTCGCGCAGACTCCGCACGCTTCTTTCACATATCGACCAATCGCGACATTCGTTTATTCTCCCACTCATGATTTCTTTGGTTCCACGACCCATGACTCGCTTTCACACGCTCACTACAATCGTCTTGTTGTTCGCTCTCATACATAAGTATCGATGACAGATATATCGTAGACTATTAATATTGTTTATAAAATCAATCCGGTCACAAAATTTCGTTGTTTGAAGCTGTTTACATAAAGTATTAAGAATAAAGCATTATTATATTCGTATGCACTAAAAGAATATCAAATTTAACTGTGAATCATTTTAACTATTTATATTTATGTCATGCGAGGGCTATCGTATTTTCTTATCGATTAGTAGTTATTGCTTATTATATAATTTATTCAATAGTCACCCAAGTCGATCACGTTTCTCTCATTTCTTTAATCTTTAATAAACGATAAACTTATTAAAAGAATACATGATTATATGAAATACTAGTATGAAAATTTGCGCTTTCGCGGTTTTTCTGCACGGAAATCAGCGCACTCTAGCGACGAATTACGCATTCGTCACAGCCAAACGGCGTTGTTTCTACTTTTTAATGACGCACATGCGCGGTATCATTGCGCGGGAAAAGTCAAATTTTTTTGCAAAGGCTTGTTTTCGAAATTCGGGAACATTCAAAATTATAGATTTGAGAGTTTAATTATTGGCCAAATCTGTGGTAAAATCTTTACTCGACGTATGCTCCAAAATATAACTACTCCGAATTATGCCTACTCCAAAATATCACTACTCCATCCACATATTATTGAGCAATAATGTTTTGGAGTAGTCATAGTTTTTCGATCATTGCTCTATACACATTATTATATAATTGATAAAACAATTGAAAGACGATAGGGAATTTGCACCGTGCAAATTCCCCATCATCTTCCAATTGTTCAAAATGTGTGTTTTCATGTCTGTCATCAAGGAGATGGAAACAGAGAAACGTAACAATATTCAATTGTTCAAAATATCTGTATGTATTGGAAGACGATGGGGAATTTGCACGGCGCAAATTCCCCATCGTCTTCCAATTGTTCGAAATATGTGTTTTCATGTCAATCATCAAGGAGATGGAAACAGAGAAACGTAACAATATTTAATTGTTCAAAATATCGCAAACTTTTGGTGAGCGCATACGTCAAAATAGTTTTTCTCAATAATCTCATAAGTGATTAGTGTCGCATTTTACACTCAAAAGTATTAAATGCCACTGTTTAAACGTAAAATTCGAGTGGCATATGGCAAAAATGTCGACGGGTACACTTATAATATGCCTATTGATGATTTCTTCATACTTCCGCTGAATTCAAATATAAAACGATAAAACAATTTCGTCATTGATGTAGGAGGTAACCAGGGAGACTAGAGAGAAGGAGTGGACACAGCGTGCTTTAGAAATGTACACGGAATCCCAGTCTGAACGGCCGGCGCTGTGATCGGAAAGATTATAGCTATACGTATATTGAGATTAGACTGCGCAAGCGCGAAAGAACGGTCACTTTCATCATATGGACTAATTTTATTACTATAATTACGATCTTTCCGGCCCATGCGATGCTGGTGGCAGAGGGGAGAACTAATTCAGGACGGGATTTTGAGGACGCCCCCACCACTTATTTTTCTATGTTGTGTCCACTCCTTCTCTCTAGTTTCCCTGGAGGGTAACGTTGTCGGTGAGACAAGCGGGACAAGCGTTACCTTACAATTGTAGGTTAGAATGGCTAGTAAATAATAACGTCTCGTGGTCGGTAAGGTAGGATGATGTTAGGCAGATGGTAAAGTAGCTCCCCCACGCTAGCGTGGCGATGAAAAGAAAGGGATCTTTGCGTTTCGTTTTCGGTACGGTCATAGACTCGTCAGTAGGGCTATGTGATCGCACTGTACCCTAGACGCGTTGAAGATGTAGCGTCGCGGCGCATCGTTATATATAGAAACGCATGTCTAAGCGACCACTTGTGAGAATTGTTTCGACGTTTTTGACCGCGTAGCGGCGAAATTGAGAAGCTGTCAATCGCCACATTGATACTCCTTTACGCGCCATCTGTAGTAAATTGATATTATTTCGGAGAGAATGGTAAAACAGGAACACGTTTTCGACGTGTCAATTCTCATCTACGAATCTTTTTGTTTCATGCGCAGTGATGCCAATCGAAATTTTTTATGGGCAATATGCACGGTGGGCAATATGCGACATACCCGTTTAAAGTCGTCGATCGTTGCGCTCGGAACGAATAAATATATTCGTTCGAGTGCTCAGATCCTTATAATATTTTGGGAAAACGTTATTAAAATGATGTACTTTGAGAAAATGCAAACAAAGAAAAAAAATTTCCATTTTTTCAACTCAAACAACTACATATAACCCCTTAAGGATATCGTAGCGGTTCCGTGTGGTCAATTGACCGTACATAAAAGTTTTTCCTTGAAAAAACTACAAATTGACACTATTATGGTGTATAAAACATATTTTTTTTTTTATACATTCGTAATAAAATGACCGCAATTCTGATCAATGAGATAATATTTTAAGAAATTACATATTTTTAATCACTCAATCGAGCTACTCGTCGTCAGCTGTTAACAGTGGATGAATTTTTTAAACGAGGTCCGGCGTCGCTGCATACTCGCACTGTAAACATAAACCTCCTTAGCCTCTTTTGATAGCGGAACAAGTCTCGTTTATCAATAAGCTTGTGTTCGACATAACTTATAATGTTGTGACCTTGGAAAAAAAAATTCATTTGCACGCCCAGGACCACACATTTGGTGCCTTCGATAATATTTCTATTTCAGCGTAGCCTAATATAGGTTATATTACCGCTGTCACGAATGTGTAACGTTGCCAGCCCGCTGCAAGAATTTTTCAGGGCACCCGTACAACTCACTCGAAAAAAAACTCCATCAGGAACATCTCTACCAGACCAATCCCAACCAAGGAAAATCTCCACCAATGACAATCTCCACCGGGAACATCTCAACCAACCCAATCTCCATCATTCCCAACTCCACCAGACAAAACTCACCCAGGAAAATCTCTATCGTGGTTAAACTCCACCAGAGGAAAATCTCCATCAGGAACATCTCCACCAGTCATGAAGATCAATCTTTACTGTCGGTATGGAAAACTGCAAAAGTTATCTAGAAATCCCATAGATGGTGCACCAGTAAGTGTAAAACAGTGGACGCATAACACATAACCAAATTTTGTTACACAACGAGAAAGAAAGGACCGTTTGGAGCTGAAGAGTTTTGTCGTCAAACTCATCGATCAATCAAACAATGTGATCCGCGAGCGACAAAAATCTTCAGCTCCAAACGGTCCTTTCTCTCTCGTTGTGTAACAAAATTTTGTTATGTGTTATGTGTCCACTGTTTTACACTTACTGGTGCACCATCTATGGGATTTCTAGATAACTTTTGCAGTTTTCCATACCGACAGTAAAGATTGATCTTCATGACTGGTGGAGATGTTCCTGATGGAGATTTTCCTCTGGTGGAGTTTAACCACGATAGAGATTTTCCTGGGTGAGTTTTGTCTGGTGGAGTTGGGAATGATGGAGATCGGGTTGGTTGAGATGTTCCCGGTGGAGATTGTCATTGGTGGAGATTTTCCTTGGTTGGGATTGGTCTGGTAGAGATGTTCCTGATGGAGTTTTTTTTCGAGTGAGTTGTACGGGTGCCTTTTTCAGCGCGGACCGATCGAACGACTAATCGAGTTTATTGACGTTTTTCCAACTTTAACTCAAAATTTTGCAAGAACTAATTCGGTAACTTGTTTTTTTTATGTTACGATATCAATCTTTTTTGATGATTGATTTATAACTGAGAATGAAAACTTTATGGCTATGTAATAATTAAATATATGTAATATACGATCGGAATAAAATCCGAAGAGTTACGTCATAAGACACCGAGTTGAAGTTACAAATATTGGAATTTAATTTCTCACTTAAGGATGTATGTAAAATATATCAAGTCGTCTAACTTTCCATAAAAATGACTAATATGATAGAGTTTATCACGCTGCATCGTTCGGAAAAAAGAAAAAGGCACTTAGCCGATGATTTGAAACAAATACTTAAGAATTAAAACCTCATTTAACTCCGTGTTATTTGTACCGGAAGTTGACAAAATGAAACTAAAATGATAAAAAAGTATATGTATTGTAGTCAATGTTTGGCCAAAAAAAGAATTTTCAGAAAGTTCATACATTTTTCAATTTTTTCACGAAAAAAAAAACTACTGTTCCCGATGTCGTTGTGAAGATATTCATGGTTAACTTTTGACGTTTCATTAGCGTTCTGTAAACTGTTGTTCAATTTAATACGTCCATCATATCGGACACGTAGATGCGGCAACGCAGCACGCTTCAATTGCCGGTCTCGGAATGATCAGCTGTAGTTGACTGTCATGGCTGGGTGTAGCATTGTTGCCACATTTTCTCGGGACAGAAATGAAATTATCTGATTGGCTCAATGTGTACTCGGCCACATATATCAAGTTGCATATCAATTTCATTCAAAATCGTAAATTATTATACAGAATGACATATTTTTTTCATTAGACATCATAAAAAACAAAAGGAATGATTCGGCACTTGACATTTCGACATAAAGATTAACCTTAAAAAATAAATAGATGTACTGCGGATTTGACCTTATATACATCCTTAAATTATCGGTAAAGTGTTCGCAATTTTTTTCTGAAGGAAATAGTGAGTCCAATCGACAACATGTTTCAAATCTGATATCTTGTCTAGTACTCGACCTTTCGCTACGATCTCCTTAATAAGACATGCTGCAATACAAATCCACTTACACTACGTTTAATTAGTGTATTAAAACTTGGCATAAAACAATTGTGAAAATTTAGCACTCATTTGACTAGCATGCAGTACGGTATTTACCTTAATTCATACGAATTCTGCATCAAGCAAATTTAAAAATAAAATTTCTTACATAATTTTTAATCACGAATTATAATTACGTACATTATTTCAATTTCCAATAGTTTATTGAATCTTTACACAAAATTTAATAAGTATTGGCAATTGAAATTATCTACATAATTATAAATTCCTCATGCAAAATTATGTAATCTGAAATCACACGTTCGGTCAGTATATTTTTATCTAGCTGCATTTTCATGAAGCTAATAAACAGAGAAACGGCGTGCCATAGGGTCTTACAACACATAAATTTGAGTCAAATAATAAAGAAGAAAAGTTTTGAAGTGGCTCATACGGCGTGGAATGGCCCGTACATAACAGATATTATCGAATGTGAGAGAGACGAAAGTATGAGAAATAAACAAAAATTGAATTTGAGAATTCTTGTTCGTCTTTTTGTATATTGGTTTGTTTTGATTATGAGAGATATTCGGAGAGCTGCGTGGCGAAGAGGAAGGAAACTTTATATTCATGGGGTATTCGAGGCCTAAGAAATTTGGATACGGCCTAAGGACTTTTTTTTCTTGAATTTTGTTTACGCTCATTGAACTTGATTAAAATTCAATAATTAGACAATTTTCAATAGTTTTTCCTTCGAATATTTTTTATTGGTTTTTTTTTCCACAGGGACAAAGTGATTGAGTGTCTCTGTAATGTTAATGGAAAAGTCAAGAGCACTGGAATCATTTGTCACAGGGTCATCTTCAAAGCCTAATGAGTGTTCCCATTTTGCAAGGCTCATGTTTTTAATCCTTTATCCCCTATCACTATTTTCGACTTTTTTTCCGGCTCATTTATCATTCGTCGCTGGAAATTCTAACGGATTTGAATATTTATGAACATAATGATCTACTTTATAGTCGTAATTATTATTCGACTAAAATTCGTAATAATAATACACGAAATCAACGAAGCTTTCATTCGCAAGGTCATCGTCTTTCTGTATATTTAAATCGTCCAAATTTTCAAAATACTTTTCAGAAATTGAAATTAAAAGAAAATCGTTATGCTTTACGTTTCTATCGAATTTTTTAAAATAAAAATTCAGTCTACATTTGCGACTCGTTATTAACGAAGCTAAAAAACTTATTTTTTGCTGTTTCAAATACTCAGTAAAAAATATAAAATAGATCGCGATGGAATGGGCTCGTAAAAATTCACAGGAGCATAAAAAATAAAAAATTATGGCAGAAAAAAAAACTAACTGCTGTTAATATGCTCGAGTATTTCATGAAAAGTTCAAGTTATCGATTTTAACGTTTATTGTGTGAAAGGAGTATAATACTGAGAAGTACATAAAATATTAACAAATTCTTTCTGTTGTTTTCGCCTGATTTGCGTCAACGTACAGTGGTATGTTTTTTAAAGCACCGTTGGAAAATACGTAATTCGACAAAATTGACAAATGATTGTAAATTATTTAGTCACGATAAGCATAAAATTATCATGAATTTTTATATTTTTCCTCTTTCTCAAACTACTAGGAAAGTTGTACAAAAATGTAACGAACGTCCGAAATTGTTATTCTCGACAAATCTACGCTTACTAATTTGTAAATAATGAATATTTTCGGTTTACGTCGCAACGAGAAATTTCAATGTTATGAACAATTGAATCGCTTGTTGACAAATCGTAGGGGGGAGGGGGGGGGGAGGGGAGGAAACCGTTGAAGGTAGCTCATTATTTTGGTCTTCCATACTTCACGCATGATTGGTAAAAGTTCCGCAGTGAGAACGAGAAATCCCGGTCACTCATACTGCCAGGTAAACATACAAAGTCAAATACCTTGTAACACCAACGGTCAGTCAGTTTTTGTATATAAAGGCGTCGTTAGTCCCGGCATTCGTCATTCCCCATATTACTAGACACCAGGACGATTGAATTCTATCCTTTAATATAATTTTGAAAATTTTGCGTGACGAAAAAATAAAAGAAAAAATATAACAATCGTAAGGGACACTAAACTGCAATGAAACATTTGAGTTTGTTCGCCCTCGTCATTGGGCTTCAATTCATTTGCACGGTTTACTCAAGGTAAGTGAAAGCTGTGTGTTAAATCTCGAGTGTCTCGAATAAACGTTCAAAAGACTTCATCACATCGAATTAGTTCGATTTAAAAATTAAAATTAAGCATAAATCGAGTGATTGACATTTGATAATTTCAAATTCTTTTCTTTCAATTTCTCTAAATTGAAACTAGCAGTTTTGCATACAAATAGTATTTCGAATTATTTTCCATACTGAAGTTTTTCTCAGATAATTTGTGTTAAGAGCAAATGATAACGGATTTTTTTTATTAATTCATTATTTTTTGATTCTATTAATTTATTAAATCATCATTAATTTTGTATAATTAAATTAATCGTTTTTAATAAGTTGGAAAATAATTTATATAATTATCTGTGAAATATTCCGAAATTAAAAAAAAGTCGAAACATTTATAGTATGTTAGAATAGCTATAAACTGGAACTAAAGAATTCGAATTTTTGCAAATGCCTGATTTATAAACGATTTAGATTTTATCGTCAAAATTTTTCATCGTATTCCACAATCAAAATATCGCTTTCGATCAAATTTAGAGTTTCGAGAAAAAAGTTTCAATTTTCAAAAGTTTCAGAGCTAGAAAAAGTGAAGGTCAAATCAACAACTAAATAGACATTGAATTAATGCAATAATAGTTCAAGAAAATACAAGTTTATGCTGGTGCGCCTCGACTTCTCTTACATGTAGGAATTTTGTCTCGATAAAAGCGATAAATCGAAGATCTTATCACGGTTTCTGAATAAATATATAAAATTGACTTCTCTCAAGAAAAAAAGTTTTTTTTTATCAATTGTTAAAGGTTTCGAGTGTTTGTAGTTATGAATTTTTTGTTTGTAAATATATACTGTCGTATCGAGGTAAAGAAATACATTGGATATCGCATCCGAAGTTTTTAAACCGCGCCATTTATTGTCATGGTTTTATTATCAGCATAATCGTTGAAAATGTAGGAAAAAATTGATGAAGAAAAAAAATTGTGTGCTTTGACTCTGTATACCGAATACAGAACGCTTCGACGTCGTTTATCCATTCTTTTAGTCTCGTGCGACGTATACGAGCCGGTATAATTTTACATTGCCGGATAATCCTTCGCTTCTTGCGGACGGTTCATCAAGTGTTTCGCATTATTCGTTATCCAGCAGAAACTTGTCGGAAATAATAAACCAGTGTAGGTGAAAAACTTTTTTTCAAACTAACCGCCAAAATAACAAAAGCGAGGTCAAATTTCCCCTCGTTGGGAATAAAATTTGTTTTTTTTTTTTTACGGAACGGTGAAATACATCGTTCTAAATCACGAGGCTCTTCAATAATACAGCAGCAAATTATGTAAATATTTTTATTCTACAGTCTCCGACCATCCGCCGGCTGATCTAATTGTACACAAACGTATGACAGGCCTCTCGATAGCACCACCGTCGCCTTGTTTGTATTCTCTGGTTTATCGCGTTTGCGCAATCGCCCGTAGATCATCCGGTCTATTACCGAGGAATGTTTAATCGTCCTAGTAATTTATTTCAACATTTTGTTGAATATTGATGGTTTAATTGAACATTATGCTTCAATTATTTGTTCATCTTTTTTTTCACTAATCTAAAGATGGATGTCGACATTGAAAACTAATTTTTTTATTTACTAATTAGTGAATAAATACTGTTGTTATCAGTTTTTCTTTATTACAACATTAAAAGTAAGATCACTATCGATTTTATTACTTTTAAACAAAATGTGTATTAGTAGCGTCGATAAGCTTTGTAAGAGCAATCGAGAGTGAAACAAAACAAAACAAACGAAACACGAATCAGTTAACGAGTCACGCGCTCTCTATAACTGTCGACCCAATCAATCTGTATTGTTTTATTTCAATAAATACGTTGTAGTTGAGAGCAACAGGATTTCAAAATAAAAATTTGTATCAATCGAAGTTTAAGAAAATTCGACAATTTTCATCGTATTTTTTGGGCACATTTTGATTTTAAGAAAATTTTAATTTATAAGGAAAAATTCCCTATTAGAATTATTTTTTATTCATCTTTAACACTCGATTTACTTTCGTATAATTTAATCTGCAAAAATGGAAAATTTAACATTCACTACGTTTTTCTATTCAGAAACCAAAAATATTGCGGTCCACTAGAAAATAAGGCGCGAAATTTTTTTATTAATTCGAGTTTAGGGGAAAAAATTTTTTATTTAAGTGTTTAGTTTAATAAGGGAGTTCAAGGGAGAAACTTGACTGTACTTTTTTTCACAATTGTTGATTTAACTAAACTTATTTCGTTTATCTTTTTTTCTATCATTATTTTTCCACTCGTAATTTTAACTTTAGAAACAGAAAATTGAAAATTTGATTTTCAATTTCGTAACGAAGTACGATGAATCCACGATGAAAATAAGTCTCGAAAATTTGTTATAAATTAGAATTAAAAAAAAAATTGTCGAAATTTTGTATTAATGATTGTTTTTACTTTTATTTTTAAAAAATTTCAGTGCCTTCAAATAAATAATCCTTACCAGGAATATTTGGTTATTTCGTTTTTCTTTTTTAACAGTTAATTTACTTTCATGTAAATTTGACTTGAAAAACAGTGAATTTGACTTTGATGGAAGTAAATTTAAATTAAGCGACGAGAAACATTGTAAAGTTATCAAAAAAAAGTGTTAAAAAGATTTCCTCGAAAGAAGCTCAGAATAAATACAAAAAATCTAATACTGAAGATTTTTTCACACCATAAAATTTTAAGAAATGTCATTTTATTTTAATCTAATAAATAAAATTTTGATCATCAATAAATCAGTAAATTCGAAATGATTATTTCGATCATTGGCAAAGTTGAATGAATTCTTTCATAAAAAAGCGTCACAATTCTTTGACGTGATTGACTGATTTGAAACAATGTTTTAAGGGCTCTCGAAGCAGACAGTTGCTCCAGAAAACAAGGAGTTTGCATCAAGCAGATTACTGCGCCGCAGACCCTGTCCGAAGGGCCACACTGGGACGTTGAAAACCAGGTTCTTTACTTCGTTGATATACCAAACCAGAAACTTTTTTGTTATGACCCTGCAACAGGAAAAGTGACGAGCGCTTACATAAGTGAGTATTCATGAATTTTCCTTCAGTCGTCTGTGATTGTGTAATAAAAATGTTCGAATAATCAACGTTTCTTCGAAATCGATCATTTATTCAAACGAATTATATTTTTTCTAAAATCTCGTGCTTTTAAACACAGTTTATATGTAATGTAGCGAAATTCATAAACGCCTCATTTTTCTTCTTTTTTTTTAACGTGATTTAAAAAAAATTGAAATTATTTTAAGAAAATTATACTTCTGAATTATTATTTTTTGTTTTTTTTTTGTTTACAGAAAATGGTCAATTGGGCGTAGCAGTTCCAGTTGCCGGAAAGAAGAACACATTCGTTGGCGGTGCTGGCACTGATTTCGTTCAAATAACTTGGGACCCCAAAACTAATAATTTGAACCCCGAGATCAAAGTTCTTGCGACTGTAGACATCGATCGCAATGGTACGAGATTCAACGATGGCAAGATCGACCCTAAAGGACGGTTCTGGGGAGGTGAGTTCAAATTCCTATCAATCGATATTTAATATCACAGTAATAAAATGTAGGCCAAATAAAAATTATAAATAAATAAATAAAATTGTGATTTCATTATCAAAATGATAATTCATTCGTTTAAAATGAATTTTTACCAATTTTCTACTTTATTTTGTATGTTCAATATTCTCGATTGTGGAATATTCAATGCCACAGCAAACGTAAGTTTGATAGAAAAATAGAAATAACTAATAATATTGTCATCTCGTCAATAAAAAGAAAATATTTTTAAAAAAATCTTCAATATTATTTTTAATTGTAAGAAAATGTTTTCTATTTTAGAACAAAGTCCCATCAAATGTATGCCTCGTAAGCATACTCAAAAAAATCAACAATAATGTTACGATTTCATTATTAAGTTGCAAAGAATTTTGTTTTTCAATTTTAAACTTTATTTTGTATGTATTTATAATAATTATATGTTTTAATGTTTGTTACTTTAATTTTATTGTATAATACAAGAAATTTATTAAGATTGTGCAATTGAAGTTCAAATATTTTGTGTGGATTTTCACGCATATTTCTATCATCATATATTTCAATGATTTGATTTTTTTTAAGGTACAATGGGTATTAATTCGGAACCTGGAGTGGGCTCGCTCTATAAAATCGGTTCGGATGATGTGCCACAGAGAATGGTGTCACCAGTGACGATCAGCAACGGTCTTGCTTGGAGTCATGATAACAAAACTTTCTACTACATTGATTCTGTAACCCTGCAAGTTTCGGCTTACGATTACGACAACGAACCTGGCGAAATTTGTACGTGAAAAGAATGTTATTTGATCGAAAAAATTCACCCTCAAAATTCTGTGGAACCGAAAAAAATGAATATTTATTGAATATTTTCAGCAAATAAACGAATTGTGTTCGATTTGAAGACGAACAATATTTCTGGAGAACCGGACGGCATGACGATCGACTCCACTGGAAATCTTTGGGTCGCGTGTTACAATGCTGGAAAAGTAAATATAATTTTATCAATTATTTCCATTACTTATCGTAAGAGAGCTTTATGTACTCGAGATAAATTATCGAATTTGTTTGTTTTGTGGATTCAAATATAAATTACTCAAAATTCAGCACATTTTTCCTTACACCGAGAAAAAAAATTTGTTCATCGAACTAATTCCATTTTGTTGGATGAAAAATTGGTGGTACCAACAATTTTTTTGTTGGATGGCAAATGATTTCGTTTATTCAACTAAATGATTTAGTTTATTCAACTAAATCATCAAAATTTCTTGTGGATGAATCAACTAAATCACCGGAGCCAAATGATTTTGTTCAAATAACTGGTGCCATTTATTTGCTTATACATACTTTATAGTTACTTTAATAAAATATTTGTTTGAATCTCAATTACCAAACTGACTAAACGGTAATCGTTAGGACGAATAAATGAATTAGTTTATATAGATGATATTTTGTTGCATTAACATTAATTTGTTTGGCTGTACCAAAGTTTTGTTGTTTCGGCCAATAATTTGTTTGAGCATTCACAAATTATTTTGTCTTATCTGAAAAATATTTCGTTGCCCGTATCGAACTAAATATTTTGGTTGAGAGAAACGAAATTTGTTTCGGTCAACAACATTTTTTTCTCAGTGTACGAAACATAATTTATGGTTTTTTGATGAATCATTTTTCCAGGTAATATCGGTCGATCCAAAAACTGGAAAATTATTGAGAACCGTTGAAATGCCAGCGCGACAAGTAACGAGCGTTGCATTTGGTGGTCCAAACCTCGACATTTTGTTCGTGACGACAGGGAAGCAAGGTCTGAGAAGCGAAGATCTTCTATCTCAGCCACAAGCCGGTTCCATATTTGCGGTCATGGGTTTGAACGTTTCGGGATCACCAATGCTCAGTTTCAGGATGTGAGACGTCGATTCCTCCAGGATGCATTTCCAGTTCTAGAAAGGAAACAAACGTATAATTAAAACAAAATAAACAAATTTTTATAAGTTACTCCCTTCTTAAGGATAAAAAAAAATATTTATATATATTTGCATGTTTGACGTGCTTGTGATTTTATTAAAATTAATGACTTTAAATCGAATTTCGAGATTCATTTGACCAAACCTCGGAACAACCATAAAATGGACGTTAATCGTAAATTATACTGCGACAATATTTGCTCGGAATACATTAACGATAATAATTTGGTTTCTTCTGTTCTTCTTCTTATCTTGAGGAGCCAGAATCGTTCGCGTTGATATGGATAGATGCAGCAGATTGTTGTGAATACTTTTGAGCTGGAAACAGATAACGAAATTCGAGTTTCAATGCACCGATGTACCAAGAAAATGGGATCATTTTTGTAAAAACAGTGCACAACTCGAGTTGCTGCTTTTCACAATATTTTCGGTGCAAAATTTTCTCGTTGATCTATGTTAAGTTTTATTTGATTTTGTTGTTATCACGTATAAGTAAAAATATCGATTGACACTTTTTTAATTGTATACAGCTTTGTGATGTTTTTTTTTGAGCTGAGCTGATTATTGGTCATGAATAGCAGCATCGAAATTCTCGTTTATATCTTCAACAAAAATGGATACCGGCATTTAAATTAAGCAAATAGAAAAAAGTGGTGAATTTTGAATGTTTCTATATTTTATATTTTTCTGTTCTTATTTTTATCTTGAGGAGCTAAAGTCGTTCGCGTTGATATGGATAATAAACGCAGCGGGATGTTGTTATTGCTTTGGGACTGAGAAAAGAGCAAAATTTGAGTTTCAATGCAACAATCTGCCAAGAAAGTGGGATCATTTTTGTAAGAGCACTATTCGAGTTAGTTTTTTACACAATGTTTTTTTTTGTACAATTTTCTCATCGATCTATATGAATTTTTATTCGATTTTGTTGAATTTAATTTCAAAGAAGATCCTAATAGCAATTTTATTGTTGGGATGAGTGGGATAAAGAGACTACCAACACTTGTGTTTCCATGGGGAACGTTTCTTTGCTGCAATTACAATGGTAAAAATTTGCTTTTTATTTTATCTTTTTTTTCATACTTCTTCGTGATTTTCAAATAAAATAAAATCAAATAAAAAATATAACAATTTTAAGGGACACAAAATTGCACGTTATTGACCACCAATTCATTTGCAAGGTTTACTCAAGGTAAGTGAAATCTGTGTCTGAAATCTCAAGCGTATCGATTGACCCTAGAACCCCATAACGGGGTAATTAATTATCCCACGAAAATGTCGAATTTCCTTCCGAAACGAATTTTTTTAAACCGTTCTTTCCGTTTTATAGAGTTTTCACCCTTAAATATTTACAAAATGCGATGTTATCGTACACCATTCTCTTCGTTATCAAAAAACGAAGAAAATGGTATACAATTAAACCTTAATAACGCATACGAGGAACATTTTATACCAAAGAGAAGGTTGGGGTAATTATTTACACTGGTGTGGGGTTTACGTTGGAAAAAGTAGATATTGTGAGGTTTTAGGGTTAAACGTTATAAATACTTTATCACCTCGAATCAGTTCGATTTGAAAATAAAAATTGATTATAAATTCAATGCGATGAACAATTTGGAAAATTTCAATTTTTCTTTTTCGATATACAGCAATTCTACATACAAAAAATGTTTCGAACTTTTACATTTCGAAGTATTTCTCAGATAATTTATGTTGAAAGCAAATGATAACGGACTTTTTATTAATTAATTTTTTTTCTTAATTTTATCGATTGATGAATTAATTATTTATTATTGTATGATTAAATTAACCGTTTTTAATAAGTTAAAAAATAATTTACATGGAATTTCGTTGTAACGTGCCCTTCACTTTAGTTATCTGAGAAATACTCCGAAGTAAAAAAAAAAAAATATCGCAACATTTCTTGTAGTTATATTTGCAGAATGGCTATAAATTGAAACTGAAGAATTCGAATTTTTCAAATGTCCATCATTCGATTTATAAACGATTTTTATTTTCTCATCTTAAAAGTTGTCCAAAAGCGAACTCTCAGACGTTTGATAAATTTTGGTTGACGTTTGGCCGGGGATTAGACATCAATAGATGAATTTTGAACAATTTTATAAAAATGGCTACCTGGGAAGGTCTCAATTTTCAAAAGTCTTATCCAGAAAAAAGGTCAAAACAGACTGGGATATTTCCAGAAATTACGAATTTCACGCTGCTGTCTTAATTTGTCTTACATGATGAATTTTATCCCCATAAAAGTTATAAATCAATGTTCTTAGCAGGGTTTTCTTAATAAATATAAAATTGATTTATTCTCTCAAGAAACGAAAAGATTTTATTTTTTTTTCAATTCTTCAAGATTTCGAGTGTTTATAATTATGAATTTTTTGTTTGTAAATATTGTCGTATCAAGGTAAAAAAATACATTGGATATCGCATCTGAAGTTTGAAACACGCCACTTCTTATCACAGCTTTATCAGCGTAATCGTATAAAATGTTGAAAAAAACTGATGGAGAAGAAAAAATATGTGCTTCGACTGGACACTATATATCGAACGCAGAATGCTATCGCGGCGTTTATTGGCATCTTTTAATCCCGTGCGACGCATACGAGCCGGAATAATTTCACATTTAGTGTCGGATTATTCTCCGCTTCATTCGGACGGTCCAATCGAGTATTTCGCATTGTTTGTTATCCAGCAAAAACTTATTGTCGGAAATATAAGCCAGTGAAAACCTTTTTTTCAAATTAACCGTCAAAATAACAAAAGCGAGGTCAAGTGTCTCTCGTTGGGAATAAAATTTATTTTTTTTTTCTACGAAACGTTGAAATTCCTCGTATTAAGTCACCAGGCTCTTCAATACATCAGCAAATTATGTAAATATTTTCGTTCTTCGCTCTCCGATCTTCTCTTGGCTAACCTAATTGTACACGAATATATGAAAAAGCCTCTACTGCTCGGTAGCACCACCGTCGCGATTTTGCGCATTCGCCTCGTAGACCATCTGGTCTATTACCGGGAAATTGGAAATGTAATTCAATATTTTGTTGAATATCGACGATTTAATTGGATATTATTTCGAAATTATTCTTTCTCATTTACTTTTTTTTACAAATTATTTGTTGCATGAATTAGAAGAAGGCGAGGTTGATATCGAGAATTCGGATTTTTTGTTCAGTGAATAAATAAGATGTAGCTCTGAGAAATGGGTTCAAAATTTGTATTGATCGAAGCTCAAAAATTCGAAAATTTTCATATTCTTGCAACTATGGGCAACTTTTCGCTTTAAGAAAATTCCGTCAAATTCTAAGAAGGAAATTCTTAATAGAACTATTTTTTGTTTAGCTTTTTCAACGGTTGATTTACTTTCGTATAATTCAAACTGCAAAATCGGAAAGTTTTACATTGCTATGACTACGTTTTTTAATGTCACTTAGCACGTTAAGTCCACCAGAAAATAAGTAGTAAAATTTTTTCATTAATTCGAGTTTAAGAAAAGAAATTGGAAATTGTAACAATTAATTACCTCTCATGTAAATTTTTTTGAAAAATAGTAAAGTTGACGTTAATATTTTTAAATTTCAATGTAGTGATGAAAAACATTTTAAAGTGGTCGAAAAAAAATGTTGGAAAATTGTCCTCGAAAGAAGCTCAGAATAAATTTAAAAAATCGGATACTGAAGTTTTTTTTAACAATATAAAATTTTAAGAAATGCCAATTTATTCTAATCTAATAAATAAAACTTTGATAATTAATAAATCAGTAAATTCAAAATAATTTAGATCATTGGCGACGTTGAATGAATTATTTCACAAAAAAACGTCACGATTCTTTGACGTGATTGATTGATTTGAAACAATACTTTAAGGGCTCTCGAAGCAGACAGTTGCTCCAGAAAACCAGGAGTTTGCATCGAGCAGATCTGCGAGCCACAAACTCTTACCGAAGGGCCACACTGGGACGTTGATGATCAGGTTCTTTACTTCGTTGATATACCAAAGCAGACACTCTTTTGTTATGATCCTGCAACAGGAAATGTGACGAGCGCTTACATAAGTGAGTAATAATGAATTTTCCTTTGGTCGTCTGTGATTGTGTAATAAAAATGTTCGAATAATCACCGTATCTTCGAAACGGATAATTTATTCAAACGAATTATCTTTTTTTCTAAAATCTCGTGCTTTTAAACACATTTTATTTGTAATGTAGCGAAATTCATAAACGCCTCATTTTTCTTCCTTTTTTTAACGTGATTTAAAAAAAATCGAAATTATTCTAAGAAAATTATTCCTCTGAATTATTATTTTTTGTTTTTTTTCTTTTGTTTACAGAAAATGGTCAGTTGGGCGTAGCGATTCCGGTTGAGGGAAAGAAGAACACATTCGTTGGCGGTGCTGGCACCGATTTCGTTCAAATAACTTGGGACCCCAAAACTAATAATTCAAACCCAGAGATCAAAGTTCTTGCGACTGTAGATGTCGATCACAATGGTACGAGGTTCAACGATGGCAAAATCGACCCTAAAGGACGGTTCTGGGGAGGTAAGTTCGAATCCCTGACAATATCGATATTTTCCTTTATAGGAATTTCTTGAATCAACAAATTTCATTTTGTTCGCTACAGTTTTGTTGATTCAAGAAGAAACAATGTCATGGTAAGCGCATATGTAGTTCAACTAACAAATTAAGTGGTTGAAACAATCAAAATATTTTGTTGCATCCATTTAGTTGCGTCGCAACACGATACGACGTTGTCTTAACTAATTAAAGCTGTTGAAACAACTAAATCTGAATTTGGTCGACTAAAAATATATGATTGAATCAACAAACTTAAAAAAACATCCATACGTCCCGTTCACCTAAATTTTTAGTTCTGTGAACTGAATCATATGGTCTCATGGACACAATAATTGGTTGAAGATACTAAACCATTCCAACAAACTAGGTTTTGATGTGTGAACACGTTTTGACATTATCGTAACTAAATGGGTTGTCGAAAGAATTAACGAACCTTCGAGTAGCTTCTCGGTCCGGCCACGGCGTGGCGCAGAGCGCCGAGGCTCTTCTCACATACACAGTGGCCTCTGGATGGACATAAATTGCAGAAATCGAGTAAGATAAGACGTTCCAACCGAATCCGATCCAGAATTAGGTAGCGAACGTTTATAACTTCCACGGGATATGTTCCCGTGAAAAATTCATCGGAGTCTAATGACTCCGATGGTCAACTGATTTCTCATCATAATTGATGAGAAACTAGTAAAATACGCATTTTCGAATTGTAAGAGGTTAAATTTTACATGTTTGGATATCAAAAAAAAAAATTTAATATCAAAATGTTTAAAATAAATATGCGTTGTTTATTTCAATCAAATAAATAATCATTTGACTTAATTAAATAATTATTTGACTTAAATAATTTGACTTAGTTAAATAATTGTTTGACTTATTAATTAATTATTTGATTTAAATAAATATTCAGTCAGGGAAACAAAATGCTTAGTTCGATTCACTGTTTTTTGTAATTTGAGACAATTGAATTATGTTGCATCATGAACTGAATGTTTTGTTCACCCCCCGTGCCGGCAGGATCTGTTGATTCAACAAAAAATTTATTGATTCAACAAATTTCTTTTCTCAGTGTAGTAGAATATTTATTGTCACTATAAAATGTAAACCAAATAGAAGAAAAAATCGATAACTAATAATATAGTGATTTCGTAGCTAAAATGAAGTTATTTTACTGAATTGTCAAAATGATTAAAACGCGATTCATATTTTGACCAATTTTCAGTACTACTTTGGACTATACATAAAAATCTTTGAAATAGTGTATTCTTTTATAAAATTTCTCATTTCAATATTTTTATAATTTATTACGATTTTGCTGTAAAAGTTTCATTTTTTTGTTCGAATTTTTATGCACATTTTTAAGTACGTGTATTTCAATCTGATTTTTTTTAATATACTGATTTTTTTGAAGGCACAATGGGTATTGAATTGGAACCTGAATTGGGCTCATTCTATAAAATCGGTTCGGACAATGTGCCAAAGAAAATGGTGACACCGGTATCGATCAGCAACGGTCTTACTTGGAGTCATGATAACAAGATTTTTTACTACATCGATTCTCCGAGCCTGCAAGTTTGGGCCTACGACTACGACCTCGAGGCGGGTGAAATTTGTGCGTGAAAATATTTCGATTGAATCGTAAAAATTCGTTCTAAAATTTCTGTGAAACAAAAAAAAAACAAAAAAAATAATAGCCAATGAATATTTTCAGCAAATAAACGAACTGTGTTCGATTTAAAGACCCACGATCTTCCCGGAATTCCGGACGGCATGACGATCGACACTGCTGGAAATCTTTGGGTCGCGATTTACGACGGTGGAAGAGTAAATATAAATTTATCAATTATTTTCAAAACTCATTAGAAAAGAGTTTTATTTGCTCGAGATAAATTATTGCATTTTTTTGTATTTTTTTCTATTCAAATTTTTATTTACTAAAAATTCAGCAAATTTTTCCTTACGAGGACTAATTTACGATTTTTTGATGAATTATTCTTCCAGGTAATATCGATCGATCCAAAAACTGGAAAATTACTGAGAACCGTTAAAATACCAGCGGAGCAAGTTACGAGCGTTGCATTTGGTGGTCCAAATCTCGATACGTTGTTCGTGACGACAGCGAGGAAAGGTCTAAAAACTGCAGATCTTCAATCTCAGCCAAAAGCCGGCTCCGTCTTTGCGGTCAAAGGTTTGAACGTTTCGGGAAAACCAATGCTCCGTTTCAAGATGTGAAATCCTCAAATCCTGCATCATGCATTTCCAGTGTTAGAAATAGAACAAACGAATAATAAAAACAAAACAAACAATTTTTTATCATGTATTTTGGCACTCCATATGGGGCATTCCACGTCAAATCGCCGGATCATTGGCCGGGCCCCCACGGATTTTTATGGCGAAGTTATTTTGCGTTTTTTTGGGCCCAAAATACGACCTCAAATTTTTTTAAATTTTTATTTCATTTTTCAAGGCTTGCACGAGCTTAAAAATCATAAAATTGTGGAAAAACATGAAGAGCGATCGTTTTTAAATTGATGATTTTTTTTTTACAGAAACTAGGACCCAAAACATAATTTTTCATCCTAGTTTGGAAGTGGGCCGAGAACTAGCATTCTTGATTTTTTTTCCCAGAATTTTTTTTTTTCATTTTATTTTTTTTTATCGTAAGAAAAACAAAAAAAATAGTTTTTTTTATTGTGAAACTTGTTTTTTTTTTCTTAGTTTAAGAGTGAATCGACAAAAACAACAATTAAACATTTATTGAACAAAAACGTGAACGACACTTTTTTTATTTTTTCACAAGAGGATTTTATAAATTTTACTTGACGCCGAAGAGGAATACTCTTTTACAATTAATAAGCCATCTTGGGGGATAAGGCAGTGTACTTGCTGCAAATTTTTGACTCTACGAACATTTTCGAATAATTTTTCAATCGCTGGAGTCTCGTTTTTATAAAATTCTGCAGTTGAAAATCTAACAGCAATATTTGGTAGGAAGCATCAGTCTATCACCTCCTGTATGAGGGGAAAGGCGGATATGAGAGGATTAAGGGAAGATGGAAAGGAGCGACACCAGGTGAGAAAGGGAGTTTCAAGAAAGCTCTCCTTTTTACTAAGCTTACTATTTTCTATCAACTTATTTTAAACTAAGAAAAAAAACAAGTTTCACAATAAAAAAAACAATTTTTTTGTTTTTCATACGATAAAAAATTTTTTTTTTTAAATCAAGAATGCTAGTTCTCGGCCCACTTCCAAACTAGGATGAAAAATTATGTTTTGGTAAAAAAGTTTCTGTAAAAAAAAAATCATCAATTTAAAAACGATCGCTCTTCATATTTTTCCACAATTTTATGCTTTTTGAGCTCGTGCAAGCCTTAAAAAATGAAATAAAAATTTAAAAAAATTTGAGGTCGTATTTTGGGCCCAAAAAAACGCAAAATAACTTCGACATAAAAATCCGAGGGGGCCCGGCCAATGATCCGGCGATTTGACGTGGAATGCCCCATATATATATTTTATTTTTGTCCGCCTTAGTCTCCTTATTATTTTTTGCTTTTTCGTACTTGTTTATTTTACTACTAAATATAAAAAATACTATAATTTTTATAAACGTAACGAATTTTTTTTTGGCATATCTCTGTCTCCATTCTATCGGTCGATGAGTCCTTCATCGTGTTTAAAAAAAATGAATTTTTTTTTTCAAAATAAGAAAAAAGATATAAGGAAAAATCTGCCCACGATAAGACTGGTCCGATAGCGATCTGGTACCGGCAGGTACCGATACCGTACCTGCGGCCTCGCTTTTGGGTAGCAAACCGCATAATTTACGGTACCGATACCCTCAATTGGGCCCGCTGGGACTTGCTTTCGGGTATCGATACCGACACAGTTACAGTTAAAAAAAGCCATTTTGCCATAGTCGCGATACCGAAAAAAATACGGTATCAAGATCAGTCAGGGAGGCGGGAGCCAACTGTAAAATGCGTAGTTAGCCCTATAGAAGGGTACACAGAAGGTCTCTCTTAACCTAGTAGGCCTGTTGTCCTCACGCATCTGGACTAAGGAACACAAGACTGTGGAGTCGAACTTTCTCTTTACAATGTTATACAGAAAGATCAAGTCCGCAAACCTCCGTCTATCCGATAACGAGTGCAATTTTAGGGTGCTCATAATGTTATCATAATTGTGGTCATCAAATCGCCATAGGGGATCCAAGCCGATAGGCAGCGAAACGCAGGAATTTATGCTGGACTCCCTCTATAAGTTCTACGAAAACTTGCTGGTACGGTGACCAAACAACCGATGCATACTCTAGCTGAGATCTCATTAAGGCCGAATAGAGGGACACCAACGCTTGCCGGTTGTTAAAATTGGCCCCCACCCGCTTGATATAGCTCAGGAATTTAAGCGCGGCCACGATAATGTGCCTTATGTGCGATGAGAACGACCAATCACTATCAAACCTAACCCCTAAGTCGCACACGGTGTCAACAATCGCGAGATAGGACCCATTGATGTGGTACCGGGTACGAATCGGTAGGGAAAGAAGACGAGAGGAGTACTGAACTACGTGACACTTTGCTACGTTCAAGTGAAGCTCATTCTCATCGCACCACCTAGACACATACACAATATCCGTCTGTAGACGCGCGGCATCCTCAATAATAGAATGGATACCGCTAAACACCTTCATGTCATCGGCGAACAACAATACCTGCGTGCCCTTAATACAGGTTATTTTAAATCGAATTTCGAGATTTGTTTCACTAACCCCTAGAATAACGACGAAATGTACGTTACTCGTAAATTATACTGCGACAATATTTGCTCAGAATACATTAACAACAATTATTTGGTTTCTTTTAATCTTTTTCTTATCTTGAGGAGCCAATGTCATTCGCGTTGACAGCTATAAATGCAGCAGGTTGTTGTGAATATAATTGGGTTAGAAACAGATAACGAAATTCGAGTTATAATGTACCGATGCGCCAAGAAAGTGAGATCATTTTCGTAAGAACAGTGCACAACTCGAGTTGCTATTTTTTACAATTTCTTCGTTGCAAAATTTTCTCGTCCATCTATGTGAATTTTTACTTGATTTTGTTGTTATTACGCGTAAGTAAAAATATCGATTGACACTTTTTTAGTTCTATGCAGCGCTTTGTGATGTTTTTTTTGAGCTGAGCTGATTATTGGTCATGAATAGCAGCATTGAAATTCTCGTTTATATATTCAACAAAAATGGGTACTGGCATTTAAATTTAGCAAAGAGAGAAAAGTTGTGAATTTCGAAAGTTCCTTTATTTTATGATAAATATAATCAAATACTAAATTTTTTTTGGAGAAATTCATTTCGGTAAATACTTTATCGTAATGTAAATTTTCTAAATCTGAATATGTAAATGAAAAACGACATTTTCATAATGTAAATTATAATTTACATTATGAAAATGTCGTTTTTTTATATATTTTTTTTATGTCCAAGTTTTTTTATAAAAAAAACTTGAACATTTAAACTGCTCCACCCTTTTTTCTTTGTAGATTTGTCAAAGTTGACCAGAAACTATGAAATTAGTTTTAAAATCGATTTTCGTGTTTGCAGTTGGTCTAGGATTAATTTCAGCGCTGTAAGAATATTTTTCTTATATACGTTCAAATAAATAATTATATTTCGCAAAAGGATGTATAAAATTTTGAATTAAATAGTGTAAGAAAAATGTTCTATCCTGCTTTTTGTTATTATTTTTATACGCGACTTGACATGCCCTAAGTTCGGAACGAAAAAAACTTGGAAAGTTCATAATCGATACGGATGCTGGTGGAGATGACGCAGCTGCGATATTATTGGCTCTAACGGCTGAGGATGAATTGAATAGCGATGAATTTGAAATTATCGCTATAACTTGTACCTACGGCAATACCAAGCTCACGAATGTTGAAAAAAATGTACTGAAAATCCTGACGATTGCCAATCGAAGTGACGTGAGATTTATATAAATATACGATATGATTTATTAAATTGTAAATTATTCACATTTTTCTTGTAATCAAATCGAAAATTACTTTTGCAAAAATATCATTTTTAATTGTCCGAGATATTTTTTCTACGTGAGGCAACTTTTCTTATCTCTCATAAAATAAACATCCAGATTTTTGAGCTTCAATAAGAAATATAAAAACATAGATTTCCACAGTAAAACGACTTTAAAGAGAAATATATTTTTTTACATTTCTCAGATACCTGTTTATGTGGGTTCTAGCAAACCATTGATAAATAATGTTACCTTGGACTATCAATACGGTGAAGATGGTTTTGGTAATTTTGAATTTGACGAAAAGATTATTGGAAAGATCGATCGAAGCAAACACGCGAGTTTGGCAATGGCAGATTTGGCACGAGAAAATGCTCGTAAATTTGTCTCGATATTGATTAATACAAATTTTTATTACCAATGATAACTTAATTCTCATTTTTAAATAAATTAATATTTGTAACTAAATAAATTTGATTCACAGGAAACGTGAGTGTTATGGCTTTGGGACCATTAACGAATGTTGCACTCGCAATAACTTTGGATTCTAAATTCGTTGAAAACGTAGTGAGATTCTACATTATGGGATCGAGTGTTCATGGCATTGGAAACATTTCGCCCAATGTAGAATTTAATTTCAAACAAGATCCTCATAGCAATTTTATCGTTTTTAATAGAATAAAGGGACAATCAGCAGCTTTGTTTCCGTGGGAAACGGCTTTCTCAGCTGGAATTTCAGTGGTAAAAATTTGCTTTTTCTTTTGCCTCTTTTTCATAGTTTTTTAATGATCTTCATCATTTTTTTAATGCCAGAAATGGCGCAAGGAAGTCCTGGGGACTGTGCATTCAAGGACCATTAAATACCTCAATAAAATTGAGGGCAAAACTAAGAGAAAAAAGGTGTGGAACGCGGCTGATATTATGTTGTGTGCGTTGACCCTCTGGCCGGAATTGATAACACGCTCATTGGTGACAAACGTGGAGCCGGTTTTCGACGGTGCTGCTCAGGGTTCAGTTCTCGTCGATTACGCAAATACAACTGGCAAACCTAAAAACATTGAGATTTTAGACGCTTTCAATGTCGAAGGTTTTCAAAAATTGTTGTTAGATGTTTTTTCAAGATATTGAGCACAGAAAGAATAAAAATTGGAACAAAAAATATAAAAATGTTTCAATTTAAAATTCATGATTTTACGGATTTCTATCTTTCAATTGACAATTTTTTGAATTTTCACTTCGTGCTAAATATTGAATTTTTTTTACGCTGCAACCAAAAGTGATGTAAAACTGATAAAAAAAAAAGATAAAAACGTTTGAATTGGAAATTTGTGTTATTACAATTTTTTTTCTTATATTTCCTGATTTCTTGAATTTTTATTCCGGTAAATATTGAAATATTTTCCTTTACACCGTGAAACTAATTTAAGAAAAAAAATTAGTACGAAATTTGTATTTTTACGGTGTTTTATCTTACATATGTTGATTTTTTAAATTTTACTCCATGGTAAAATTGAAAACATTTTTTTTGTTATTGATGATTAAAGTAAAAATTCTTCAATCCCTTTTCCAACTACTTCGAACCTTAGTTTTATCCCCAGATAGAATAAAAAAGATTGCGACAAAGAGAGAAGATAAAAATCGTTTATCATAAAATAACATCTACTCACCCTAGAAACGTTTTTTTTTTCGTTGACGTGAAAAACTCCTTTTCTGATCGCGGTATCAAATGGTCATTCGATCTTTGAATGTTTGCTTCGATGGACTGCATTCGCGTCTGGAAAAAAGAACGAAATATTTGAATATTGATGATCAATCGATGAGAAAATTTGGATCATAGTATTTTTTATTGCCATTTTTTTTCCTATATCGTAGGCGATATGTCCCTTGTTCCATATTTTCCTGAAACTGTTGAAAATCCGATACACGGGATACAACAAAAATGTCTAATTGATTGTTATTATTATTAAGTAACATTTTATTGGCTTTATAAAAAAAAGTATTTGATTAATTTGATTTATTTCTCAAGTTCAAGCTACGTCTCTGTCTCTGTATCAGCGTTACGAGAATAATTTCATTCATTTGCGTCCCCTTCTATAAACGATTATACGAGCGATGAAATTTGCATCATATACTTGGATCAACAAGATTCACTCCCAGAGAGATAACGAAACTCGATTAATTGATTCCGACAATATTTAATCGTAAAGTATCATCAATATTTAATTTTTCTTTTCAAGTTAGTTTATTTAAATTCAAATCTTGTGCAAAAGTAAAAAAAAAACGTTGTGCAGTTAAAAAACATCAAAAATACACAAATAAAAAGTTTTTCGTTTCCAACAAAAGTTTACTCCGACAAAACTGTGTTTTCAACCTTTCAATCAAGTGTTTTTGAAAACTCGAGTTGTGTGGTATATGACACGCCGTTTTGCTATTTATTAGCTTCATAAAAATGCAGTCAAATAAAAAATATACTAAATGAAAATATTTTAAAGGATTTAATATTATGTTTAGACATAATATTAATTCATCGAATTTATATTCAACTACCACTGAATTGAATATACCCATTTAATATTATGTCTAGACATAATTTTAATTCCGAATTTAATTTTCCGTTAAGGTGAAATAATTTTTGAGAATTAAAATTATGTACGCAATTTTCTTTCCTGAATTAAAACTGTCTACATAATTTTAATTCCTGAATAAAAATGATGTACGGAAATTTTATTTTTAAATGTGTTCGAATTAAAATTTGGGACAATTAAAATTATGCACATAATTTTAATTCTCGAATTAAAAGTTGGGATAATTAAAATTACGTACCTAATTTTAATTCGTTTAAATGTTAATTCGAGTATTAAATATTGAGTCACGGTAGCACCCTATATATTACAAATTCCTTTCCCACAACCAAACCTGAAACCTCACATCCGCTCAAACGGGTGGGGGTTCATATGTAGAATAACCAAATTGTAGAACGGTTAATATTTCGAAATTTTAGTATTCATAACATTCGATTAACGAAAAATAAGAAATTCGAAGTTTATATTTTCGATAGTATATTAAGTTGAATGCGTATTTGATGCAATATTTTTTCTTTGATCGCGCATTTATTCGAAAATATATATTCAGACTGTTTATACTTCAAATGCAGATAATATAGATTGTCCTAATGTAAGAAGTTTATATTTTCTAAATTCGAAATGGAGAGCAATTCTTTTACTGAGAGACCAAAATATATAGTATGAATAATTCGAAAGTGAATTTTTCGAATGACTAAAAATTAGAAGTACAGAATAGCGAACGTTGTGAAGCACGAAGAATGACAAGCAATATTTTACAGCCCAGAGGCTCTCGCTATTTCGACCATTCGACTTTCTGGTGTTTCGCTATTTTGAGCACATTAATATTTTGTCTTTCGTTAAAATATATTTGAAATTGTGAATATTCATAATATTGCCGGTTTCAGTATTTGACGACTCGAATGCGTAATAGTCGAACTTTTGTAAAATCGCTATTCCAGCCTTCGTCATTTGGGCTACTGTTATATTTTGTTTTTGACGTAAATGTACTTCGAACTCTTTAATTTCTCATTTTTTTATTTCCAGCATAAAGGCAGTAGAATTAATCTGTCTACATACTACTATTCTTCAATGTAAAAATTCAGTTTTGGCCGTTCGAAGTTTTAATCATTCGAAAATCTTACTTCCACCCGCTCAAACTCTTTCTCGCACCAAAACTCCAACGATCAGACCCTTATCATGATACCCGCTGTAATGTATTTCAACCACGTAAAATACCCTAAGGGTAAGATTGGCAACACTGCGAGTACGCTAAGCGTTATCGAGAGACTCGAGCCCAGTCAGTCGTTCATCGCCGTTTGCAGGCGCTGGTCCTTCCCGCATTGCCCAAATGTAATTCATATTCACCATATAATAAACTTATTATTATTATTATATATATACATATACAAAAGCGTGTGGCTACCATTTCTCTCTCCTATTCCACTACATTACATTGGCGACGAGGATCAAAAGAAAAGTAAAAAGTGATATGAAATCGCAGAGATAAATAAAAACAAGTTTTTTTTACAAAATTAAATAAACGGAAAAACCTAAAAAAAAAAAAAAAAAAAAAAAAAAAACGGGTTTCTATCGAAAGTCATGGCGACAAAAGAAGAATTGGACAAAAAACAGCAGTATCTCGAGGCAAAACATGCGGAGCAGGAGAGTTTTAAGGAAAAACTCGTGGAGCAGCAAAGATTCCTCCAAGCCCAGCAGAAGGAGCAAATTAAAAAAAAGGAGCAATTGGACGCAGAACGGCAACAGTTCGAAGCCGAACGACGACGGTTCGAGGCCTCAAGGCCGAGCGCTCGAACCGAAACAACAACACCGACAGACCAGGTATCGAACATAAATTTTTTTTCTACCATTGGTGCCTTATCAGAATTTCGTATCGGCGAAGATTGGGACATATACGAAGAGCGTCTCAACCAATATTTAATAGCAAATAAAGTCGCTGAAGACCGTTGGGTAGCTGTTTTGATAACGTTGGTGGGGCAAGAGGCATATAAAGTTTTGAAAGACTTATGCGATCCACATCTACCATCAACAAAACCGTTTGCTGAGCTGTGCGAAATTCTGAGAAAACAATTTGCTCCGAGGGTCACGGCTTTCAAAGAAAGAAGAGAGTTTTTCAATATGACTCAAGGAGATTCGGAGTCGGTAAATCAGTGGTATGCTCGAATAAAGAAAAAAGCGTCTAATTGCAAATTTGGATCTTTATTAGACGACAAAATCAAGGACGGATTTATAACTGGTCTGAAAAGTGGACCTGTGTTGGACAAGGTGTTCGAACAGAGTCCAACCGCTACGCTATACGAAATTCTCGAGGTGGCGAGAACGAAAGAGGCATCGCTGGCGGTATCGTCGAGGTCGAGTGCATCGGAGCTACACAAGATTCAGTCGAGAGATCCGAAGGGGCGAACGAGAAAAGGCTTTTCAAACCACAAGAAGTCAGCGGAAGAACATCCAAAACGACACCCAGCAGCGAGATCTTCAGACAGTCGAGCCAAGGAGGCTGGCTCAGAATCGACCTGCAACCATTGCGGTGGCGTGCGGCATAATTACAGAACATGCAAGTACAAAGAATATCGATGCAAAATTTGTAAAAAGGTAGGCCATTTGGCTAAAATATGTCGCGAAAACGCCCAGTCAAATAATTTTATCGGTGTCGAATCGGAAGAATCGTTCGAAATCTCCGATATGTTGAATCTTGAGACTAACAATAATAGCGAATCGACACACGATTTAGTAGAATTGATGGTCGAAAATAGTAAAATCAAATTTGAAATAGATTCCGGGGCGGGCAGATCAGTAATTCCTGAGAAAATTTACAAACAATTCCTTGTGCACTGCGCCTTGGAAAAAACATCAGCTCGTTTGAAAATGTACGACGGTACAGTTCTAGTTCCGAGTGGTCAAATAAACGTGAATATAAGTAATAAAAAATGCAAGGTGCAAAGTCAGTTAATAGTCGTAAAGGAAGGCTGTAGACCACTATTGGGCAGAGATTTAATGAAACCATTGGGATTCTATATCACATCAATAAATAATATCTCGACCGAGTCGGAAGTTAAGGAAATGGTTAAACAATATACCGAACTGTTTGATGAAAAATTAGGAAAATATAAATATGAAAAAATTAAGATTAAACTCCAACAAGATATAGCGCCAAAATTTTTTAAACCGAGGCCAGTGCCTCTAGCGCTAAAAAAACAACTCGACGAAGAATTGAACAGATTAGAAAAGGAGGGGGTAATTTCACGAAAAAGCGTTAACGCGTGGGGAACCCCTCTAGTACCAATCCTGAAACCAGATGGTAAAATTCGAGTGTGCGCTGATTATAAATTGACGGTAAACCAACATATCGAGGACATTAGATATCCATTTCCACGAATCGAGGAGATTTTTGCCGCATTAAGCGGCGGAGAAAAGTTCACAAAATTGGATATGTCGTCAGCTTACAATCAGCTTGAAATTACTGAAGATTCGAAAGAAATTTTGGCATGGAGTACACACCGAGGCGTTTACGTAATAAATAGATTGCCATTTGGTATTAAATCAGCTTGCGCGATTTTCCAAAAAACGATCGAGAAAGTTTTGCAAGGGGCAAAAGGTGTAGTCTCGTTTCTTGATGATATTATAGTAACAGGGAAAAATCGCGATGAACATTTACAAAATTTAAAAGAAACATTTGAACGGCTATCGAAAGCGGGTTTGAAATTAAAAAAAGAAAAATGTGTTTTCTTCCAATCCGAAGTGCGTTATCTAGGGTATATATTAAACAAAGACGGATTGAAGAAAAATCCCGAAAAAGTCGAGGCCATCATAAACGCGCCAAAACCAACAAATACAAAAGAATTGCAAGCTTTTATCGGAATGGTCAACTATTACGCAAAATTCGTGCCAAGATTCGCTGACATAATATCGCCTCTTTATAACATGCTAAAAAACAAGGAGTTTAATTGGTCAAAAGAGGGCGACCAGTCTTTCAAAGAAATTAAGAAAAAAATGTCAGGCGAATGTTTTTTAACCCATTTCGATCCAAGCTTGCCAATAAAATTATCATGCGACGCCTCAAACATAGGAATAGGTGCAGTTCTATCGCACATTTTTCCAGACGGATCAGAAAAGCCCATAGCTTTTGCGTCAAGAGTCCTGAGAGACTCTGAGAAAAATTATTCCGCTATTCATCGCGAGGCGTTGGCAATTTTTTGGGCCGCGAATAAGTTTTTTCAATATTTGATCGGGAACGAATTTTTATTATATTCCGATCACAAACCGCTACAGGCTTTATTCGGGGAGAATAAAGGATTGCCACAGTTGGCGGCCGGTAGGCTCCAACGGTGGGCACTATTTTTGAGTGGCTTAAATTATAAATTCGCTTATGTGAAGGGCGCAGAAAACGGTGGAGCCGATGGATTATCGCGACTTCCACTTCGGGTTAAAAGAAATGTAGATAAGGCAGATTTCGATTATTTTCATTTCATCGTCGAAGATCGAGTGCCAGTTTCAGCCGATCAGATCCGCAGAGAAACGAACCATGACATTGTTTTAAGCAAAGTTTTTCTGTACACAAGAAACGGCTGGCCTGAAAGTATCGACGACGAACTGAAACCATACGCTCATAGAGCGAACGAAATTTATATTGAAAATGGAATCGTGATGTGGGGCTATAGAGCAATAATACCAAAAAAACTATGGCCAATATTCTTAACCGAAATACACAGTACGCATATTGGCATGGCCAAAATGAAAATGTTAGCGCGTCAATATTTCTGGTGGCCTAATCTCGATAAGAACATCGAAGAATTTGTAAAAAATTGTAATGCGTGTATGTCGACGGCTAAGGCACCGCCTAAAGCAGCGCTGATCAAATTTCGCGAAGCAGATGCACCCTACGAAAGAATACATATCGATTTTTTGGGGCCGTTTCATGGAAAGAGTTATTTACTAATTATCGATGCATACTCAAAGTGGCCAGAAATTTTCAAGATGAGTAAAACAGATTCCACTAACACAATTGAAAAGCTGAGGGAGTGCTTTGCGAGATTTGGCCTGCCGCAGATAATTTTTTCGGACAACGGTCGACAATTTACGTCTGACGAGTTTGCGAAGTTTTGCGAACTAAACGGCATTCTTCACCGAACGTCAGCGCCGTATCATCCGTCGACAAACGGACAAGCCGAAAATGCGATAGGTACGTTTAAACGAAGCATCACGAAAACTTTGAACGAATGCGATAGCAGTATTAAAATGACGACTATAATAAGTAGATACTTATTAACATATAGGAATATTCCGCATTGTACGACCGGGGAAACCCCCGCGAAATTATTATTAGGATACAATGTAAGAACTCGATTAGGATTCTTGAGCAAAACAACGACAGAAAAAATGAGAAAAAAACAAATCGAACATTTTAGAGGTAACCGAGAAATCGATTTTGAAAAAGGAGAAATAGTGTACGCCCGTTGTTACAAAAATCCGAGCAAACCAACGTGGCGAAGGGCTGTGATAAAAGAAAAACTGGGAGAAAGAAATTACTTATGTAATCCTGAAGAGGAAAATGTAGAATGGAAAAGGCACATAGACCAATTAAAAAAGAGTGGTACATTTTACGACAAAGAGTTTCTAGAACCGAGTACCGAAAATAGAGTATTATTAGAATCTAGAACTGATCACAGTGTGCAAGAAGATTACGCGGAAAAGACTCAAAATGCCGGGGAAACGTTAAGTGAATTAATCACGAACGGAGAATCCGAAAGGGAAAGTAAACAAGAATCAAAGGAGAGTTTGTGCGATGAAAGTCAGGTACAGACAGATGCTCCGAGCATTAAAATAGATCAAAATACAGCGAAGAATGATATTGTAATGTCAGCGTCTAAAGAAGGTGTTAAGCGCGACGAAAGTTTAAATGTGAATAACAGACCAAAAAGGGTAATTAAACCTGTACAGCGATTGAACTTGTAAATACCGAGATCGACCTGAGTATTAAAGAGAAAAAACTCCGCATAAAGTAAATCTTCGCAAGACATAACATTTAAAAATGTGATATGAATTTAAATATGTATGTTGTAAAAGAACTCTGCATGAGGTAAACGTTCGCAAGACACAAAATTTAAAAATGTAATAAGGATTTAAATATTGGTAACGTAAACTGGTCAAGGGGGAAATGTAATGTATTTCAACCACGTAAAATACCCTAAGGGTAAGATTGGCAACACTGCGAGTACGCTAAGCGTTATCGAGAGACTCGAGCCCAGTCAGTCGTTCATCGCCGTTTGCAGGCGCTGGTCCTTCCCGCATTGCCCAAATGTAATTCATATTCACCATATAATAAACTTATTATTATTATTATATATATACATATACAAAAGCGTGTGGCTACCATTTCTCTCTCCTATTCCACTACATTACACCCGCTAATCTCTAACCCAGCACTTTCTTAGTCCCACGAGCCTCAACTTCTCCTCCGCTTCACAAAATCATTCTCCTTTATTCTCACCCATCCATCCTCAGTTCATCACCATCTCTCGAACCGAAAAAACCAATTATACTCTCGTGCACTCCCTATAATTGGACTAATAATAAAGACAGAATAATTATTATTACATACTTCCGATTATGGCATTTCATTTGCAACTTACCCCATCACATTGGTATCAGAAGTGGTTTTTAACCGAATTAAGACCGAAAACATCACCAATAACAGGCATTCACGCACCAGGACCAAGTACCCAAGACAGACCACAAGAACAGACGGTAAATTTCGACGCCCGAGACATAATAAAATCAAAAATAGAGCTAAGAACACAGATAACTATAAGACCTAACCAAACCAGCAAGAACGGATCCCCTAAAAAAATTACTCAAACTGACAGACAAAGCGGACGATTTGATAATAAAAAAGGAACTACTACCCGAACTAAGTAGAGTAGAAGCATGGCTAGACTCCCTTAGTGCCCAAGACCTACCCACGATCCATGCTAGACTGGACAAAGTATGCAGAGAAAAAGAGGAAAGATTTGTAAAAAGGCAGCGCCTCTAAACACAGCGACAATTACACAAAAAAAAAACAACAAAATCAAAACATATCATCTATGCTACAACAATAAAAATATACGTGCCACGAATCACGCTATCATTACTATTTTATACTGCATATCCTAAAAGCACAGTTACCCCGAAACGTTCGATTTTATTTCGCTAAATCATCATATCTCAAGATTGGCTGGACGGATTTACTTGCAACAAAGACCAATAGAAAGAGAAAAATCGAAAAAAAATTGTCACCAATATTCAGATTTTTTGATCAAACGATTCCTTCGTCAGAACGGTTTGAAAACGCCATGACGTCATAAAACCGGCATATTCGCGTATATAAGAGTGCCGTAGGCCTCGCGCTGGCTTTTTTCTTTTAATATTTGGCGTCGAGCCGCTACCGCGTCTCTTGATATTACTTATATCATAATCATATTCACTACTACTATTTTATGCTAAAGAAACGCACGATAAAAACTAATTAATGTAATCATTTTTTTTTCTTTTCTCCATGTACTCGATTCAATCAACCCTAACACACTCGGACCGGATTCATTCCCATAATCAATAACAGATCACACCTACTAACCACAGTGAAACTAATCAAGTTAGAATGTTTCAGAAAATTTAAAGGAATCCACTATTTTGGTAAAAATTTGATGCAACACTCATTGAAAATTCGATATCTGGACAAAAACAGTAAATACCAATGAATAAACAAGGAAACTATATATAATACGGAACAAAAGGATGAAATGAAATCAACAAAAAGAAAAACGATCAAAAACAAAAAAGAAGCAGCCTAAAATTCGTAACAATTAACTAATAATAAACAACCTTTCAACTACACCAATCCCAAATAACATTCTACCACCTACTAACATGAACAACTAATAAATTTATTTAGTTACAGATTTTCACCAAAACGAAAGATGAAACACGATGAACGAAGAATCGGACCATCCACAACCCCCACAAGAAACCACTAATAAAACCCTTAACACACTCTTACACAATCCGAATAACCACAAACAACACATCATTTTATATAGAGTCACATTCACGAATAAACTATATGTAAAATATTTCGAGTATATAGAAGTAACGAAAAGTAACAAATTGTAATTTACGATGCGGAACATCGTTTTGTAAGAGGGGGAGAGTCACGGTAGCATATTACAAATTCCTTTCCCACAACCAAACCTGAAATCTCACATCCGCTCGGACCCTTTCTCACACCAAAACTCCAACGATCAGACCTTTATCATGGTACCCGCTAATCTCTAACCCAGCACTTTCTTAGTCCCACGAGCCTCAACTTCTCCTCCGCTTCACAAAATCATTCTCCTTTATTCTCACCGATCCATCCTCAGTTCATCACCATCTCTCGAACCGAACAAACCAATTATACTCCTGTGCACTCACTATAATAAAGGCAGAACAATTATTATTACATACTTCCGATTATGGCATTTCATTTACAACCTACCCCATCACAATTGAATGAATTTAAATTTTCAAATATTAATTCATTCAACTTTTAATTGAGGAAAGAAAATTTAAACGAATTAAAATTTGAGCGAATTAATATTATCTACATAATTGTAAATAATCTAAATTTTAATTCAAGAATGAAAATTATGTATACAATCTTAATAATATTGCAATATTAAAATAGGCTACAAAATTTAATTCTAGAATTGAAATAATGTACATAATTTTAAGACTCGAATTTAAATTTGAATGAATTCAAATTCTGTACATAATTTTAAATTCCGTGGGATTTAAAATTTAGATTAGTTCATTGAATTATAATGACTGTGGTATTACAATTTTACTTTGAAGATTCATTCTGCCGCAGTACAATTTTAATTCACCGAAATTTTATTCGGTCTTAATAAATTTTTGAATCGTCAATTCGTGTGATGCCGTACCACAATATTAATTTACTAAATTATTTTGTGGCTCATTAAACTTTACTCCTGCAATTTTTATGACTGTAAAGCTGAATAAAAATGCATTAATAATTTCTTATAACATAATAAAAATGAATCAAAATTATATCTAGACAAAAAATTTATTCCACGTTTTCTGTATCCTTCCCTGTGTATTTCGAATTAATTCATTATTTTTACTCTTGACCAAATTAAAATGATTTCGATGACTATTAGCTTCGGTTTAAATGAGATATTGTATTTTCATTCGAGGTTAACAAATTTTGGTAATAAATAGCAAAACGACGTGCCATATAGTGGTATTTGAAGAGTTAAGAGAAGAAGAAAAAAGTGGAAACAAAGAACCCTCTGTGTGACACGTATCAGCAAACATACATAATAATCGAACAAAAGAATTTATGGTGCGTGGTTAAATATTGAATGAATTCACTTACGCTCAACTGGAACATAAACCTTGACAAGATAACAGTAGTCAAACGTCGAAAATGTTGCGTGCAATGGCGATCATTAGCACGAGAGCATTGAGTAACTCACGCTTGTAGTAAATTTAGGCGTCTCGTTTACTGTTAGGTGTAAACGTTGACGTGAGTATTTAATTGACTCTTATATACCGATAAAAATGAATATCAGTATAGAGAACCTTCGATAAGAAAATATCTCGTAATGTGAAAAATCCCCGAGATTATCGTTTGAAATTCTGTACGAAAGACCGGTGTAGGTTTCAATTGACACAAGCTTTTTTTCGCAATCAATCAAACGATTGTGAAATTCGTTTATTCGATTATGTAACTATCTTCGACACGGTCATGAGCGAGTTTTATGAATAGATGTGAAAAAAGTTAAAAATATATTACAACAACAAAAACGTGAACGTGAAACGAAAAAATTGGCAGAAAATAATGAAATTTATAATGAAGACGGGCGCAGCGCTGAGTTTGGTGATAGGATTCTGCCTGGTCGTGATAGCAGCCACGTAAGAATATTGAATCGTCAATCGACATGAAAATATTTATTCTGCCTTTTTTCAAATCCATTTCCTTTCAGCTTGCTTTATTATTATCTTCGTCATGCTGAAAATGAAAATGGTTTCAGTTCGTCATCGAGAAAGTTGAAAAAGCTTATTATTGACACGGATGCCGGTGGAGATGACGCGGCTGCCATACTATTGGCTCTTGGGTTTGAAAAATATTCAGAAATATTAAATTTTCAAGTTATTGCAATTACCTGCACATATGGCAATACTAATCTTACGAATGTGGCTACTAACGTGTTGAAAATTCTGACGATTGCCGACCGAAGCGACGTGAGTTTAATATCTAATCACAAAATTTTATCATTTTTATTTAATCCAAAATCAAAAGTGTCATCCAAAATTTGGCAGATCCCTGTATACGTTGGAGCTCAAAAATCGTTGTTAAAAAAATTCACAAAAGGTAATTACTTTGGCGAGGATGGATTTGGTGATTTTCATTTCGACGAAGAAATCGTGGCTCGGCTTAATGAATCGTCACATGCGAGTCTTGCCATGGTGGATTTGGCCCGAGAGAATCCAGGTGAATTTCTGCTCTTCAGTTTTTCCGCTTCATCCTGAAAATTTCAGCTCAATGAGTTCCAGATTTTCTTTTCACTTTCGTTCGTGGTTTCAATTATAGATTAATGTTTCGGGAAGGTTTTATGATTTTTTGAATAGTGGCAAATACTGCACTCGCAATATTCCTTTAATATTTCGTTTACAGGCGAAGTAAGCGTAATGGCTATAGGACCATTGACCAATATCGCACTCGCGATCACTTTGGATTGTAATTTCGTCAAAAATATCGAAAGATTTTATCTACTGGGATCATCGGTTCGGGGATGGGGAAACGTAGCTCCTAACGTGGAATTCAATTTCTTTCAAGATCCACAAAGCAACTTTATCGTACTCGATGGAATGATCGAACAAACGGCTTTTTTGTTTCCTTGGGAAGCGAACCTTGACGCTCAAATTTCTATGGTAATGATTAAATTTTTTTAAACCTTTGAACTTTGATTTCTAATCAAAAGGTTAAAACTATTTCGATGCTGTACGTAATTTTTGTGATTTCTTTTCTTCGATCCCATCAAACGAATCTTTCCGAAATTTTTTTGATGTTTTATTACATATTTTGACATTGTAAAACAATTTTTTATATACAAAAACATTCATTTATTTACACAAAATATTATGAAACGTTTAAAACACGCCTAGACGCTAAAGTTATTCATCGGCGTGCGTAATTTTTGTCTGATCCAAAAAACCAAAGGTTTTTTTAAATTTCTATATAATTATCTTCTATGTGAACCTAGTTTTTTATAATATCATGAATTGACGAATTGTTAGACTTGAAAAATAATTTACGATTTTCGCAAAAAAATTGAACTTAATTAATTAAAAAAGTTGTTAAATTTTTGTGAACAAATTTTTGAATTTCTCTGTATAACACTCGGATTATATTCTTGAATAGTATTACTATACTATTCAAGAAATTAATTTCGATTTTTTTGTGAAAATCGTAAGTTATTTTTCAAGCCTAACAATTCGTCAATTCATGATATAAAAAATAAGGTTCACATAGAAGGTAATTATATAGAAATTTAAAAAAAAACCTTTGGTTTTTTCAGAGGAATTCAACAATTTTTTCCACAAAAATTTAACAACATTTATAATAATAGTATAGTAATATTATTCAAGAATATAATCCTAGTGTTACACAGAGAAATTCAATATTTTTTTCCACAAAAATTTAACAACTTTTTTAATCAATTAAGTTCAATTTTTTTTTGTGAAAATCGTAAGTTATTTTTTAAGCCTAACAATTCATCAATTCATCAATATTATAAAAAATTAGGTTCACATAGAAGGTAATTATATAGAAATTTAAAAAAAAACCTTTGATTTTTTGGATCAGACATAATCTAATAATAATAATAATTTGGATCAGGCATAATTGATAGTAATCGATTATGACAAAAAAAAAACAATTTTTGGGACCCTGTATTTTAGATTCTCTCCTTAACGGATTATATCTAGTTGTGCACGAGAAAATTAAGGGATTTTCATGATTTTTTTTAGCCATGTAAACATCATTTTATCAAAATACACAATAGTATCAATTACTACATATTTTGAGGTACTTATATAATTTTTTTTATGAAAAAATGTTCACTACTGAGGGAAACATGGTCGTTGTCCTAAAACACCTTTTTTTGAACATCACTCGCGGTGAGCATGAAATCTCTGGAACGGCTCATTTGAAATAAAAAAACCAAAAAGATTTCGTTAGTTTAATACTAACGCTCTTCGTGAACGAAAGGTTTAACGAAATTTCGATTATTAAAAAAATGTCGTCGATTTTTCCGAAAATTTCGATTTTTGAGGTTCCAAAAATGAGGTCTTTTGACTCAAAAAAATATAAATTTTGGTCCAAATGAAAATTCCTCCGTTCACGAATAAGCCATTATAATTAGAAACAAACTCGTGAAAGATTCAAATCGATCGGTTAAATTGCTTTCGAGAAGTCGTGCTCACCGCGACTCGCACTCTCAGGTTGCGCGCGTAAATATATTTGTTCTAGTGCCCAAATCCTTATAATATTTTGGGAAAACGTTCTTGAAATGATGTACTTTGAGAAAATGCAAAAAAAATTCCATTTTTTTAACCCAAATAATTAGATGTAACCCCCTAAGTAATAATAAAGTAATAATAACGAATAATTCATTAACTCACTAATAATAACTCGGTAAATATGATTTGATGATATTTTCCCAACTTTCATTCTTTAAATTATCCATTTATATAAATACCTTGGAATAAATTCATGGTTTTCCATTCAAAATAGAAATGGCGCAGGGAAGTTCTAGGATCCGTGGACTCGAGGACGATGAAGTATCTAAATAAAATCGAGAAACCGACCCTGGATGGTCCGGTGTGGAATGTGGGTGATTTGGCTTTGAGTGCGTTGGTGATTTTTCCGGAATTGATAACGACCACATTGGTGACGAATGTGACGCCAGTTTTCGACGGCAGCGCCGAGGGTTCTGTCCTAGTCGATTATGCGAATACAACGGGCAAACCTCCGAATGTAGAAATTTTGCAAGGTTTCGATGTTCCAAAATTTAAAGATTTGTTGCTCGATATATTCTCCCGGGACTGAAAAAATTAAGAAATATTTGTTGCGTGCAAAGATATCTGAATCCAAAAAATAAAGTAGAAATAATTTTTTTTAAATAAATAAAAATAGTATGTTGAATAATTGCCGCTGTTAGAAATATTTTTATGTGACTGGTTGCGAAATTATGAAATTACAAACACGAGTTTAGAATTATGAATCCTCGGTACTTCGTCATGATTTTGATCGTTAATTTATTGGCAGCTAGAAATTTCAACAATCTCGGAAAAAGATGAAGTAAATCCAGGCTTTTTTCCAAACGTAGAACGAAAAATTGATCTGAAAAAGAAAAAAAAACGAGATTTATTAAAAACAGCGCTAATTGGAAAAAAAAAATTCTGTTGTATTCTTTTTTCTTACCTTTTTATTTCTATGCGCCATACGATATTTATCAGCGGCTTTTTGTATATAAAAAAAATCTTCATACCTGTAAGTGTAAAAAAGAAGCTCCGATGTTCGAGGTACGAAAAAAAGCTGGTTTAGTGAACAATATGGTTTATTTGCTCGTGTGAAAAAAGTTATTGAGTAATTAAATTACTTCGTAGGATAAAGTTCAGTCTCGGTTGTTTCACGAGCAAAAATGCCACAACTCTCTCTCTCTCATCGGAATATTTTACAACCATAAAGGGCTAAATTACTATGATTAACTTGTCGCTAAAAGGACTCTTGACGTTTTTTATATCACAAAATTGTTTTTTGTATTTTTTTGTTCTTTCTTTCAAAAATGATGATAGCACGATCGGGTTGTTTTAATGTTTTTCAAAGAAGATCAAAAGTCCTCTCAATCATCGAGGGTGATAATTTCGACGCTGTCTTTTGCATGTTTAGGCTCGTTTTTCTTCGTCGGATTAGCGTTAGTTTTAGTCCTGGGTAATTCGTAAACAGACATACACTCGGAGCTGGTTGGTCTCACATTTTCGACCAATTTTTGAGGCGGTACGATGCTCAGAGAGAGCGGTAAATTTTTCGAATAATCCACTTGACTCGGTTTAACGTGACTTTTTTGTTGGGGTATTATTTCAAGATGGGAGTGTTGCTGAAGTTGCGAGAGCATCGAGAGAGTGTCAGCGGAATTGGCGGTTGGTAACGAGGGCTGGATAGTTCCGGGAATTTCCATGTTCGTTGTTTTCGGTTTCGTCGTGACTTTTCGATATGGAGGATGCTTCGGAGGTGGAGGTGGTTTGGCGACTGACAGGCCGACCGGGCTGACGGAAATGCCGCTTAATTCTTGAGGCAAAAAAGCTGGTTGACTCATCGAATGGGTCGTAGCTCCGGACATGGTGCTCAAAAGGCTCTGGAGGTTATTCGGCAACTGAGGAATGTTGCTCTTCGATGTTTTTTGCTTTTTCGCCATATTTTGAGGCTTCACGGGAATCGGAGGTTGCGCTTGTTGAGCCATTTTCTTCGAGAGAAGCTTATGTTGCAAAGATGTACCGCTGGTGACAGTAGGATTTCGAGAATTCGGCATTCCCATGTTTGAGCTCGTGGGTTTAATGCTTATCGTGTTGGGAGCTTGGAGAACGGAGTGAGCGGCTTGTAGCATGTTTCCCGTGGGAACAGATGAGTTTCCACCGGTCAAAGACGAATGAGACGAATTGTGAGCGGGTTGAGGCTCGGTAAGTGACTTTGAGACTCTTATCTGCGGTGCGGACATTTGTTTCGGTGGTGGAATTTTAGTTTGAGCTACGACCGAGGGTTTTAACAGCGAAACTTGCGTGGTTGTTGGATGTGTCGAGGTTTTCGTTGTTGTTTGCGGTATCGGCATTGCTTTTGTCATGTGCGCTGGCATCGGTTCGTTATGGGAGGATGAGGAGGACGAATGTTTCGGAATTTTCGTTTTTATCGGCTGTTGTTGCTGCATGTTAGAACCGACCGGGGTTATCGAAACGCTGGGAACATCTTTCGTCGTCGATGTGGTCGTCGTAGTCTTCGAACCAGCCTGATGGTACATAGGGGCTGCTCTCGAACTCGCAGCGTTCGAATTGTTGCTCAAATTCAACAATTGCTGGACTGTTAAACTCGAAAGACTTCCCATGCCGCCTAAATTACCGAGACTTCCCGACGACGTCGAGCCCCCTGTCGAACTCGTGACCGAACTCATCGTCGGCACTGTGCTTGTCACGGTACTCGGTAAGCTCGTCGCTATGTTGCCAAAACCAGCGGCTAAATTTGTCATTGATGACAAATTGTTCTGATACTGTCGTAATATGTCCTGATAATTTCCCATTTGATTGAAATAATTAACTGCGGCCAACGGATCAATCTGGCCGCCCATTCCAGCTGCAAATACCGCCGACAACATATTTGGATCCATCAAAGGATTCATAAAATATGCATTCATAAGAGCATTGTTTGCAGCACCGACACCCAAATAATTTCCGAAACTCCCTTTCGTGTTGAATTGACCCGACATTCCAGCACTCTGCTGCATCGCTTGTAAATATTTGTTCACATTCGGCGGACGACCTCGAGGACGTCCCGTCGATGTCGAACTCTTGTACGGCTTTCGGGTCTGATGCATCTGAGGCGAAGTCGGTAAACTCTGCGGCTGCGACGTCGCGATCTACAAAAACGTAAATATTAAAGTTCCGCTTTTTTTTCATCACTGAAACTTGGTTTTTTGTATTTTTTCAGCATAGTTTTGCTGTTTGCTGAACTGTTTTAATCTTACCGGACTTGAGGAAGTCGCAGGCATTACACCGACGCCAGTCGTCGATATTGGATTCGGCTCCATTTTGCTCACGTTCATCACTTGTTGACAACACTTTAGAGCTACTTCCATTACGTTTCCTTCGACGTTCTGCAAAATGAATGCAATTAAGAATCATTTCACAGCTAAACATTGCATTGAGCATAAATTAAAGCATTGAGAAATGCTTTAATTTAAAAAAATGGGTCAACAAATACTCAAGAATTTCTTTTTTTCATGAATTTGTCAATTGTTCGGAGCACGTGTGAATTTTTTCGGCTATTTTCCTCTCTTTTTTTTGGGATCAAAGATTTGACGTCACAATTTAAGTTTCTAGGTCATTAAACGAATGGATTCTTACAAACTTTTTAAATAATTTAATGAAAGGAGTTTTATAGGCAGAGAGAAAATAATTGATTTTTAGCCTTCAATTTTTTTCGTTACTCACCTTAATTCCGGTGTAGGCTTTGTAAGTGTCGATAAGAAGCGTTGCGAATGCCTGAATCGTTGAATCCTTCGGTGCATAAATCTTTTGGATCTCACGATAAATTTTGTAAACATCGAGTAAAACTTGTTTCCGTGAATCAGGACGATACATTTGCATGTTGTCGACGACTGTGGGTGGAGAAGGCATGTTTTGTATACGCGTCCGAAGCGATTGAATGCAAAGCGTTAGGGCTTGTCTGGACAGTTGTTCGCGTTCGGAATCCCTCAAATATTTTCTGCAAAAATATACATTTTTTTGAATACCATGAAAAAAATATTAAACAAATTAAAAAAATTCATTTAATTAGAATTAAATTTTAATTTTAATTAAAAATTTTATTTTATTTTATTTATTTATTTCTTTTTTCTTTTTTCGTTTAGCATTTGAATGAATGAGCTTACTTGTCTGGATCGGGTAGCCTGCGCAATTGTCCGTAAAGATCCAAAAGCATCAAACTGTCGTCGGTTTCTTTGAGTATTTGCATCAGAAGAGTTATGCAACGAGACATATGAGAGGCAAAGCTTCCAGGACGATCGATTTCTTCGATAGGATTTCTCCATACACCCTACGAAAAAATGCACAAAAATCTTAGTTCAATACGAATTATCTTTATCTTAATTTGAACGAACAGAAATATTTTTGACAAATCATAAAATTTGATCAAAATTACTACTGTATTCTATAAGACTTTCAAAATTATGACTGATTAAATATATTTTGTAAAGAAATCTTAAAAAAAAATGGATTAACTTTGGGTTCGTTGCAGAAATGAAATTTATTTTTTAAGTGGAGTGAACAGGTAAAAATCGGTTAAAAATTTTCGACTTTATTTTAACTTACGTTAAAGAAATTATTGTTCTTCCGATCAGCGAATAATCCTTGAACAGTGCGTCCTGAGTAGTACTGGCACTTGTAAGTGCCGAGAAAAAGATCACGACATTTTGAATTATCCTTAGCAACTTTGTTGTTGAAATAATAATGGCAAATTCGATAGACCGATTTGTAGTGTTCGGGAAAACGAAGTACGCATTGTTCGAGTCCGGCGAGGCAGTAGCTAATCAATTTTCCAACTTCGGCATCCGTAAGATACTCTTCTACATGAAATAGAAAGTGGTAAGACAAATAATTACGAAAAAAATGTGTAAGTATTAAAAAATTATCGTTTTTGACACTGCGAGTCGCGATAAAAGTCTCACAATTTTTGAATTCAGCTCTTACCCTTTTCTCCCAATTCAGGAATCGATTTTTTCTTCTCGGTCTCGCTCTCGGCGGATTCGCTGTCGCTGGAACTCGAGCTATCACTCTCAGAGCTATCTTCGCTGCTGCTTGACTCGTCACTGCTACTGGAACTGGAATTGTTAGTTTCGGTGTTGGTCGTTGTAGTTTGAGTGGTCGTTGTGCTTTCCTGAGAGCCTCTGCGACTCAGAGTCCCTTCGTCCTTGACCGAATTAATTTGTGTTTTTTTCCTATCGCTGTTTTTCTCCTTTGAGTCTTTGTCTCGTTCTTTGCCGGTAAAAAATCTTCCTTCGGTGGTTTGAGCTTCGTCGTTTATGAGCCATTTGCCATCGGATTTCCTCGTGTCCTCATCATCGGGCGGGGAAGTTTGTCGTTCGTTGCTCAATTCCATCGTTCGTTTCATGAGTTCGTCCATGAGATCCTGAACGTTTTCCGTTTTTCCCAAGGGACTATTAATCCCCTGCAACTTTTTCTCGACGTTATTGCTCACTCGATCGTCGTGTAAACTTCTATCAGGCTCTTTTCTTCTGACCTCTTCTTTCATCGTGATTTTCTGTGCTTTTTCGCTCTCGTCGCTCGACAAAATCGTTATTTCATCACCGGAGCTCTCTCGATTAGCCGCAATTTCACAAACGTTCGTAATCAAATCGTCAATCAGTCCAACCACGTCCTGCATCAGTTGCAAGTGCGACACGCTGCCCAATTTTATTCTCTTTCCATTCTCTTCTTGTTGCGTATCCGCGTGACGTTTTCGCAACTCACTTTTCGATGGTTTACTAATCGTTTCCGGTTTCTCTGGCGCAGGAATCTCCTCGACACTGTTGAAACGTTTCTCCTGGTTCGTTCGGTTCTTCGGCACCTCCGTAACGACGTTCTCACTTGGAAGAACTTCGGGGTAACCGTTGCTACCGGTTCTCTTGATTCTATTAAGCTTCGACTCGTACTGCATGAAAGGACCGTTCGCACATTCCAACAGATGATCCATGAACACTTGTCCCAAAGATTTTTTCAATGGTTTCCCCTCATGCTGTTCCAAATACTTCAGAATACACGCGTGTATTCTGTAGTGAACTTCGAGAGCTTCCACCGAAAGATAGCTCGGATTTTTGTGCGGTATACGAGGAGGATATTGAGCGCTGTTTTTGCGAAGCCAATTGCTAGCCTGTGAATAATTAAAAAATATAATTAAAAAATGATTAAGCGAGAGTAAAAAATGCAAATTAATCTTACTTTGGCATAATGATCCAAATAAACTGGAGGATCCTCGTTCTTCTTCTCAGCTATTTTCGCAAGCATATAATGATACAACCAGCGTTCGTCGTGAACGTGAGTATTGTCATCCATGTTCGATAAAAAGACTCGATTCGCCGAAATGAAACAATTCACAGCAATATCGAGAGTCGTCTCTTTACGTGACTCCAGTGCTGCAAATCTCTCCATACTAAGAGTGTCTGTCTCTTGTTTCAACAAACGCGAACAAAATGAGTGCACCGTGTACGCAAAAGTCCCGTACTCGATCCAGATCACACTCTGAGCTGGCACTAATTCAACCGCACGCTGGTAACAGAATTGAGCTACTTTCGCGTCGAAAAGCAGTTTCTTTGTGTCACTGAAATTAAGATATAAAAAATCATTGGATGATTTCTTAATGGATAAATTTTAACTGTATTTCAACAATTGAAACGAAGAATAATTAACACCGCTTTTCACGATTTTCTTTTTCAATTTTTGCAGAATATTTTCCAGAACTTCAAAGGCTAATTGAACAAAAATGGTGTTTTCTATACTATTTTTTTTATTAATTCAGAAAGATAATCATCAAAAGAAGCTCGAACTGTATTTCAACAATTGGAACGAAGAATAAATTTTCATGATTGTCTTTTTAATTTTTTGCCGAAACTTTTCCAGAATTTGGAAAGTTAATTGAATAAAAGTGGTGATTTTTGACTAATTTTTAAAAATTAATTCAAACAGATAATCATGAAAAGAAACTCGTTCTAATACGAGTTATTAATTATTTCGAATGCTTTATCATTGAAAGAACCTTGAAAAACTTCAGTAATCCAAAACTATTGTGTTTTTTAATTATTTATTATTTCGAAGTTAAGAAAGAGTAACTAACGGTAATGGTTTGCAGCTGGTTAAAGCAGTTCCAAATTCAGTTCCCATGACCATGGCAAGAGTAGCCCAAGAGTTGAAAGCTTCCGGATGAAGGCACAGGTCCATGAGAAAGTAGCAAGTAGAATTGGCGTATTGATTGTATTTGAATAGATAATCTCCGAGTAAAGCATAAATCGAGGAGACTTGATAGGGCAGCGGTTTTTTGACGGTTGGCATAACGTCTCTGTCGCCGACGATGTACGCGGTGACTTCATCGATCTTACGACTGGGATCATGTTCCTCGGGCACGAGAGAAATGACTTTTTTGAAGAGACTATGCGTGTCGGCGTTGATGGAAGCTGCGCGTGGTGTATCGAATTCGGGTAATTGATCAGGTCTATAAAAATCGAAAAGTAATTGAGCGCCTTCCCAGGTGAGTTCGATTTGCGGTACTCGATGATCCTCGAGATACTTGGGTTTAGTTCTTTTGTCTTTGTTCGGATGTCCGTAGAGACAGAAAAATATTTGTTCGATGTATTTGCTGAGCTTGTCACGAACCGAGGCAAACTGTGGCGTACGAAGTCTCGGAATAATGAGTTTCATCGTGAATATCAAGAGTTTAGCCTCGTTGATGCAGCACCATGAATGACGACCGAGAAATTCGTGAGCTGTGAGAAGGATCATGATCGACGTGGGTATGTCCTCGTCCTCGTCCTCCTCGTCGGAAATTTGTTCTTTAGTCTTTTGCGAGGGTGATTTAGCTCGACCTTTGTCCTCTTCGTACTGCAAAACGTAATGTAACAAGATCCAGGGCAGCACAGTCTCGAGTGGCATCTCAACAGCAGCTTCCGTAACGTCCAACTGATGGCAAACCATCTGTACGAGATTTTGTACGAGACGAGCGAGACGATTTTCCGGTAAATATCTGACGACGAACGTGCTGACTTCGTTGACGCAAGACTCGAGTTTCTCGAGACACTGGAGCACGCTCGCAGCCCACTTTTTTTGCTCTCCATCGTCGTTCGCGTTGAGATAATTCTGCCAGGATTCGTTGAGACAAGCTTCCGACCAAACGTAACATTCCTCGTAATGCTCGAGGCTCCAAAGGCTTCCGAGCAGCATCGACAGCTGATCGATACGTTCGGTCGTTACTTTTATGTGTGGCACGAGCTTCTGTTGCTGTTTGGCAAATTTAAACGTATCCTGAAGCGTGGCTGCGAGCTCGGCGTACTTTTTCTCATCGTGCAAACGTTGCACTTCCGCGAGTCTCTGCCCCCGACGTATTGCAGTCAACATTTTCTCGATAATCGGTATATTTATTCGAGAATTATATTTGCAATTTGGCAATCTTACCGAAGGCAAAAGAGTCTGATGTTTCTTGAACTCGTCCATGTGACACAGCAGCGATTCCAGCGTCTCGATCACGACGTCCGTGTCACCCTGACAATGAAATATATTGGCTTTGAGCCAAAGGACTCTCAAGAGATAAGTCATGTTTTCTTCGCTGAACAAATCGTCGCGAACGCTGGCGAATATTATGTGACCGAGCTCTTCGGAAGGCATACCAGTGCCGACTTTGTCGAGTTTCGACGTTGGTATTACATCGGGTTTAGCGTCCATCCAACGATCGGTGTGAAGTTCACCGAAGAGAAGAGTCATTTCGGCGTCGTATTTAAGTATCCCGTGATCCTCATCAAAACCAAAAGGCGAATGATGCGGAATGTGCTCCCGCGTGTACGTGTAAGCCTGAAGATAAATCGTTCCCATCTCTTTCGGCCAATCGTGGTTCCATTTGATGCTTAAAAATTCAGTATATTTAGCGATAATTATCATCAAGTTGCTCTTACCACTGTGCTCGTTTATGAACTCATCGACGTCCGCTTTTTCCGCCTCGGTCCCGAAATACTGAGGCAACTCCGGTACCTCCGGACTCGACGGTTTCGAACTCTCCGTACTTTTGCTTCCTTCCCTCAAAGTTCCATTTTTCTCACGATTGGCAAACAACTGATAAACGTCCATCGTGTCCATCGAATCGTCGATGTTCTTGAAAGGATCTTCTTTCGTTAGTTTAACACCATCCGGTAGCAAAGTGCTAGGAAACATTCTTCTCAGAGTTTCCTCCAATTGGACATCGTCCCTCTCAGCTTCTCGCCTATTCGTGCCACGAACTCTCGCTGATCTTCTCATGCTGCTGCTGCTCCATGCCCATTGTTGTAAAAAGCACAACGAGCTTCTCCGCCGTTTCTTAACTTTTTGACCCTCTTCCTTGACTTCGGTACGTTCGTTGGATTTTTCGTTCAATTTTTCTATACTTTTGTCCGTGCTGCCTTGATTCGATTTCTCGAGGTTATCCTCGATCGATTTTTCACAGTTGCTTGCCTCGTTGGAGATTTTTTCGATCGGTGATTTAACGGCTTCGTCGTCTTCAGCCACGATCATAGTTTCCGGATAATCGAGAGGATCTTCGTGGTTTTTATCACGCTGGTCATCAATATTTTTTTCGGGCCGTGGGATCTCGACGTTCGGAATTTTGAAAGGATCCTCGTCCTCGATTATCTGGATGTCGCTGGACCCTGATTTGACGTCCTCCTCAAGCTCCAATCGGATTTCCGTATCGAAATCGGCGTTCGGTACACGCTGATCATCCGAATTTTCCGTTACATCCATTTCTTCGATATCAGTTTCCATTTTGACATCATTTTCCAAATTATCTATGTCAAGTTTTCGATTGACGCTACCGGCTTCGGAAATCTCGGCCTCTACATAATCTTCAGGATCTTCAAGGTTGTTGTCCTCCGTGGAGGAAACGCGAGATTCGTCCTCGATCGGTTTTTGGAATTCTAGAACAACGCGACTTACGAAATTGCAGCAATTATCGCTCATCCATTTGTGCATCGTAATGAGACTGTCGCCCAAATCGAGCCAAGTCGATTTGGCAAGAGGTTTGTTCAAATGTAAAATTGGTAGAGGTTTATGAATGAATTCAGATTTACAAGAATCAGCCCATTTATCAGCGATCTCTTTCGCCTCGAGAATCAATTTTTCACCTAATATTTTATCATATTCGCTGTCCAACGGAGGATCCAGAGCCCATTCGACGTTGTACATTTTGTAACTTTCCTCGATGTACGGAATGTCCTTGAATATTTTTTCTCTAAAGGCTAAACCCTTAACGTACGAGGGGTCTCGTTCCAGAGCCATTGAGATGAACAGCAAACAGTTCATGTAGTCCGGCACAGCGTAAAGAACGGATATTATATTGTCCAAGCAAGGCCAATGGTTCGGATTACACTTTAAACCCTGCTTGAACGCCGAACAAGCCAATTCGAGATTAGAAATCGTCATAGCTAAACATCCGATTCTGTACCACAAGCTTACATCGGTATCGTCAAGATTTGCAGCTTCCCAATAATTCTCTATCGCCTCTTCATAATTTTCCAACGAAGCTTCTATCGCCCCGATGTTTTTAAAACATGAGTATTTCAGCGATAACATAGGACGTGATTTGCCATCCGGTATCTCTGATTTTTCCACCTGGTCCAACAATTCCGTGTCCAAAAGATCTTTGAAAATTGACAAAGCTTCTTGCACTTTACTCGCTTTCATCAGCTCCAGTGCTCTGTTGTACTCCGTAAGAGCAATTTGTTCCTAAAAAGAATTGTCATTGGAAACATTAATTAATTTCAAAGTTTAACTTTTGTATTCATTATTGCAATTTCTTCAGGGGGAACCTGATTTAGAGGGCTAAAAAAAGTGTAATTATTGCGATTTGTTTTTTGGCACCAACAAAAGGAACGTTTTCAAAAATTTTGGTGAGTTTTATTTCATATTTCAACTTTATTATGTGTAAGCGTGCATAATTTTTCTCTGAAACAAAAATCAAAGAACTCCTTAATTTTTTTAACGAGATTATTTAAAAAAATTAATTCCATCACTTTTTGAATCAACTTACGGATTGAATTTTTTTGCGAATATCTTAACATTTTTTTTTAAACTCTTACAATTCGTGACAGTGTCAGGTCGTTTTGAACACGTGAGAATATTTTCTATAAAAAATCATTATTTTTGTATTAAGGGGAAATTCTCATAATCAGATCCAAAAAAGTCTTTTTTTTTACATAATATTACAAATTTTATGACTCTACAATATTGCGTTTCAATAACCGGTAACTGAACTTTTTAGCTATAGAGAAAGTTTTACTCCGAGATAAAATTAAATGCGTTTTTCGCATAACTATGTAATTAAAATTGGTTCCCATGATTTAAAGAAAACAAATTATCCCCTTTAAAAAACCTTTCTGTATAATATTTGTTATTATATTTTTTAGTCATTCAGCCAAAATGAGCCCTTCGCATTCATGTTTTACCCATTTTTTGCTAAAGAAAAGTTTTTTTCCTGCTGTTTTTTGGGCTTTTTTTGATCCTCGCACAATTCTTTGTTTTTCATTTTTTTCAAATCCAAAGTAAACCCTCAGTGACCGAAATTTCGGTCGAAAAATAGAACAAATCAACCAAACACGGTTGTTTACGGTCATTTACAGCCAATTAGTAACTGTAAATTTGGTCACTGATGGTTGCTAAATCCGTTAGGGTAGTTCTGTTTATCTACTTTGGAAATTCGTGGTTTTTTTCTGTAACATTTTAGCATGACATTTTAATGCCCTTTAGAAAATGATGAAAAAAGGATGAAAAAAAAAATACAATTTCATGTAGTTTAAGCATGTAATTATCGTATAAAAACAATACACGATAACCAAACAAAAACCTTGAAAAAAACTTTATCGGATGTGCTAATATTTACAACTGTAATTGGAATTCACCTTACCAAAGTTGTCTAAATATGCAATGAAACTAAAATTGTTGAAAAATTCGTACTGATAGAGCTGAGAAAAAAAATTGGAAAAATTATACTTTTATAGCATTCTAATTCAGGTTTCCCCTTAATTCATGGGATACTTCAAAATTTAGGGGTCTTAGAAACCAACGAAATCTTGGCAATTTGATCAGCATTTATAACGTCAATCGTCACATAATAAAAATTTTTGACACATTTACATTTAAAAAAAGCTCGTTTTTTTAACGATTATTTTTTTTTTACTGAAACGAGATAGATTTTTAAATATAATTTTGTTTCGCACATCATGTAGATCGAGAATTTCTTCAGAATTCGAAAAATTTGTTTGCCAAAAAACAATAGACGTAGATAAATACACGCCCTTTCATCCGGAAATTCCGTGAATAATTTTTTTGTCTAATTAGGCAAAGTTAATGTCTGAAGGTCTTAAAAAACACGAGAGAATTTGAAAACCATAAAATCTGGATGAAAAATAAAAATTTGGTAATTATACGAGGACATCGAACAGATGGGCCACTGTAATAAAGACCGGAATTGAGGTTATGTAGATCGCGTGGGGAAAGTTGTTGCATTGTCAAAAAAACATACCTGGGCTTCTTTCGTGATAGTTTGAACATCTTCATCATCGTTCTCGGGCCGAGGTTGAGGTGCCTCGTTCAAAGCCGATATTTTCATCATTTTTTTGAATATATTTCACCGATCCCGCGTCTTCATTTCGTACACAAAATATAATCCCTACTCGACAAAATACACAAAAACCACACAAAACAGAATGGAAACAGCTGTTTGCCGCCGCTACTTTGACGCCATTTTCCGGCAAATTATCTAGATTGAATTCTTCTCGAAGATATCTAGATTACTTCACATGTGTGAAAATGCAATCATCAATTCATTAACAATAGAAAAAATATCGATTTCAAATAATTCTCAAGGTTAATTATACCGTATTTTCCGAGTACAAACTTATTTGTTTACTTTTGCCAACTTGAAAATTAATTTGGAATACAAATTCTCGATTTTCCTTCACGTTAAATCGACTCTTGCTGATTTATAAAGATCGACATTTGTAGGAAAACGTATCGCGGCGGTGAATTAGAACAATTTTCTTTCATCTTCGAAGGTTTTCAGCTGTTGTATAACTTCGCGAACGAATTAGATGTTGTACTGATTCATTGCACGATATAATATTTAAACTCACGTATTTATGTATCTATAAAATCTATATATATAGAAAATATTGCAAATATTTCGCAACGTAGTGAAATTGATTGATAATTGAGCCAAAATCCGAGATTATCTAAACAATGCTCCAGACAGCATAGTCTCGTAATCTCGAGACTAAATATATATAATACTATATATAAATATACAGATGACTTACTGTAAATAAAGATGTGTATAAAGGAACGATCGAGTGCGATCAACCTTTGACATTGGGGTTTATCTTCTGCTTGTTTTTTCTCTCTGTGGTATAACGAAGAGGAATCGTGTACAGTCGTCATTGCGGATTCGAGACACACGCAATACAAAAATAGTGTGAACGATCGTGTGCAATAATTTTGTAATAGGGCGTTGATCTCGTGAGATTGAAAAAAGCGAAAAAAAAAAAATCATTGAAATTTTCTTCATTTTCATAATAAGATAAAAGGAAAATTCGAGTTCATGTGATTTATGGATATTACGATGCAGGATGATAACTTATATTTGTGTTTCTGACACGAGAAAATTTTGTCATCATGTACGTAATTTGGGGTAAGTTACGATTGTGGCAAGAAAACAATAATGATAACATTTTTTAATCGTGCCGCGTCGATCGCTAATAAATATCGTAAAAACTGGAGTATTTTTATCAAATTGTTTACTTTTTTTTATTATAACATTTCACTAACGCTGTCACTGACGTCATAATTCTTTACAATTATACAAAAACGTGGCGGGACGATTGTGGAATTTTCTTTTGTTTTTTTGTCGTTTTTTTCTTCAATTCGTTCGAGAAGAATCCGAAGAAATTCGCGATTGTTTAGTTGGGTAACAGTTTCGAAGGTGATTTTTGGATTTAAAAAAAAAATCGTAATTAAGCAACTCATTCTATTGGCACAGTGGAGGTGTTTCTCATCTTCTCTCTTTTCTTCCATTTTCTCTCTCTCTCCCTCTCGTTTCTCTATTCGGGAAGCTGCAGCTCGATTTATTCCATGATTTGTTTGTTATTGAAGTAATTGGACCGTTGCACGAAATCGTTGCATATCTTTTTTTAGTGATAATACACAATCTTGCTCCAATTTGATTTCAGGCGGCAGATTAGCCCCACAGACTCAGGCCGATTATGGTCATACATCTCTATCCTCTGTAATCATAAATAGCCAAAATGTAACGAGCTATCATTTTCCTGGACATGGCATACGTCTGGTTCAGTGGATTCGCAGTGGTTATTAAAATTTCATGAGTATATTGAACGATTAAACATAATTTATGTTATCGTTAAAGTTAACACCGTTTGCATGGATGATGTTGAAGTTTTCATCGTTGGAATGCAAGAAAAAATTTCTTGGGTAATATTGCGTCAAATTTTGATTTCGATTTCAACTGCGAAAATTGGTCAATTTTTTTCTATGAATTCCTTTGAGAACAAGAACAATGAGGAAATCAGCAAACAATTCTAGGAATTTGAACGATAAACGAATCGGAAGATGATAGAATTTTCATTCTATTCAAACGATGCACGATTAAATATAATGAAGATCCAATGAAAATGCTTTTTCATATTCTACAATGTTCAAAATGATCATAATTGTTTTTAGAATTCATTCTCGGATCTGTTGAACAGTCTCAACTAAAAGTTTGACCAATTTTCGAAAATTGGCAAAACTGAAGAAATAGAAAAACAAATTAACTCGTTGCATTAAAACGATGCAAACTTGAACATCATAATCATCATAAGGATACTAAAGTAACATTATTCAAATCAATAGTTTGAGTGCTGAAATTGAATTCTAACAATAGTTACTAATAATTTTTAAGAGAAAATCCCTAATGGGTTTCGTCTTAGACTCAAAATCATTAAAATTAGCGGTAACTAATCATTTAAAAATAGTTAAAACACATTTTTAAAAATAACAAACTATTTTTTTAATTAAATTTAATTTAAATCCAATTAATTTGTCTCTTGTATTTATTTCGATTGATTTATAGAGACGGAGCTACAACGGCACTATTCTGCAATGTGGTTGTTGCTGCCAATCGGTTCGATATTCATAACAGCACTCGTTGTTCTATTAATGGTAAAAAAACTTTAGAAAGAAAAAAAAGTAATGAAAGCAATTGCTAAATATGTTTGTTTTTTTAGGTGATGTTCAACAGATGCCCTCAAATGGTTGCAGCAGTAGTAACAGGAATACTCGGCATAATAATAGTCTTCATAATATTAATGTCACTTGATCACAAGCCAATTTACGCGTGACCAAGAGAACGAAGGAATTAATGGAGTACGTATGATTAATGACAGCTGATGCTCATTAGTGGTTACGATTTAAAATTGCTGCGATAAAACTTACTCTCGACTGTGTAAGCGTTTTGGACCTTGTAACGAATCATGTCAGTGGAAACGCGAACGACGGTATCGATATAGCGATCCAAAGTTTTCTTCAGTCGATCGTGACTCTGCGAAAGAACGATTGAAAAAAAGGTTATAATTGTTTTGTGTCATCGCCGAGATATTCACTAATTAATGAATAATTATTAGGTCGACAAATTAAATCGGTGTATTTAATATTTTCATATTTACACAAACTATTTCATTCATTTTTTTCAGAAATAAAAGATCATGAAACATAAATTTATCCAATACAAATTATGTTGGTTTTTTTAATAATAAAAATTCCACCTTTTTGTACGAGAAAGACACCAAATTAATTTTCTGACCAAGTCAACATTTTTGTCATACCTCGATATAAATATGATCCTCTTTGCTCGCGTGCTCCAACTCGAGCAATAACAATTCGAGGGTATTGTACGGCAACCAGACTGCCGGTGCCGTAGAAATCAGAGGAGTTTTCAACCCGAAATGTTCTTTACCCTCGCCCAGAACAGCGTTCACATAATCCAATGCTAAATCAGTCGCTTCCAATAATCGACCTGTGTTTAACAAGAGTCGAAGAAGCTCGGCGGGATTGCGTTTCTGCGATTAAAATTAGTATCCTCTGTGTTATATTTCATTATGCGAGAAATTTACATTTGATATGTACTTTATAAAAATCTACAAAATTTTTGTGCTGAATATTGTATTGAATCAATGAGAAATACATGGTAAGCGTTAGTTTTGTATTTTTTATACAAATTCACAATTTCTCTTCATTTTTCCTGGAAAATATATCCTTACCTTGTAAGAAGACATGAGCCATTCTGGCAAAAAAGCACCGCGATGAAGTAATTTTTTGGCAACGCCTTTGTGAAGCTCGCTACTGTCTTTCTCCTCGTGTAACAAGGTCAATCTTTCCAACAGCCTCCAGCTGATGTTAGCGACGTTCGAACTGCAACCGCTTATGTCTGTGAAGGAAATGTACAAGCCATACAGGAAAAGTGTTTAAATGATTTTATTCAAATTAATTTGAACTACGAAATCGGATTTTTCTTCATTTGAAAGGGAATCCTGTTTTGGCGGGTCGAAATAATCGATTTTTTTAAATGAATTATGAGAAAGGAATCTCAATATAAATCCTGAAAGTTAAACGTCGAAATTTCAAGTATTGCCAGAAATACGACGATCTTTTACCTGCGCATTAAGTTTGCCAGCATCCGTGATCTTAAAACTTGATTTTTTCTCTAAACAGATTTTTCAAAATTAGCGTGTGACTTATTTCTATAACTATCCATCCGATCATCTTCAAATTTTGAGATCTTTTATGATACTATTTTTTGTTGTCAGTGAACCTCAAGTTTCATATAATTTCAACAAGTAAACTATTTATATTAGCGAGAGGCCAAAAATTAGGGCAGAAAAACTAATATTTGGATTCAAAACTGTATAATTTCTGCAATTTTGTAATTTCTTACGGTTTTTTAGGTCTATCGACGATGACAAATAATTTTGATTTTTATTTTAATTAATTACAGCAATATACGATCAAAATTTCAATTAAATACAGGCTCGATTTTCTTTGAAATTAATTTGTAAACATCACCTGGAATTTCGCGGAGCAGAATTCCCTCCAAAATTGCTACGCTTCATTTCTTTATTCGAATTAATAATTCATATTTTTCTTGAAGGAATATGATAAATTTTGATGAAAAATTTCTTACCGAAAACATCGTTCTCTATGAGCCAATCCCAAGCATTTGGATCTTCTTGTTCGCTCAACCTCAAACTGTGCGACGCGAGATTTTCGAGTACAGGACTTTTCGGTATGTTGAATTGATCGCACAAATGAAGAGCAGTCGTATAAAGTCCGACGCTCGAAAGGATCGCTATAAGCTCCGACGGGCAGGCCTGAGCAACTGTGTGCATTTCCGAATTGAGTTTCGACAATTTGAGCCTCGCGTCGACCAAATAATACTCTTTCCTTAAGTCCGCGAGCTCGAGAACTTCCACTTGTTTTTTAACTTTGTAATGCAAAACTTCCCGACCGTCTATGCTTCGCTTTTTCTTGGGATTCGCTTCTTCCGAATAATTATTATCAACGACAGGTCTGACGATCCATTTATATTTGTCGCTCACGAGATTCAGCGAATTTATGCAGGCCAAAAGACACTGAGACTGTCGCGCGATGATCGGCGCCGAATGAGACTCTTGGCTTAGTCGCATCGCTTGCTCGTACATCACCGATGCAGCTGAAATTTCAAAAAACACATTGCAGATAAAAAAATTTAACGAAAAAATTGTTATTCAATTTTCTAATTGACGTTTTTAATAAATCGACAAAATTCAACGTTACCTTTTCTCATATTTCCCTTATTAATGTGAAAGCTGTACAAAAAATTGTAATAATTGTTTTCCATGAGATCAACGCTGCGAGCTCTTCCCTCGACGATTCTTTCAAGATCCTCGTACATGTCGACATAAGGAAAAGAGACGAGATCCATTAGTTTTTTTCGTTCGAAAAGGGTGACGACGAGTTGACGAAGACAATCGGCGCGTCTGGCAGCATCGGGATTAGCGTTTAAGCAATGATAGGCTTCGGTGTGATGGCCAAGATCAAGGTGTTGAGTGAAAAGTATGGAATGAAGTGTCGGCAAATTTGGGTCGTCTTTCGAAGCGATCGTTATCGCTGTTTCTGCGAGTTCGATTATACAATCGGAGGCGTTGTGTTGCTCGAACAATTCGATTACTTTCAGGTAATATTGTACGAGAGCGTTACTGTCCGACGTTACACTCGATTCGAGCAATACGTCGGCGAGAAAAGAATCCATTAAAACTCCATTGGAAGCGCGTAAAAAGTGATCGCAGGCTTTTCGAGTTTCACCCATTTCTAACAATGCAACTGCGAGTATGAATTTTCTCGATGCGCTGTTCCACTCGCACCACGTTCGCAACAATCTTACGTATTCCTGTACCAGAAGAAATTGGCAACTCGAAAGTAACCATTCGGGAAATATAAAGTTACCCGAAATTGGCCAACTGCAAAAATTAGTCAAAGAATTTTTTTCTTTCAATTTTTCATCCACGTATATTGATTTTGAATTTTTTTTTTTTTTTAAAGGATACACTAGCTGAGCGATGAGCGTCACGTGAGTCAGCATTCCATAGTGCCACGGTGTAAGGGCACTAGGATCGACATCAGTCGCATGTGCCATCAAAGTATGAGCGTGCTTCGCACCGCCACTCTGAACAAACAATTCTAAAAGTGACAATGATCTCTGCTGTCTGGGTCCAAGCGTTGTCCGAGAATCCGTCAATTTCAGCGATGACAATCTCTGAACGCTAGTTTCACTGCAACAATGATTAAACTCAAAATGTTTCCAAAAAATGGTTCGATAAAACATTCAATGGAATTCACTAACAACAAATTTTAATGCCAAAAGATTTGATGAGAATTTGAAAAAAAAAATGCAGCCATTTTTTTAAGATAATAATAATGTTAAAAAGTTATTAAAATCAAACGAAGGCGAAAAATAACGGATTATAAAGGAACAATTAAAAAAAAATTCTTTCTTGACTTTTTGGCATTGCTGTAGAAATTCAATGTTCGAATCTAACAAATGCATTCAGATTTTTTTCAAAATGCTAAGTACTCCAATATGGGATGGAACAGAATTCTGGGCTGTGAATTTGCGTGAGGCAAACTCAAAATGGTTTAAACAAATTTTAATTTTTGTTCTGTAAAAGTTGAAAAAATAAAAATTTTGAACCAGGAAAATATTTAAAAATCTTACAGCAAAGCTTGAGGAGGTGTGCAAGTCGCGGTTGATTCGCAAATCCACATAACAACGTAGTAAGCCTGAGTAAGTACAACAGTTCGCGGAGCCAGCGACGATTTAATCGAGTGAAGAACTTGCGAGTCGAAAACTTCCGGTCGCGAAAGAACGATCTGTTGGAGAATCAACAGATCTCGACAAATCGAGAATCGCAGAAGCGTTATCTGCGCTACGCTCTCCGCAACGGTCGATATTCCCAATTGGCTGCTAAACAGATGGCTCACACTGAGAAGCATTCTGTTCGAGACTTCTTGTTCCATGTCAAGCTTCATTTTGTTCGGTTGACCAAGATCGTAGGTCAAAGCTTCGAGCAACATTCCCATAGCGCTCGAGGGATCTTTCACGTTTTCCAATTTGTGATGCAAATCTATTTGGAAGTCGAAATCCGAAAGCTAAAAAAATGTTTAAAAATTAGTTCTAGACAAAATGTATTAGTAAGATTTTAACAATTTTATTCAGTTGAACATGAAAAAAGCGTAATTCTTTCTCCGAACGTCAAATATCGTTTAAAAGTTTCGAATTTGTTCATTTTCTCTCATGATTCTCGAAAATAAATTTCTTTAATAGGAATGAAATTTGAAAAATAAACGAGAAACAAATGTTGATTTACAAACGAGTGAAAAATAATGAAAATCTCAGTAAACTTTCAATAAGCAAAATGAATAAATAAAAGCTTACAGGATCGTCCGGTTCCATGGCGAGTCTCGAGAACAAATCCTCGACGATAATATCGGGACTTTGCAAATGATATAATTCCCGTTCTATGCCAGTTTTCAGTTCTTCGGACAATTGTTCCTCGAGCATAACCAAGGCTGACATTAAGGTGATAAGATCCTGACAAATGTCTTCGTCCTGAGAGAGTACAGGAGTAGTTTTGAATCTTGAAGCGTAGGATTTTTCATTGGAAAGCATAAGATGTTCTAGGGCTTCCATGGGTCGAAGCAGAGAAAAGGAGGATTTTTTGAGTAGAGCAATTCCGTAAACGCCAGGAAGCAAAAGTAGTCCAACGGGTCTCGTGCCATTGACGTGATACTGTATAACGCAAGAGTAAAATTTGGACCAGCAACGATTCGCTATTTCGAGATAATCCTCGTCCATTAATTCGTAATCCATCACTTCCGCTTGTATCTCAGCTTCGACGGCCATGCAGACGCGTTCTTTGAGTATTGCAGGTGAAAGAGTCATGTCAGCGATAAGATTCGATCTTCTATAAATACTGAGAGCTCGTGTGATATCAGCTAGGGAAAATTGTCCAGGATGAAAGATGTAGTTGATGTAAGCTTGCCGGGGATCGGTGCCTGGATCACTAACGATGTAATCACGGTCAGGAGGCTGCTCAAGAATTGCAGTTTCCCATTCGGAATTAACTTGTGCTCCGCTTAAAGGAAGTTGCGCATGAGTCACTGCTACGGTGTCCATGTCCGTTGTTCTCCACACAGCCCACAGACGAGTCGGAGTGAAAGCGAAATCGACGAGGTGTTGCTGTCAACAACAAATAAAATATACTTTACCGACGATTTTTATTTTTTTTATTTTTTAATATCACTTATTTATGTCTTGAAGTGTGAATAAAAGAACGCGAAATTGGTGTAATAAAGCGAGAATGTGATAAATATAAATTTCGGTATCAAAAATAAATAATGCACAATTTTTCAAGTGATTTCTGGAATTCATACTTACATCCGGTGCAAAAAGAGTACAAGTTCTAACGAATTTGAATAGTCCAGCATCTTGTACAGGCTTGAGAATACTGAATTCGCAGCCAGTCCCGAATTTCAGATACGTGCCTAAATAAAGCTCGTTATCCGAGCCAAGTACTTTTCGTAGCATGTGACCGTGAGCTCCTTGCGAAGCGACGCGATTGTCAATTGCAACGTCAGCGACTGCGACGCATTGGGATTTGTTACAGGACCACATACGAACGTTACCCTCGCGGCATAGAGCGAAAAGATAAGTGTCGTTGCCACACGTGTGTATAACGAGTGACATTGCGACTTGGCCCTCTGAGCTTCGGCCTCGAAAAGCTGTCGCGATGCCGCTCAAAAATCTTGGCATTATCGAATCTTGTTTGAGCTCGCTCGTATGCACAAGACCCGTTATCGTATCCAAACGCAGAACGAGAATCGTTCCGGAATTGTAAGCTAACGCGAAAAGCGCTTCTTCGTGTGGCAACGTTAGCCATGACGCTGCTGCGTGCGGAACTGGGGAATCTAATGAAAAACAAAATAAGTATTAACAATTGCTGTGTATTAAAGGAGAGATACATTTGAAAGAAAATACAAAGACTTCATGGATTAAAAAGATTGTTGAAAATTTTAAAAATTTTAAAAATAAAAATTAAACATTTTTTTTTATTGACATCTTTTAATCTTATTTCGTTTCTATAAAGGATGTTTTTTATTCTCCCTTCACCAGCACACTTATTCGTTTCGCTTCGTTTCTCTCCGTAGGAAAAATTTACAAAAATTCTGGAATAATTTTTAGGGTCAGTAAAATGTATTAGGACCATTTTTACGGAGATTTAGTTCGATAAATATCTTTGTAGAAAAAGAAATCTGTAAAACAAACCCCAATGATAAATTTTCACTTGTGTCGTAAAAGACCCAGTGTGCTGACGAAGAGTTAATAAAAATGAATAAAAATACTCTTGACTTACTAGTAGTTCCTGCACTGGCAATAACATGAAAAGTATGAGGATCACGAGCCGTGTGAACGGATGCTTCGCCGAGAATCGACTGTACGCTAAGATCAGGATGCGAACCCAACAGATGTTCAGTTTTATGAATTTTGTCAGGATGAGGAAAAGTGAGCTTGTGGACGCTTGAGACGGTAACAACTAGTATGACAACAGAATTGACAGTTTCATGAATGGAAATTCCATCGAGAATAGGCGTGTCGGTGAATTTGTATCGAACTTTGCAGTTTGCAAGATTAACGTCGAGACTGTGTTCGACAAGTTCGAGTACGTCGTGACATATGCGCCAGTAAATAAAACGGTTTCGAGTGAAGTGTTTGGAATTATCCTTGTAGGAATAGCCGCCAGCTCTCTCAGGAACTTTTATATCTTGCAAAGTACTTTGGCTTCCGCCTGAAAAAATAACATAAAGTTAACACAGTTGTCTTGTCACAAAATTTGTTCAAATTTTCTTTGTCTAATTTTCCAGGACCAAGTACGATTGCTATAAATTTTGGACAGTTTTGAACGAAAATAAATGGCTAATATAAAGTTTAGTTTCAGAAATAACAATGTAAGTTAAATCTTCTAGAACATACTTTTACTTTATCCTGAACAAAATTGTGAAACCCTACTTTTTTTGAACAAACTTCATTACGTATTATCTAATTGAGAATTGTGAAAAAAAAAAAAAAAAAAAAAATCTGTAGAAAAGATTCAGAATTATAGTGATAAACATGAAATTTTTAAATGTTCCCCATCAAAAATGCATGTAAAACAGTGAAATTTTTGATAAGAAATATCTTAAATCTAGAACAAGGAATCCTTGTAAAATTTTGAAAGTAACCACATAGGAGTGACCTGAATACGCCCTTGGAATTTTGGCACAGCAACAACTCTATCAGGTAAAACTCTACCTGACCAAACTCTACCAAGGAAATTTCAACCAAGAGAGAGACTCTATCATTCCTCAACTCTCCCAAAATTTTTTTCTACCACAGGCATTCGCTACCAATAAACAATCTCTACCATAGACATTTCTACCATACCCATTTCTACCGCATCCTACTCTATCGACAAAAACTCTCCTAGGGAAATCTCTACTATGGTCAATTTCTACCGGAAAGACATCTCTACCAAGGGCAATCTCTACCATTGATGAGGATTTATCTTTACTGCAGTAATGTAGATTATTACTGCAGTATTACTTGTTTACTGCTTTTTTTACTTACTTACTTAGTGCTTACTTACTTAATTACTGCAGTAATGTAGATGTAGACAATGGTAGAGATTGCCCTTGGTAGAGATGTCTTTCCAGCAGATTGACCATGGTAGAGATTTCCCTGGGAGAGTTTTTGTCGGTAGAGTAGGATGTGGCAGAGATGGGTTTGGTAGAGATATCTACAGTAGAAATTATTCATTGGTAGAGAATGCCAATGGTAGAGAAAAATTTTGGGAGAGTTGAGGAATGGTAGTCTCTCTCTTGGTTGAAATTTCCTTGGTAGAGTTTGGTCAGGTAGAGATTTGCCTGATAGAGTTAATTTTTGATAGAGTTGTCGCTGTGTTGGAATTTTGAAAAATTTGATGGAAAGAGGCTTTCGTAAGACTAAAACTCGTCGATCGTTAGAGATCGGAGAGAAGACGATCGTGGCGCGAAGCAAAGGGTCACAAAGTTCTTTGAGGTTAAGGAAGCACGCTCAGCGATACAAAAAAAAACAATTACTGGATGCTGAAATACCGAAGGGGGGGCGAGCGAAAATAAATCTTCTCTCGCTGATATACGCATGCAGATTCATTATTTTACATATTATTTAATACTTTTTACAGCTAAAGGTCGGAATTTACAGAAAAGAGGTTATGTCGTTTGACGCTCACCGGTATTTAGAGTTATTTCCTTCCATTTTTCTGGCAGTGTCTGATCGGGTACCACTTCACGATATCCCAGTGGAAATTCTAGCATTTTATTATTCACATGTATATTTATAAACACAAATTCTCCTCGATATCTTTTGTTTTTAACAAGACTTTGAATTCGAAGGTACACAACCGTTGAACATTTTTGAGCGGGTTTATGGCGACTAGTTCCTAAATACCTGAATTCACTGTTACCAACGTCGTGACTTTTTTTCATGGCAACGATTAAAACAAAAATTGCTACAATCTAGGGATTTTAGAATTGAACTTGTACGCACTCTAGTGTAATTTTCGTAAACTTGGTGGTTACATTAAAAAACCTTGATTTAACCACCAACATTTTATTTTTGACGCCAGCGAGGTTTAATCAAGCTCCAATCGATGCAAAATCGTTTGTAGGTGACGAATATATCAATTAAAACGTTTGTTACATTTATGTAAAAGAAGAAAAAAACGTCGATACCACTGCTCCATTCCTAACCTCTATTAAGTTTGACGGTCGTGTCACCAACTTCACCAAGGTCGTCAATTTATTCAACAACGTGTTTATGGATGGCACCCGTACAACTCACTCGAAAAAAAACTCCATCAGGAACATCTCTACCAGACCAATCCCAACCAAGGAAAATCTCCACCAATGACAATCTCCACCGGGAACATCTCAACCAACCCAATCTCCATCATTCCCAACTCCACCAGACAAAACTCACTCAGGAAAATCTCTATCGTGGTTAAACTCCACCAGAGGAAAATCTCCATCAGGAACATCTCCACCAGTCATGAAGATCAATCTTTACTGTCGGTATGGAAAACTGCAAAAGTTATCTAGAAATCCCATAGATGGTGCACCAGTAAGTGTAAAACAGTGGACACATAACACAACAAAATTTTGTTACACAACGAGAGAGAAAGGACCGTTTGGAGCTGAAGATTTTTGTCGCTCGCGGATCAGTGTTTGATTGATCGATGAGTTTGACGACAAAACTCTTCAGCTCCAAATGGTCCTTTCTTTCTCGTTGTGTAACAAAATTTGGTTATGTGTTATGCGTCCACTGTTTTACACTTACTGGTGCACCATCTATGGGATTTCTAGATAACTTTTGCAGTTTTCCATACCGACAGTAAAGATTGATCTTCATGACTGGTGGAGATGTTCCTGATGGAGATTTTCCTCTGGTGGAGTTTAACCACGATAGAGATTTTTCTGGGTGAGTTTTGTCTGGTGGAGTTGGGAATGATGGAGATTGGGTTGGTTGAGATGTTCCCGGTGGAGATTGTCATTGGTGGAGATTTTCCTTGGTTGGGATTGGTCTGGTAGAGATGTTCCTGATGGAGTTTTTTTTCGAGTGAGTTGAACGGGTGCCTTTATGGATAAAACAGTCACCGGAACAAGTGTTAACAAGTATCGAGTAGTAACAACTGGTAATAACTTGTAATTTTTTCTTTTTTCCAACACCAACAAAAATAATATCATTTTTAGGTACCTCGCAAATTTATAAACGGAACTGAATCTAAATAAAATCAAATTATGCGAAGTTTAATCAATTTTTGATAAATGCTCTGGGTAATTTTCGTTTTCAAAAATTCGATGCACCTGATAGGTTTATTCAAAAAATACAGTTTTCGATAGCAAAAATGGCAAGTATCACAATTCAACTTAAAAAAAAAAAAAAAATGGTGCACAATCATAATCGATCTTCATATTCAAAATTACATTTTTTCCTACGGAAATGCAGGATCCATAAGTCATTGACCTTGATATTGTTAGCTGTACAAAAAAATTCATAAAACTGTTACATAATTTACATCGACCCGCAATACGAAAAATTCATCGATGAAAAATGTGAGAAAAACGAAAAAAAAATTAAAAAAATTGATTTTCGAGTCCAAAAAAATAGAGATAAAAGGTTTTTGGAATCGTACTTAATAATAGCGCATCACTATGATCTTTTTCATTGTTTTGTTTACCATATAATTTACAAATAAAGAGAAAAGCACTCGAGGACGCGTCGCAAGTGCGAGAGAGATCATGAGATCAAAGATAGGCGATGCGCGAACACGAGAGAGGAAGCGTTACATTGTCGTAACAAAAGTTATGACGAAGAAACCATTCAATTCTCCATTCGACCTGCAGTGCCACCTATTTTATTTCAAAATTTGTTAAACGACTAAAAAACAAAGAATTACATTGCAATCTGTCGTTTCCGTGCACATTTTTTATGAACAGTATGAAAATTGTAATCGAATTTTGTTTATTGCATAAAAAAGTTCGAGGATAAAAAAATATTGATATTTAATTTTTTAGTCTAGCGGTCAGAATATAAATGCAAAGATTTAATGTCGATCAACATGTTATTTACTCAAAAAACCAATAGTTTTGGGAACTTCGATTTTTTGAACAATCTTTATTGAAAAAAATCGAATTAGTTTAAAAAAATTCTATACGAAAAGTAAGGTTAAACATAAGAACTTGATAAGAACGACTGGGGATGGCGACAGCGTTATGACGTCATCGAATAGCTTCGGACAAAATCGGGCGTTTTCGTTGATCTAAAAAATTCTTCAACCGACGGTTCCGATATGAGTTTTTTGTTGTACAATAATTTAAAATAATTTTTGAAAAAGAGAATAATAATTGCAAAATTTTCAAAGTGTATAAGGAATTTTTAATTACTTAAAAAAAATCGTTAAGTCTGCAAAAAATTGGCAAAAATTGCAAAGTGCTATATAACATGCGTAATATTGTATTTAGTACCGAGAAATGCCGCGAGACGGATTTAGGTGTTTGGTAGATAGTTGATTCGAGCAACGCTATAGCCGGTTCGTGACACTCGTAGGGAGAATTTTCGTGCGCGTTATTATACATCGGGAGCGATTGATATACCGGCCAATGGCCGACCCAACGTTGTCGGTGTCGCCTACATTTTGCCCGCGCAAACGTTTCACGCGTATTAACGAATAGAATAGTGATAATTGAGGGAATATCACGATCATACGTCAGACATCGAAGTGAATCTCCGATTAATCGCTAACAAAGCTTCTTATCTGTATTTTTTTTTCGATTTTCTCGAGTTTTTCCTCAATCGCGGCGTTTATACACACGAGAAAAAAATAAAACCGAAGTAATTTTCTTCGAGTGCCGCGCGGAAAAACATCACTGAAGGGAACGGAGCTGCGCAATTTCGGAAGTATCCGAACGGAAAATACAAGTACGTTTTTTTATAAGAAAAAAAAAACATACACATACATATAGATATAGATATAGATACAAATATATAATATTGCATATTTAACACCGCGGGAACTCGAGTTTGGGATATCTACAATATCTCAATGGAATTGCTCATTACTCTCGTGTATCTCCGGTGCCACGATTCGGCTCCGTGCGCGCACGCCATCCCGCACCTATCGCAACCGTCTCTCTTATCTATACGGTTTTTGTATTTTTTTTTTTCTTTACGATATTTCTCCGATATCCGTAACCGTAAAATTACGTATGACTTTTGTATGCATCCTCGAAGTGTTTACCGCTAAAATAGACGCCGCTGTCCATCCCCTCCAGTCGTCGCCTTTACCCCCTCCCTCGTTGGTGTCTTCACATTCCCGCGGTATTTTGTATACCCATATAAATTTTAGATTCTTTCTCTTTTTCTCTTTCTCTCTTACAATTAGTCTCTCCCTTTCTCCTCCCCTCTCCTTGTCTCGCTCTCGGGTAGATGTTGCATGGAGATCACACGGAGACTATGCATGTAAATTCTCGATAGCGTCAGGTGATCCGGCTAATAGAGCTTCTAGCAAATTCAAGAATTTTCGGAACTTATTATTATTATTATTATTTTGTTGTTATCATTATTGTCGTTTCACCTTGAATCTAGATTGAATATATGAATGAAATAACTCGTACGAATAACATAAACTCATGTGTTTCATCAGCTTTTTAAAAAGTCATACTGTTGCTAACACAAAATTAACCAATTTGTGAATTTTTGACATAGCGACTGATAGGACAGCCAATATGTACGAAAATGAAAAATATCGTTCAATGGTTGATACGATCTTTATTTGGATTATTTTGGATAATATATTTTTAGGTATGAGGATGCGATGAATTTACTTTTTTCAAAGAAATTATTCCTTGAAAATTCACATGCTTTTTGTTGATTTTATAACCTTGCGGTTGCTACAACACACCGCTTTAGAGCTTCTTTAATTTGTTATATGAACAGATTAATAGAAAAATTTTTTTACAATTAAAAACCCTTACGATCATTTTTTTCCTACAATAAATACACGTTATTCCCAATGTTGAAGTTTGCATCGTTGGAATGCAACCGAATTCCTCATTTTCAGTTTCTTCAGAAAATTAACTGAAGAAAAAAAATGTTTCCGGTTGCATTCCAATGATGCTAAGTTCAATACTATAATTATTTTGAATATATTGTTTATGAAGAAAATATATGGTTGAAAATGTTTAGAAAAAAAGAACATTGAAAAATTAATTTTAATCCAACACGCATGAGAATATTTCTTAGCGTCTATAAAAATTGAGAAGTATTGTTTCCATGTACATTTTTTTAACCGCATTAAAATTCTTAATATAATAATTAAAAAATTATTTGGCTTAATAATTATAAAATTAAAATTGAATAATAATTGCAAGTAAATTTTTTAAATCCAAAAAAATGCTGTTCTGAACACAGAAATTTTTTATTACATAGTTGAGAGTCCAAAGAAGACCCTAGAATTTTTTCAGATCATTCAATTAATAAAAATTCTTAGAAAATTGAACCGAGTCAATGAACAGAATTAAAAGATTGCAGTAATCTCAGTTATACCCATTTTCTTCCTTTATTTATGTGCAGATTTTTTGCATGCTGAATTTCTGATCTGAAATTTAGCGAAAATGGTTGAATCGGATCACGGAGAGGCACCTGAAGAAGTTAAGACGATGCCTGTGCCAGGCGGAGGTGACGTAGAAGCCAAGAAAGCAGAATTGGTCGGCAAGCGACCACGAGAAGATTCTTCTGGAGATGAGAATAGCGAGTTGCCTCACAAGAGACAACGCAGTGAGGCCAATGATCACCCTCCAGAGCCTGATACAGAAAAGGTCTCTGAACCAGTGCACAAAGCCAACGGCAGCAGTTCTCCCAATAACGAGGACACTATGAACGTCGATGAAGAAGAATTATCCAATGAGAATTCAAAAAGTGCATCCGCTAAGCCGAAAGAAAAAACCGACGACGTTGAATCCGCAGATGAAAAGGACAATGAGGAAAAAACTCACAACGACTCGTCCATAAAAAATGACGATGCTGAACAAAAGAACGAAAATATCGATAAGAAAGACGACAAAGAGGAAAATAGAGAAAAGGTAATTTTTGAACAAAATTTAATTACTTTTATTAATTTCTTAATGAAATCAAAGAAAAAGTTATTTCAAGTATCATTTTGTAGATATTAAGCGTCAAATTATTGAAATACAACAAAATTCTTATTTTTTAAATAAATTTTTTTGTATGAAGAACCGATTCTCGTTATTTTTAGTACGAATTTATTTTTGTGAAAAATGTACTGGAATAAAAAAATTACATTGTATATAAAGATGTATTTTTAATTCCTAGAACGAAGTTAGCTCGGAAGAGAAAGCTGAGGATGATGAGGAAGAAGAGGAAGATGAGGAAGTGGACGATGAAGCAGTTTCATCAAGCAAAGAGAAAGGATCTGAGGAAAAAAAGGCTGAAAAGGCAAATGTGAGTAAGTCGAAAAGCAAAGATCCTGAGGTAGTGGATGGATTGGAGATGTCAGTGGAATGTGCGAGCGACAAGGAACAATCCAGTTCGGAAGTGGAGGATGACGAGAAGAAAAAATCAAGGCCAAAGACGATAATTGTAAAGGCAAAACCGAACGATTCGGAGCTCGATGCTAGTACGTCGGAAGGCGAGAAATCGGAAGATGAGGAAGAGAAGGAAGAGAAAAAATCAAAGATATCAACAAAAGGTAGAAAATCTTCACCCGATGGTAAAGGCCGAAAAAGGGGAAAAAAGAAGGGTTTCGCGAAAGTGGTAGTTTCCGGTAGCGAAGATTCCGACGACGATGCATCAGAGGACGAAGATTATAGTCCGCGAACTAAAAAGAAAATGAAGAAAGCATCGTCCGCTAAGAAAACAGGCAAAACTCCGGGCAGAAAACGCGGCAGAGCCCCTAAAAAAGTGGCCAAACACTCGGAAGAAGAACAATCTGACGAACAAGATGACGACGATCAGAAAGCAAAAAAAGGGAAGGAAAAAAGTCGCAAGAAGTCTGTCGGAAGCGAAGATGATGACAAAAGTGATGACGATGCCGGTGAATCCGTACGGAAAAATGGAAAAAAAAAAGGCAAAGCTGTGAGTATATTTTTGTAATTCGAATAGAAAAAAATGTTTTCTATATTGTCTAAATTTCTTTTGGCATTATTACAACAGAATAAAACCAATTTCATAGTCGGAAAAAACCCTGCTGTGCATTTTTCTACGACCCAGTTGAGTTTTCAAGACAAATAAATATTTCTTCAATTTTTCGACATTTTTTTCAAACGTGAAAGAATTTTTCGGAACAATAGAAAATTATGAAAGTTTTTTAAATATTATTTTACATTGAAAGGTGGGCAACAAAAAGATTTTACGTTAAATCCTTATGGTAAAAATGCCAAAGTTCATGAAAAATATGCGATTGGAGAAAAACGAATGAGATTAATCGTGAATTTTTTTTCAGCGTCCGGAAGATGACAAGAGGATACAGTCATTGAAGAAGTATTTCCCGATGGCCGGTATTAAAATATCTTCCTACGAAGAATTCTGGGCTGGTTGTAAAACGAATACAGCGCGTTTGGCGCGCATGAAAGAGGCCCTCGTCCTTCAAGGAGTCGTTGGTAGGCCGACAGTGGAGAAATGCAAGAAGGCAAAGGCGCGTATGGAACTTAAGAAGGAAGCCGAATCTATTGGGGCAGTTCACCCTGAAAATATAACCGAAGGTATTGTCTCTTTAACGATCGCGTTCTGATTATTCATGACAAAGATAAATTATTCATTCAATGTCAGATTTGTTGTTTCCGTTTCAAAATTTATCGAATAATCGTGTTTTCAATTGCTATTTATAATTTAAACATATTTCTGTCCGATTATTCAAAAAACGTCGAAATTGATTGTAACAAATTTGTCAAAATTGAGTCCTTAGAAACTACTTTTTAGGGTTTCGTACGTCCAAATGAAAAAAAAATGAAACCCTTATAGGATCATTCGTGTGTCTGTCTGTCTGTCCGTCTGTCACAGCCAATTTGCTCCGAATCTACTGGACCGATTAAGTTGAAATTTGGTACACATGAATTTCTGTGACCCAAAAACGGACGTGTAACGTAAATAAATGAATTTTGAATATGGTGGTCACTTGGGGGGGGGGGGGAGGGGGGCAAATTAGAAAATTAAAAAAAAAGTTTTGCAGACTGTACCGTGTGACATATCAAATGAAAGGGCTTGTTGTGAGGGTCTCAAATATATATTTTTTATAATTTTAAAATATATAGTTTTAAAGTTATTTAAGAAAATAGATGAAAATTTACCATTCCCCCCCCCCCCCCCCCTTATCTCCGAAACTACTGAGCCTAAAATTTTGAAAAAAATACAGAAAATAGTTCTTTACTTATAGATTACAGGAAAACCTATAAGAAGTTTATAGTCTTAAAATTTTTAGTTACCACAAACAAATTTGGGTCAGATTAAAAAAAAACATGGTAGATAACATATTCATCGTACGGAACCCTCTCCACGCGAGTTCAACTCGCACTTGTCCGCTTTTTTCTAAATATTTTCAATAATCAAATATTTTTTTTTTTCAAATATATTTTCGTAAACAGTATTTTTTCAAAAATTGTTTTCGAACATTTAATTGTACTCAATTTCGATGTTTTTAGAACTGTCAAGAAGACATTTTTGTTCTGCAAACTGCAAATTAAACAACAAATATTATCAAATCGATGAATCTCGTTAAAAAGCCTTTTTATTATAATTCTTTTTTTTTGTTAACTAAAGGACGAGTGACACGAGCACGAAGAGGTAAACCGGATGTATCCAAAGAGGAAACCCCATCGCGACGAGATTCGCGCAGTTACAAGAGGGTATCAGCGGTGATCGACAGTGAATCGGAGTGACGCGCGAATAGAAAGTCTTTCGCGCCTAATGAGAAGAGGGATGCGTAAAATTCGTCGAACGAAAATCGCCCAGAATGAATATTTTTCTTTCGCTCTGCAAGTACCTAATTATAGAACCTATAATTATAAAATAGATATTTACGATGATAAATAATAAATTCAAAAAACAAAAAGCATGAAGCAACAAGAAATAAAAAACAAGCATAATAACCTGCACATAGGAGCTCATAAACACACGAGTGATCGTTCAAGGAATTTATCCTCAATATAAAATGACGTCGTGACAGTGTGAAATCGGGTTCGATTAACGGAACAAAAAAAACGAATAGCAATACAAAAAAAGATAAAAAATAACAGAAAAAAAAACAAAACAAACAAAATAACTTGGCGTCGACCTTCCACGATCGTTCAAAATTAAGTTTAACAAATTTTAACTAGAGAGACGAAAGAAAAGAAGCACGGGTGTTGCTGCCCAATTTCCGGATGTGCGGGTGTGCTTATGCGCGCGTGTGCAAACGTGCGAGTGTGTATGTGTGTATATCCCTGCTGGTGTGTGTGTGTAAATTCAAGATTGTTCCTCCAATTTCAAATTGTGCATAAAAATATATCGGAATTTTTGATCGAATGGCCCTGGAGGGCAAGAAAAACCGTTAAACCTTCGAATATTATCGCCTCGTTTCATGCACCGAAGGCGATTGAAAATATTTTGGTACATATTCCAAAAACAAACAAAAAATGAAAAACCTTTTGTACTCGCTTCGCTAAAAATATAATTAATGACAAAAAATGAGAAAATCATGAAAAAAAAAAAAGTAATCCCTTAAAAATAAGAATGTTTGCCACGGCGGAATATGTCGAACGGCGAATCTAACACATCCCCGAATGAGAGATAGAGTTGAACAATTATTTTTTAATTTCATCTTTTGTTGTTTCGTAAATTCGAACGAATGCATTGCGTTTTTGCTCGTTTTGTCGATTATTGACAAAAAAAATGAATACAGTATAAATAAAGATTTTTAACGCCACATCGTTGTTCTTTGATGAAAATAAATTTTGATTTTTTTCCTCCACTGCGCTGATACAGTTCCACTATTAAAAAAGGACAGTAAGATTATGTTAAAAAAAAAAACAAGTTTGTGATTATATTATTGTTTAATGTTATATTTAAATATTCGTTCATATAATTTTTTTTCATTTTTATTAGACCTGTTAACCGTTCAATATCGATTAAGGCCGTGTAGTTGTCGAGAATGTTGTTTTTGGATGTGATTTTCAGGATGAAATAAATGAAAAACTACTCGATCTTTTCGCAAATTTTGTACCCATTTCTATACATTCGTTTAAAAATTACAAATTTTGGAGGAATTTTTATCGCATATTAGTTTTGCACGTTTTAGTGAAACAATGCACGAAAAAAATTCTGTTCGGCGACCTGGATCTCGGACGTTTTATGCATACGAGGAAAAAAAAAACGAAACTTGTTTTTAATTTGTAGCAGCGTTGTGATAGTTGGTACCAGAATCGAACAGAAAAAAAATGTCACAAATAACGACATGCTAAACTCTGATTATCGATTTTTCTCAGGTTTGTGCCTCTAAAAAAAATTATTTCGTCTTGCTTCCGGTAGCATCGTTAAAAACAGTCTACTGAAGATTGTTGGCAAATTGGAATTCAATCAGCCAATTGGTTATCGAGATATCGTAGTTGCCAATCCGAAAATCGCGTTTTCGACGAAAACATTCGAGTTGTTCATAATTTTTTTTCAACAAAGTTTTACGTGTTTCTAAAGAATCAACAAATATTAAAACATAATTCTAGACAAAGATACGGCTTGTATATTTTAAAAAGTCTAAAAAAAAAGATTTTATCACAAATGCTTTTACTTTCACATTTTGTAATTCTGTGAAAGTGGCTCGATTTCTTAGTGAAATAAAAATGACAAGTCGTCTCGATCAATTTTTCAAATAATTACGTATCAACGTTGATGTAATTACATAATATTATCGAAAAGTAACGAAATGTATGTGTTTACATTTTTTTTCTACGTACATATATTTTTTACGTACTCCGCAATATTTTTTTCTTCAGGTCAATTTTTGGAAGTAGTCATTGAAAATACTTATGGTATGTTTTGTATTAAAAAAAGGCCTTAAATACACGATTTTTTTAACTGGTTCGTTCGTTAAGAAACACCGTGATGCATTCCTTACTGCAAAATGGTCTGTCCTCTTTGATAGCCATTTTTCCATTGAGCAAACTCTTTTTACACGTTGCACAACAGAAACATTGGTCGTTTGCATGGAAATTAAGATTCTTTACAGCTACGCCTTGCTGATCGGCTGCTATCACATTTTGGCAGGTGCAACAAGTCTTTGCGTACGTTTTTTGATAACAGGGCAAACAGAGGGGACGATCGTTTTCTGAAATGTATTGTTGACCTGCTAATGGGACGTCACAGTCCCAGCAACAAAAGTGCTTAACGTGATAATTGTGACCCTCTGCAACCGTGTATTCTCGCACAAATATCAACTGCAACGAAAGAACAATTATTACAATTATGAAATGAAAAAATTGTGAACGAAGAAATGATCATTTTATAAATTATGAAATCATGAATTTAAAATAATTAACTGGAAATATTCTGAACTTTTTTTCTATTTCTACAAATTTCCCTGCTAGGTGAACAAAATTTGTACAAGCTGTTCCACGACAAGCGGTACAAAATGTAAACTTAAGTTCAGGATCGAATTCCAAACCGAAAAGTCTAGTAATGTTTTTTAATCAAGGTCCCTCCGGATTAATTATTAAATATTGAAGTTGGAGAACACGGATTACCTTTATCGAGCATAATTCTGAAACGGTTGGTGATAGAGCAAAATACCATGGGACTAATCTTGTAAAGCATCAAATTTTCTACAAAAAAGCTCCAGAAGGCATTTTTCTAGCTCCAGTAATTTAGTCATGAAAGCGGATAGAATACCCTTAGAAAAGTCAACCCTAAGCACGATCTTTGAAAACCAGGTATTTTTTCGATCAGCCCTCGGGACTAAACTACTGAAGATAGAAAAGTGTCGCCGGGAACTTTATTGTAGGAAATTTGATGCGCTACAAGATCGGTCCCATGAACTTTTGCTTTATCTCTAATCGTTTTGGCATTATGCTTCATAAAAGAATGAGTATTCTTCAATTTTGATATTTTAATCATCAGGAAGATGGAGAATGACAAAAAAAATTACAAGACTTTTAGACTCGAATTCCGGAACTGAATTTTATATTTATGATCAATTTTGACCAACTAGTAAATTTTTTTCTATAATTGATCGGATTTAATTTGGAAATTTGATGCTCCATGTAATTACGATAATAAAATTTCGTTATTTATCAATAATTGTGTTGTGCAGAAAAAAATGTGAAAAATTTTTAAAAAATCAGTAATTGGCAAATAAAAATGAGTTTTTTCGTATTCTAACGATTTAAACTTTAATTATGTTAAAATGAACAGAAATTCTAAACCAACATCCGATCGTGACTCACCTCATCGCAAGCGAAACATCTCGGAATTTCCAAAAGCGTGGGAAGATCACGACCGCAATAAAGTTTGCCTTTATAATAGAAGTAAACGAGATCGGCGAGAAGTTCGTTGCAAACGGAGCAAACGAAGCAGCCGGGATGCCAAAAAGCATCTTGGGCTTTTTCGGCTGTGACGACAACGTCGCCGGTGCGTATGGATTCTCGGCACTGATGACAATTTTGCATTTTCGGATGGTTAACGCTCATTTCTTCCATGGCACCTCTGAGACGATCAACGCTAACAGGATTCTGTACAATTCCCGAGGAGAATCTGGCTTGTTCGGGAAATATTTGATTGTTCAATTCTTCTGATTGAATAAGATTCGAATTTCCAGGTCCATAATTGCTTAATTCGGCTCGTAATGATTGGCAGCTCATGGTTGGAGCGACGTGGGAATTGTGATTGAAATTTGAGTCGCCGGAAGTGTCTTTAGGTAAATTATTTTCGTCCTGTTGAGTCGTAACGTCGTTGCTCGATTGTTCAGGCCTGGAAGCAAAATTCTCCCAAATTCCTCGCATTATTGCTCGTCTGGGATCGTTGCTTGAATTTTCTTTGAAACTTGGACCATCGGAAATTTTGTTTTCTCTCGATCTTCCATTGTCCTCCAAACTGTTAAATCTTTCATGAAGATTGTCCGTTCCCAATGATGAATTATCAGCGAAATGGTTCGATGAATGTTCTTCATCGCAAATGGGAATTCCCGGCGTGACTTCGTTCCTATCGATCTCCTTGTCAAATGCTCCCTGACGTCGAAGCTGATCAGCGCGTTTAGATTTTGCCCCGTTCTCCCTTTTCTCGCCGAGCGAAAGTCCTCGCGATCTCGTGGCGCCTTGAAGATTCACGGGTTCTTCCTTCGCGCTATATTTCGAAGTCAATTTTTCGCGTATCAGGGAAAGAGCTTCTTCGCCAAGAGTACTGCCGATAATATCATGCGCGTGAATCGCGCTGGGCGGTAACAGCGCCTCGTTCAACATTTTTTCAGCTAACAACGAATTTTCTGTCCATTCGCGATTTCGCGCGATAGCCTTTTGGTCGTTTGTCATTTCCGAGTTTCTCAGACTCAAAGTGTTATCGATTATTGAATTGGATAAAGCTGTAGAAGTCTCAGGATTAATCGTCGATTTTGTAGCCGAGGACAAAGCGGTTTCTTGCTCCTCGATTGTGTTGGACGTCGCGTAATTTAATTCGCAATTGTTTTCTGTTTTTCCTGAATTTTCATTGTTTCCCAGGAACGCGGAGATACCACGATTATCGTCGCTCATTATATTCGAAACTGCGAATTCCACAGCCGGATTGTAAATATTTCTTGTGGAAAAATTTTCAGATTCATCGATTTTCATTTCGTTTTCGTTTGACAACGAATTTCCAATTGAATTATTAATTGTACTCGTTCTAGCGAAATTTAACGGAGGATTTCGAGTTCCTCCCACGGGCAGGGAACTGCTTATTTCACCGTCGTTTCGAACATTCACCAAAGCTCTGTGATATCTTCCTTGCGGCGAATTCTCCGTTATTGAATTTCCAAACGCTGGCGAACGTACGTTTTCGAAACGAGCCGATGCGTTTGGGCTCTGATCGGGCAAAGGTAAATTTGCGTTTCGATTTTCAAGACTGTTCGTCAACTCCGAGGAAGCCAGCGAACTCGGATATCCTGTTTTTTGGACGAAACTGCTAGGAGTTCGAAGATTCAAACGGTGGCCTATTTCCGGTTGATTTTGTTTGTGTTTCGGGCTGAAACGGTTCATGTCCGCTGCATTCGCTGGTGTCATCAGTGAACGATCGAATGGACGAGCACCCATGGCCTGTGGAGTTGAAAAAATCGTCTCTTAGTTATGTTAAAAATTTCGTATTTACGAAGTTTTTATTTTACTGAAGAAAGGCTCGATCTCTGAGACCAATTTTTATATTTCGAAAAGTTAAAAATACAAAACTGTCCGAAATTTTTTTTTTTTACTTTTCAAGAACGAATTTTCACATATTTTCAACAATTTCACTATTTTTAAGACGTTACGAACGTTAATGAGCGATCATAAGATTATCGAAAAATGATAAACGAGTTATTTAAAAAAATAATTGTCCGACAAATAATTAGATTTTTTCGTGGGACCATAATTTTGGGGGAAAAAAAAACAAAACCAGCCAATATATTTTAATCGATTAGGATATTTGTGTGAACCAGAGACTTTCTTGTCATTTTGAAAGGCGAACAAAATGCGGTGCAGGCTCGAAATACAAATTTTACTCTCATTACCAAAGGATTTTAAAATTATAGCGATTAGAAAGAAGTTTTGTCCACGAAATATTTCTTTTTTGTGACAAACGTTTTGTTTTTTATGAAAACTTGTGGGCAAAAAGTGATGAGAGTATATTTATTTACAAAGCGAGAAATATAATGGATCATTAAGCTCGTTATCTTTTCTATTTTTAGTCAAAAGCCGATTATCATATTGACTAATAAAAAAAAAAATCAAATATAAATTACCTTCATGACTTTTCCTTGTCCAACGTATTTCTTCAAGTTTTCTAAATACTTTTCAAACTGTTTTCTCTCGGACTCGCTCAGCTCGTCGCACACTTTGTGATCTATATCGTGTAAAGGAAGTTGACGTTGCAATTGCTGTTTTCTCAATGCCGCACCGGCCGAACCTTTTATCGGTAATTTATCCTCGGGCAATGCCTTCATATAATCCGCTGCGAGCTCTTTCGTTGTATCGGGTGGTGCCCATTCGAACGTTACTTCGTCCTCGGCTTGCTTCTTGTTTACTTTCAATACTATCGGACAAGAAACATTGCGTTTTTTTTCTTTTATTCTTTTTTTTTTAAATGCGAATAGTCAAGAGCAAAAAACGAAATTTTTATCATGCCAAAGCTTTGAAAAATACAAAAATTTGAAAATTACACGATCTTGAAGGTCACACAGTCGAGAGTGATGTAACCAAAATGATTGTTTTTCAGTATCGGCTAATTTTATAGCCAGTAGAAAAACAAAGTGTATAAAAATGATTAAAATTTTTATATATACCCATAAGTGATTTTTTTTCTAATAAAAAACATTAATTTATGAAATTAACGGATTGAAAAATAGAAACAAAATAATCGTAAAATTTTTCATATTTTTCATTCAATTTTCATATGATAAAAAGACTATGCTTCATTTTTTATAAATAATTTCATTAATTTAAAACACACACAACTCGAGTTTAAGATTTGTGGAAATTCGAATTTTTTTATTTTCATTCAAACTCGACGAACAGTCGCGTCATCGAGAAATAATTAATAAAACATTAATGCAAATTTACGTAGATTTATAGAGTGCATTTTTGGAGTTAAAGTATAAATTAATTTTAAAAAAAAGTGAAAAATACATATTTTCATATTTAACCCTAGAAACTCACAACGGGGTAATTAGTTACCCCACGAAAATGTCAAATTTCCTTCACGAACCAATTTTTTTAAATCATTTCTTCCGTTTTATAGAGTTTTCACCATTAAATATTTACAAAATGCAATTTTATCAAACGCCATTCTCTTCATTATCAAAAAACGAAGAGAATGGTATATAATTAAAGCTTATTATCGCGTACGAGGAACATTTTATGCTAAAGAGAAGATTGGGCTAATTATTTACCCCAGTGTGGGATTTACGTTGGAAAAAATAGATTGTGGAGTTCTAGGGTTAAATAATTGAAGTTACGCTGATTTTCGTAATTTTAAATTTAATACCTATCATTTTTTTGTTGGGTTTCCCGGAAGGACCGAACAAAAGATCAAATTGTGGGAATTCGTCGTTCGGTACGTCGTGATCGTCTCTACTGCATTTGCAGTTTTTGCATATTTTTCGCCAAAAGTGAAGATCCAAGCCGGGACACGCTGTACCGCATGTCATACAAGGCGCGCCCGCGCCAACCTCGTGCGCCAATCGTGGCTGAAAGTAATTATTCATTTTAGTACTATTAAGGATATATTAACGTTCTGCATTCTTGTACAAAAAGAAGTACGTCCTTGAAATACTTTTTTCCATAACTTTCCACGAGCATCCTACGATGAATCGGTCTAATAAACGCAAATTCAATAAACAGAATAGTAAAATAATAATCGATCAGAAATTATCTCGTTTATTGCAATTTTTTAAGTGTTTAAAAAATAAATATGCTGTAACTTTGTATTTTACGTATTCGAAAAACAAAAAAATCAGATTTTAATTACTTGTTTGTTTTTTAACACCTACAAATATTTAATTATTTTTTGGGTTTCCTTTCTAATGCAACTGTCTTTTAAAAATTTACGAATTAACAAAAATAAACATCGAAAAAATGAGCCCTGCATTTCTCGAGGTATAAGGCGATTTATGATACACACTTGTAATCTCATCCACGTTAAACGAGCCTTTTATTCGGAGAATTCTATAATCTCGTACATCGCTCTAAATCGATCATTTGCTCAGTCAGTGAAGATAAAAAAAAAATCGATTTAGTTCGACCCAGCATTCAAAGAAAGCAGAAAATAACGTACATTTGTGATCATTTTATTAAATGTTAATTTTATTAAAATTAATGAATTTGTGCATTTTTAATATCAATGACAATTATTTATTGACTATCAATCGACCCGTAAAGTTGAGTAAATAATTAAAAATTTGTTGATCTTTTGTATTTATCAAATGACTAATAAAAAATAAATGACAATGAACAATTGCTGTATTTACGAGAAATTTCAAAATGTACTTCTAATTAATGGAATTTGTAGAATTTATTAAATGACTTCGATAAATAAAGATAACAAAAAAAAAAGCACTGAATAAAACATTTTAAAGTTTAAAACCTTTCGTTTGCGATTCTCCAATTCCAGCAACCACTTCGGACGATTATCCTCTTGTTCCATTTTTTCGCTCTGTCCCATGCTCACCGATTTTACCCTCTGTACTTATTTAAACAAAACAAAAAAGTTTGACAACTTTTGTAAGACGTTGAACAGGTCACCGGCTGGTCAATCTAAATTTTAGTGCCAAAATTTCTGGATAACGAAAGTCCATATCCATACGGGAAGATAAATAAAGAGTACGAATTTATTGTTAGAAAAATTCTTCTGATTTATGGATTGAATTTACAGTATAATTTTCATTAGTTTTCGTTCGTACACGCTTGTTTCCGTCACAAGTTTGCGAGTGACTGGTTTGTGGCTCGACGTACAAAAGGCTCTTGTTGCCTCGCTTCTGAGTCATCCAGCTACGATGGAGAGAGAGAGGCACTTCATCGTGAAACCCCCCACTCGTTCCACAGCTCAACCAGCTGCTGAAATATATTGCCTCTGGATCCATGTTCTATGGTGGGGTTCAACAAGGAACCTACAGTTGAGGAACGTGAACAAAAAAAACGTGTTTACTTCAGCGAAGCACTGCAACAAAAAAAAGAATACAAAATAAAGATAATTTTAGCAGAGATAAAGCATTTTTTGTATCCCTATATTAACACCTTGAATTTTCAGCATTCCAATTTCTACAAAGGCATTTTCGATACTCACCATTTATTCTAAGACTGGTTTTTAACGAGCAGCCAATTCACGAATTCTTATCGAATCATTCGGGGATTAAAGGATGTGACATAGCACATATTCGCTTCTCCAAGAAATAACATGAGTCACGAGCTGTGACCGAAGTTTATATTAAATTTTCTTCGTTCTGTTGACGTTCAAGATTTGATGGAATTTCTTTGTTTTTCGTTACGATAGTTTTTCGATTCAAACGAATTGTTGAATTGGAATTTTTAATTGTGTCTAGTTGAATTTTGCCTGAAATTGTAGTAAATTTCAGTGAAGAATGTGCCGCACTGTACATTTATGCATTCTTCATTTTTCGTGTGAGAGAAGCTTGCAGGAAAAAAAAAGGTTTACGTGCAGTATCGTACGAGGTAAAAGTCTGTGGGTGTGTACGTAGTAAAGAAACGATCTCGACCCCCTTTCACGAAGGGCACAGCGAAATTCATCTCTTTACCTTTCGTATCGTACATGCTGCATGAACAACACATCACGAAACTAAAATCTTAATTTCATAATCGTGTTAAAGTTTATTTTTTTGGAGTATATTAAATTTCTCTATATTTTTGGGGTATTTGTAACTTTTCTCGTTTTTTCCCATCGTCATTTTTTTACGTTTCTTTTTTGCAGAATCAGTTATTAAAAATTTATTAAAATTCTTGTAGGTCATTATTACAAACCTACAAACGGAATACATTAAAAAATGTTTGACGATTATGAAGAGTGCTAAAAACAAAAAAATGTGAATTGTTCTTGCATTTCGATGATACAAATTTTGAGACTGCAACGTAAGAGAGAGGAAGTTTCTTTTTGTTTCGTTCTCTCTCTCGTCCCCTACACGCTCGACGAAACGTGTTTGAAAACACGGTCCAATATCATCCGCAAAAATTCTTCTCCCTTCTTTTTCTTCTTCCCACTGTTCGTTCAACGATTTATGCCAACGTGCTCGGAATAGAATTGTATATAGTCTCTCGCCAACGAAGGGCACCCCGTATCGATGAACCCACTGTGACAGGAAAAAAAATCAAGAGAACAAAAAACGATGTCGGATACGATGTAAGGAAAATTTATTGAGTGTTTTATTCCAACAATGTAATTTCATTTGGACAGCATTTTCTACGTCATTCCAAACGCCTCGTCAAATTCCTCTCGCGATATCTGAAAATTTAAGAATAGTGATTAAAATTAAATTGTTTTTTTTTTCGATGGAATCGAGAATTAAATTAAAAAATCTGATTCAAATCATTTTTAAGGAGCCTCCCAACAAAATTAGGATCGTTCAGGAATGTTTTTTAAACTCTATTGAAAAAATAGAATAAAATAGTGATTGAATAGTGAAATAGTTTCTTTAGGCTTAAGAAAAAATTTATTTTATACATGGCCAGGAAAACAAAACATTCTCGCGATTGTCATAATAAATCATTCAGGGATGAATAGATTCGAAAAAACCGACAAGATTCTTGTAATATAATGTTATCGTTATATTCTGTCGAGCCAAATGTATTAATTAAAAAAAAAAAATGAACAAGTTTTGACATTTCCAAATCAGGTAAGCGTTTTTTACGATAAAATTGACTCGTTAATTGTTTATAAAAATGTTTGTGAACACGATATCACAAAATGGCTCGACAGGCTGCGGAAAAACCGATTTAGAAATTTTCAAAATAAACGTGATAAAAAAATATTAAAAACTCTCCGAGTTATCGTGCCAACTGTGATAGAAAAATTAATTTCGAGGAAACAGCGTTGTTTTTTTGTACTGGAAAGCTTGGAGAACAATGAACAATTGGGAAAAATCAATTTTTTGAAAATTCTGGACGTTCGATAACCTCTTAAAAGTTTCGAGTTCAGATTTTTTGGATTAAACATTATTTCATCTTTTCTCAACCTTTTTCTTTTTTAATTTTTTCATCAATGCTATGTCCTGAGCAAGTTCAGCGATGTCTTCAGCACTGACAACCTTTTTTTTCTTCGGTTTTTTTACAAAACCTTTTTCAATTTTTTCATTCTTTTTCTCCTTTTTCTTGCCTCGTTTTTCCTGTCTCTCGATCTTTCGTTTTTTCGCCTCGGACCAAGGCTCCGTTTGTTTCGCACGACGTTTATTTTTTCCCGGCCAAATGCCCGTGTCACGATATTCCGACAATTTTGCTAGCCTGTTTTGTTCACGTTGCTTGTCTTTGTACCCAATGCCATTGAGATCAACGTCAACTTCCATAAAACTAGAAACGTCGCGACCTTTGATTTCTGGCATTCTTGGCATTTTCAAAAGACCAAAACCCATACCAACTTTACCAAGATCGAGATCTTTCAGTCGAAGTATAAGATTGCACTCGTGCTTTTGGTAACTTTGTATGTAAGACACGAATGCACGATTTGCCTTGTCGAACACAAGTCTGTCTTGCATTTGAAGTGTTTTCATTGTTTTTGCACAATTCAATGATGTTTCAGACTTTGCTCTCAGCTCCAGTTGTTCAAGCTCAACTTTCTGATTTCTTTTGATAAATTCGATATACGCATCCTCGGTTTCGAGAAGAAAAAGTAACGCGTTTCCTTCGTTACCTATTCTAGCAGTTCTGCCGCATCTGAAACAAGAAAAAAACACTTTTTTTCTGTTCTCGAGCTCAATCGGTAGTACGAAATTCGTTCTAGCGAAGAATATTTTTCTGAGCCCAATTATTTTGAGTTGCATTCTTTTTTTACTATTTTTTTTTAAGAAAACATTTATTTTTACGAATTTTTGGATGGTTCTTTTTTCATTGATACCTATGAACGAAACTACTCGCTGTAGATGGTGGATCGTACTGCAAAACCCAATCCACTTCCGGTATATCGATTCCCCTTGCCATAACGTCTGTACATACGAGCAAACCGCTCGGAATTTCACGAAATTCTTCAAACACTTTGTGTCTTTTGCTTTTCATTTTACCGTGCAATGCCAATACTTTTGTGCTGGGCAACATTCTGAAACGATAGAATCATTCTGCGCTTGAAAATGGACGTCATTAATTGCTTAATTCTAAGTAATAGTTTTTACTCAAAAAGCTATTTTTTTGAATTTTAAAACATCGATAAATGAATGAAAATAATTTTTTTTTCATTTAAATATCCAGGGTGATAAATATCCACGGTAAAAAAATCCAAGAAGAGATAAAGAGTCAAAATTTAGATTTTTTTTTCACTCGAAACGTAGTTTTTAAGAATCTTGAAATGATCTGTAAATAAATGTATGAATAATTGTTCAGTGCAAGAATGGAGAAAGCGATAGTCGAATGTATTTTTCAAATTTTTTATCTTACATGAAACGTTGTTTCAATGATTTTTATTGATTTTTCTTGATCATTAATTGCTCAAACTTGCTTGATATTTACTAAAGAAAAATTATATTATAACAAATATCTAAATATCAATTGTAAATCCATTTAGTAACTTACGAGTTAATGACGTGGCTGAAATAGTCGACACAGGCGCAAGTTGAAAAAAATATCATGTACTTCAAACGATCGCCTTTGAGCCTCACAAAATCAATCATAGTTGCTAATTTATTTTCGGCTTGAACGAGGACGTAATAATTGCTTAAAGTCAAAGGTGTCGAAAAAGTTGATTTTTCTTTCACCGATACAAGCGCTGGATTTCTTAGACCAGCTCTTATCAATTGTTGCAATTCTTTAGTTTGCGTCGCTGAGAAAAGTCCAGTTCGTCTTAGTCTTGGTAGGAAACTTAGAATTGTGTTCAATGTTGCATAAAATCCAAGATCCAAGAGTCTATCAGCTTCGTCCAACACCAGAAGCTCCTGCAAACACAAAATTCATCGGTAGTCAGCAATAATAAAAATAATAAATACAAAACCTTTTTTGAATTTTTCAATTTTCGTCTATTAATTAATTAATAATTATAGAAATAATATATTAAAAATAATTAAATTTTGTTTAATTTATAGATTATGATCAATTTACCACTGATTTGACATTAGCAGCCAAATTAATGCTTTTGCAATTAGACAACAAATCTTCTAATCTGCCAGGAGTGGCTATTATGATATTAGCTCCTTCTTTGAGTCTAGTCACATCTTCCTTCACTGTTGTACCACCGACGAGAAGTGTCTGTGTGAGCTGAGGTATATTCTGTAGGAAGTGAGACAAAACTTCGCTAATCTGAGTGGCAAGTTCTCGGGTAGGAGAAACAACGATAGCACCGACTTCTGTTGCTTTCCATTTCTCCTCACGTTTCTATAAGAAAACACATTGACTACTCAAAATTAAGCAAACATTATTTCTTTGCAATTTGTATTTGCCATTTTCTTATTTGTCAAAACAGAAAAACTTTGTCGCAGATTTAACACTAGATTTATGGAAGGATATCGATTTGACAGATTTTTCATGGAAAAACTAAGTCTTTTGTAATAGTCCCGATTGTTGCGATAACTTTGAAACTTTTCTACAGATTTTATTTTAAAAAATCCTTAATTGTAAAGGAACAAAGTTTGTTAAAAAAACTAGGTTTTTGACTGCTTAGTTTAGGAGGTCGGCGATAGTAAATAAAAATGAGTATAAGATGTCGAGTGAATTTTTATTTTTGAAATTCTAATCTTCGTATTAAGCATTTTTCCCTGTTTTTGGAGTATTTATTTATCAAAATGATTGTATCAAGACAACCACCTTAAAAAACTTTGATTTTGTTGAATTTCAATGAAGCAATACAAATAGCTATGTAAAAAAATTGAAGTAATTAAATGTTTATTTACCTGTAATAATTCCAACAACGGAATAAGAAACGCAAGAGTTTTGCCGCTTCCTGTAACAGCTTCTGCCGCAACATCTTTACCGGACAACAAAAGAGGTATGCAGGTCGCCTTGTGAAGAACAATTTCCGTTATCAACATTTACAAAGCATTACGAAATTATCTACTTCATGCAGCAAGAAAAAATAATATTGTTCATTCATTGTTTACCTGAACTGGCGTAGAGGTTAGGAATTTGAGTTTCTTGAGAGTTTTCATTACCGGAGCGCTCAGAGTTACACCCAATTCCGTAAATTTTTTATTTTTTAAATTAATTTTAGTAGCTGCCATTTTTACGATAATCCAAGACTAATTGTCGAAAAATGACGAGTAAACTTTCATTACAAAATAAAAACGTCACTTAACAGAGATTTTAATACGATCATTGCGATTTTTCATGGTCCGCAGCACGAAAACTTAATTAAGAATCAATAAATTAAACAACAATCATTGTATCAATTATCAAGTTAATGAAAACTCGCGATGTTATGTTTCGTACTGTTTAAATGTTTACAAAATATAAAAGCGCTCGTATCACGTTGCGCGGGATTTTGAGGTTGTGATACATCGGAAACACGTGTTCGGTATTCCGGAAGTAAATACGATAATTTTGTGTGCCACAGGTGTGCGTCATGTCATGTAAGATCGTAACAAATATATTGTTATAAATTAAAGCCAGATGTTTCAACGAATGAACAGCTTAGTAATTATTTGGTATAGTAAAGTATTGCAGAACTTTCGACTTTTTTTTGTTACGAAATAAAGAATACACTTCCTTTTTTTAGACGAATATACACGAAACAAAACTCACGAAATATATATACACATATACACGAAAGCAGCAAAACTAGAACGAAACAAAACTGCAGTAAGAAAAAAAATTGCTTCGAAAAGTTAAAAAATAAATGTTCGTCCGAATATCTCGGAAAAAAAAACAATTATTAGTAGTCCAGTCATCTTAGGCCATATATTTTACGAAGTTCTATTCAAGAGACCCAGCCTCTGGCCAATTTTTTTTATACGTTGTTTGGACCTATAGGAATATAGCCCTGAGTTTTCGTAAAAATCCGAGTTGCATTTTAGCAATAAAAAACTATTGAAAATTAAAAAATCGATTTTATTGTTATTTTTTTTTGGAACGCGTCCTATCGAAAAAAGTTTCGAATAAAAGTTATTCATCATAACGTCCTCTATAAAAAAGGCCCTATACAAAAATGAGCTAGCATTGTTAACTAAGCGGTTAATTACAAATGAAAAAAAAATTGTCAATTTAATTTTTGCAACCGCAATCGATTGTTTATCAACATATCGGTTTGAAGTTCATACATAATGCAGGGGAGCCGAACCCCAAGAGAATCGTGCAAGATTTATCGATCTGCGAGATATAGTTTAGCAACAATCTGCGATCATCGAAAAAACTTTGGCATTCAATAGAATTTTCCGACGAAGGCCCACAGCGTAGAAAAAAAACGAGAAGCTTTGTGTCATCGTGCACAAGCGATATGGAAAAAAAAATTGTTTTCGTTGAAAATAAATACTGTTTTTTGACGATTTTCGATTTTTGCTTATAAACAAATAGCAATTCTGACCAAAGTTATAAAGATATCCGGAAAATTCTTGGACCACCTAATGCGTTTTTGAAAAACGAACAATTAAAAAAAAAAAGTTGCAATATCTTGATTACAGCCTGAGATATGGATATTTTTACGTTTTTTCAATTTTCTATTGTTATAATTAAGATTTTTGCAAAATTCTAATTTGTTAGCCTTCCCTACGCTTCCGGCTACAGGATTCAATAAAATACGGACCTTTAGGAGGAATTATGCCATCACCAGTTATCAACGTATTTCGATCGACAGCGCGCGGCTGAGCGCGCGGCGTCGGCCGCTCGGCCGGGCGGCGTGGTGGGAGTACCCCCTCTCGCTCCGCAGCCGCGCGAGCGGCTTAGTTAACAAGTTTGATAACTTCCTTAAAAATGGTCGTAGGACAATTTATTTTTTTTTAATTTTACGTGATTTTTTCTCGCGAACACGATGGTATCCTTAAAAATCATGTTCAGCCCATAGCAGACCCATGACCATCGTTTTTACACCTTTTACATATAACCATGCTTTAAAATCATTTTACTATGAATGGGAAAGGGTATCATAAATAAATCTTTTCTCCGACACTGTTTCATTCATTACAGTAAGTTTATTAATGTGAAAGAAAAAAATTAGGAAAGACAAATTCATTACGAAACTCTCTTTTCACTCTTTTTTCGTTAGGCTCATACTCGTCGTCACTATCTACATTTGTTGGAGCCGTTCGAACGCAACTTATGATTGTATGTGCTACAGCTACGATCTTTGATGAAAAATTGCCCTCCTCTACTCCATTTTTATCAGCGGCAATAACATTGTCCAGAAAAACCTTTAGCGATTTTGGAATGACCGTTGCGACATTTTCGAAAAACGATTCTGGAGGCGGATAACTTGTTGTGTCGCATTCCATCAAACGAATGTCGTCTTTAATTACACCGGCACAAAAAATAAAAAAGTGGTCAGTACTTTTGACCAGACGTACTTCTTTATATGTTCTTCGATGCTCTGAATTCGAATCCGGAGCCCGTTTTGCTCCATCGGGCTTGAGTTTGGAGTAAATTGCGAAAAACACTAAAAATCGCTGAAAATCGCGAAAAATTGGAGTTCTAGTGTGTTTTGATCTAATGTGAGCAGATTTCTTATTAATTTTGAAGCCCTCAATCTAAATCTAGTGCCTTCTTTGTCCATTCAAGTTCAAAATTCTAAGTTATTTGTGAAAAAACCCTGAAAATAGCTGAAAATCGTAAAAAAGAATTTTTAAACAGTTCTCCGCTTGTATCGAACTCTTTTGTCTTCGAATGATCTATGCACCGGATTTCTCTTTCGTTTTCTACTTTCATTCGTTTCTCTCTTTAGCATACAGCAAAAATCCGCCATCATATTGACATCCCACCTTCCTTGATACCGAGCTTCCATGACACTTATGTCTTGATGCCACCTTGTTCTTCACTATAGTCTCCAAGGTTTTAAGGAAAATAGTCAAGGTGAGAGTGTAGGAAGTGCAATTTTAGATTCATCAAGCAACCTAAATTTTTAAAATTTGCCAGCAGTTCTTCGACCAAATTTTGGTAATTTTCACTTTTCTTATTACCCAAAAAGTTCTGACAAACAGATTTAAAACTTTGCCAAGCTGCTTTTTCACAGTCGTTCATTGTGCCAATAAAATTTTCGTCCTCAAGTAAACTCCGAATTTGTGGTCCATCGAAAATTCCCTCTTTCAACTTAGCATCACTTATTGCTGGGAACTTTTCTCCTAAATACTGAAAGCAATTGCCATCTTTATCAAGAGCTTTGACATACTGCTTTATGAGACCAAGCTTAATATGCAGAGGTGGTAGTAGATATTGAGGAGGATAAATCAATGCTGTTCGTATAACGTTTTTAGAACCTGGATCGAAATTTGTTCTAGTTGGCCATATTTTTTTAACATAATGTTGTTTTCTGTCCCGACTATCCCATAAACATAGAAAGCAGGGATACTTCGTGAACCCTGATTGTTGGCCTAAAAGTAATGTTGCTATTTTTAGATCACCACAAACTTTCCATTGATGTTCCGAATATCTTATTTCATTCAATACTAGCTGCAAATTGTCGTAAGTCTCTTTTAACTTGATCGAATGAGCCATTGGGATAGATGCATATGTGTTTCCAATGTGTATAAGAACAGCTGTAAGACTTCTTTTTGACAAATCAATAAAAAGTCTCCATTCATTGGCTTTATTGGGTTTTAATTTATCCACTAAGCCGTTTACATCCGAACAGTATACCAATGAGTTCTCCTTATCGTTTGTGAAAAATTGCCGAAACTCCTCCTCCCTATTGCGATAAAAGTAAGCTGTCATTTTTTTGAGCCAACAAATTTTTTCTTTTCAATACAGCCGCTAGATACTCGGCTCCATCTTTAGGTAATCCTAATTCTCGTACGAATTTTTTTTATTTGATTTCCTGAATGGATAACCTTTCAAGAATATTGTGTGAAAATTTGAGATGAATCGGAGCAAAACTAACGAAGATACGGCGGTTTAAGCGACCGCGCCTCATACATGACTCGGCGCATCAGAAAACACCTGCCGCGTTTTTCCCACAACTCACGTTTTCAAAGTCGGTGCCCCTCATGACTTCAAAACTACTGCACCGATCCTTTTGAAATTTTGAACACTATTTCTGTACATAATTTACGAGGTAACGCTGGAGAGTTTTTTTCAAATTTGTTAATATTTTTTATTTTACAATAACAAATTAGCCGATTTTTTTCGCAAAAATCGCGTTTTTCACTTCAGTGTTCCCAAAAAGTGAAAAATTGAAATTTCGAAAAACCCTCCCAGCGTTACCTGAGGAAAGCGATTATCTAACGAAAGAACTTTGATTTTTTGATTTCAGATGATTCAGCACCGAGTTATGAGGGGCACTGCAATTCTACTTTTTTCCGAGACGCTTCCGAATAATTACTGCCATTGCCGTATTTTTTAATATTTCTTCATGAAAATTTTATATAATATTCTTCAAATGTTATACTTTAATGTACCATTGGTTTTAATAAATAGATTTTAACTGTGTCGTCAAAAAAAATTCACAAAAATGTGCCTTTTTTTGCACGAATTAACGTTACCCCGCCCTTAAAGAAAACTTTTATTTGACAAGCATTTAAATCGTGTTTTTTAATGCCTACCTATGAACGAAATTACTCACTGTAAATGGTGCGTGATACTGGAAAACCCAATCCACTTCCGAAAACCTGCGAAAACGGTCGTCAAATTTGAAGATTTACTCCCTTCAAGTTTTCACTGAAATTTCAACTATTCAGTACGATCCCTTTTGATAGTGGCACATAAACGTAATTCATCAGAACATTATTAAAAATATTAGTTTTTTTATTCAAGCTAGAGACCATCGCCCCTCAACTTTTAATGACATTGAAATATGTTAAAGTCTCCATAAGCAATTTCCTACATATTATATAAGAATCGAACTCGATAGTTTTGGAGATACAGGCTTGAAAAGATTAAATGGAGTTTAATTTTTAAGGACGGGAGTGGTCAATATGTCGATCACCTCTAAGGTTGGCGACTCCACATAAGCTATTCAGTACATATATAGCTAAATTTCGCATGAAAAAATTCAATTTCGATGGAAAATTCCCCGTCCTTAAAAGATTAATAAAATACTCTTGAAAAGTTCAGACTACTCGCTGCTTTCTTTCTAGAGTGATTAGTTAGCAAAAATTTTTAATTCAATTGACACTCCACCGACGAGCTCTCATAGTAGAGTGCAGAACTGTACAAACTAATTTCAAAGAATATATTTAAACGTACATGTACTTCAAGATCGAGAATCACATTGAATAAATAATACTGATAGTTGAGTATGAAACTAAAGTGTAATTCTGTACAATTATGTATACAACGATCTCACTGAAGATCTTAAATCATTAAATGATTTCGAATCTACTTTCTGCGATTCCTCAAACTCCGTCCTGAAGCTGATGGTGACGGTGTCGGTGGAATAGACTAAACAAATAAAACGCAGTCGTATTATTTCTTTCATATTCAAATAACCAATAATAAGTTTTCAAGCGTAGCGAAAAAGAAAATCAAGAGACGCGGTAGCGGCTCGACGCCAAGTATTTAAAAAAAGCCAGCGCGAGCCCTGCCGCACTCTTATATACTCGAATATCTTACGATTTTCGGACTTTTCTTTTTTTATAACTTACTTCACATGTTTCTATATCGACACAGGAATCGTCCACAGGCATGTACAGTTTTTTCTTGCGCGTACTCCTTTTCGTTTCCGACGATGGTGCCGGTAGAGCTACTCGTCTCCTTGGTTTTCTGGACAAAAATCAAACCCAAAACAAAGATTGAAAATTTGAAATAAAGTAAAAGGTGAAATCACAAATTTTCGGTCGGTTTAATGGGCAATTCCCGTGATGAATATTAACCCTAGAACCCTACAACGGGGTAATTAGTTACCTCACGAAAATGTCAAATTTCCATCCCGAATAAATTTTTTTTAATCATTCCTTCCGTTTTATAGAGTTTTCACCATTAAATATTTACCGAATGCGACTTTATCATGCACTATTCTCTTCGTAATAAAAAAAACGAAGAAAATGGTATATAATTAAACCTCATTATCCCATACGAGGAACATTTTATACTGAAGAGAAGATTGGGGTATATTTACCCCAGTGTGGGATTTACGTTGGAAAAAATAGATTATGGGGTTCTAGGGTTAAAAATGTCTTTTTTCTGCACTCAATATTACTTCTTTTATGCCTTCAGAATACTGCGTTTTTGTGCGTTTTTCTCACAAATATATTTTTTAATTTTAAAAACTTTTCTGAATAGTGGCTATATTTATTTTTCAGTCTTTTATCTAGAAGTAGCTCTTTATATTCATTTTTAACCTTTTTTGCTCTAAAAAGTAATAAAAAGTGTTTTATTTGGCTGTTTTTGAAATTTTTTTTTAACTCGTGCCATTTTTTTTATTTTTTAACCCATAATAGATGAAGAATTAGGTATGTATTTTGAAAATTTGTTTGATTTTTTCCGACGCACCAAAGTGAAGTTATCACTGAAAACTAAATCACATAACATTTTGGCACGCCATCTTTAGCGCTCTATGGAAAATGCAAACAAAGAGATTGAAAAAAACAAAATGTATCAAAATGTACAAATTTTCTAACATTGTCATAGGAATTTCCCCTTAAATTTGATGAGGATTAACATCTGTTAGGTTTTCAATTTTTTAAAACTTACTTAGTCTCAGAATCGGACACGTTCACGACACCGAGTACATTTTTTTTATCTTCATCTTCGGATTTAATAATTTTTTCAAGAGGCGTACTTGGTAATCTATGAAAAAGTTCCTGAAACCTTGTAATCTGAAAAAGAGGAAGAAAATGAATGAATCCCAATGTAAATATTCTTTATTTTGTAATTTATGAATAAATCTGAAATGATTGACAAACTTTCAAACAATGATGATGTTTTTGTTGAAATAAACATTAAAAAATGAAGGTTTATGTACCTCTCGTCTTCCTCTTTCGTTATCTTCTTGAAGCGATTTTACTAAAGTTTCATACTGCTGAATCATCGTATCCCGATTAGTCATGAAAGACTGCATTTCGAGATCTTTTTCAGCAAGTAGCGCCTTTAATTCATCTCTTTCGATTTTGTACTTTTCCACTTCGGCTTTTTCGGTCTGCGCCTTTTGTTGAACAGTTTTGAACTTCTTCGAGCTCTTTTCTAACGCTGTAATATGAGCTTCGAGGGATTCTATTTCTTTTTTCGAACTTTCTCTCAGCCTCATATAAAGCTCGTCGGTACGAGTAAGAGCCTCTCTCGTTTCTAGCAATTCTTTCAAATTTTTCTTCATCTCCTCGTGAAGCTTTTTATCCTGTGCATCTACCGAAATGTGGGCTTTGTAGGCTGCAAAAATAACAAACAAAATTGTACTTGAAGTGTAAAGAAAATTGAAGCTGTCAAGTTAAATTTTCGTAATACATTCAAGGTTTTTATTTATTTATTTTTTTTCATTTTTGAAGGTCCTCGAACATTAAAATTTTTTTCAAAATAAGGGGTTATAAAATTTTGAAAAAATTGTTTTTTTTTAATAGAAATTAAAAAAAAAAACGTAAAAATGTTATGCTTTTCGACACCGAAAACTTGGACTTTGAAAATAACCGAATACTATAAATCCCACCGACACTGAGAGTATAAAAATGGTAGAAAATTAAACAAAATTAACGAACATTTTTGTAACATTTTGATCTCTGTGTCCTTCTCTTGGTCTCTTTTGTCAGCTGCTTGAAGCCGCTGTTTCAATTGTTCTGTTTCTTTCACACGTTCGCTTATCCTTTCTTCCAATTCTTTATTTTCTTTTTCAAAACGTTCTACGCATATGTTCAGTTTCGCAATTTTTTCGTCTTGCTCAGTGGTCCGCGTAGCGAGAGTTTCTTTGAGTTCCCCGATTTCGTTAAGATGCAGCTTGATAGTCTGAAAATAAAATGTAACAAAATTAATGACAAAAAACTATTATTGTTGTAAGAAATCGTAGTTTTTTGTAAAAATAGGTACTAAAATAATTATTGAAACATTACCTCCATGTGCATATTTTTCTGTTCTTTGGTTTTAATCAGTTCTTGATTAATATTTGTGATGCTGAGCTCGTGAGCTGCACGAGACTGCGGAATAATAATTATTTATAAACAATGATATATTTATTATGTTCTATTTAATGTCAAAAAACCACGTAATAATATGTCTTTACCTCGGAGAATTTAGACTCCAAATTTTTTCTAAGTTCCTCAGTCTCCCCTAATTGTTTTTCCATTTTTTCTCTTTCCTCCTTTGCATGAGCGAGATCGTTTATCAAACCCGTGATTTTTTGCTGATGCTCGTCGGAAAATTTATTCATTTAAATAAATTTTGCATTTAATGTTGAATGAAAAATTGTTTGTTCAAAAACAAATTGCTGAGTTTAACAATTTGAACAAAGTTTTGAAAAATATAAATACCTCGATAATTTGAGATTCTACTTTTTTTCGGATTTCTTCAGTTTCGTGCAATAATTTTTTCACCGAATCCCGCTCGGCCACTGCAGACGCAAGATTATTCTCCGAAGATTTGATATCGTTTTTCAGTGTCTCGATTTTCTCACGATCCTGGGTCGATTGTTGCTCCAGGGAATCGTTAATTTGTCGTAAACTGTTAACTTCTTCTTCCAGTTTTGATATCGACTTAAAACCAACAAAAAATCAGGAATATTTAGAGTTTTAATCAAGATAAATCAAAAATAGATTTTTTATAATAATTTAAGGAAATTAAATAGTTCGACAACTCAATCTGATAATAAAATTACAAAATAAAAACTTAAGAACAAATCACATTAAAAAAAAAAAAAAAACATTCAAAAATCAGAATTCAAACATCCAAAAAATTAAAATTTATCGGTTATTAAAGAAAATTGAACTTACCGATTGTTTTTCTTTGCATTCAGCTTCGAGTTCCGAACATTTAATCTTAAGTTCGTCGATTAATGTGTCCGTGACAGACGACTCTTCATTCTCGATTAAGGAAGTTTGTACTGATTTTTCTTCTTCGCTGGATGCGACGAAACTCGTCTGCATAGATTTATTGAGATCGACGATAGCGTCGGTTTGATAACCGCCTTCGGTCATCGAAATTGCATTTGTTTGACTTTCAGAATCCTTGAGCGAGACACAATGTTCGAGTGTTTTTTTTGCCAAAAATACATCGCGAATTCTAGCTTCGTTCTCAAGGTTTTGCGCTGTTTTCAATTCTTCAATACTTTGCGTGATTGTAGTTAATTGTTGCTTGTTCGAGTCAAGAGATTTCTTCAACGATTGAATTTCTTCGAGACTTTGTGACAATTTTTTCTTCAGTGATTTATTCTCGATCTCTGTCTCCTCGAGTTTGCCCCGCATTTCTACGAGTTTCTCAACCATTCCATCTGCGTTTTCCTTCAAAGCAATTTCTTGAACTTGCACCAACATTTCACTCTCTCGATCGTTTCTGTAGGCGCTCGATGGAATGGTCAAAATTTCGTCGGTATCAGTCTTTATAACAATCCCATCGGGAATGACTGTTTTTGGAAAATCTGTCGACAAATCGCACTCGGATTCTGACAAAATTTCTTTTTTTATCTCAATCTCTGGCACTCTCGGACTTGAAGCAATAATCTCGTTCGGTGATGATGATCTTTCTAGAGATTTCACTTTTTCCATCAATTCTCGAATTGTTTCCTCCATTTGTGCTTGAGTTCCGCGAGAACGCTCTTCCGCTTCCAGCATCGCGGTTGCCTGTTGATTAAGCTTTTCTTCCAAAATATCGGTCGCTTTAGTTTTCTCCTCCAAACAAGCGTTCGTATTGTCTAGTAACGTTTTCAAATCCGCGACGTTCTCTGTTGCTTCGGCTAAAGCTTCTTCGCTCTCTTTTAGTCGATCTTCCATTATTTCAGCGTGTGATGATATGCTGATATACTCCTCTTTGGCCTCGTTCAAAAACTCTTTCAATCTCTGCAATGTAGTAAAAATAAAAATAGTTTTTGTCCGTTTCTCGATCTTTGATTTCTCAGAAATTCATTTTTTCACATACGTTTCATAAAAAAAAAGTTGAAAATTGCTGTAGAAATTAACGACCGAGGTTTACAAATTGAACGTGCTGAAAAAATGTTTACGGAATTGGGGTCAATAGAATTTGAGTATTAGATTATTCGAGAATATATTCCGTAAACTCAAGGACTTTTCCTATATTATTACAAAAGTAAATGAAAATGCTGTAGAATTGCGAAAACTTCCAGATTAATTCCAGAAATTTCAAGAAAATTGAATGGCAGATAGCAAAATTTAGGTTTGTTCGAGAACTTTTCAAAATTTTCATAAATTTTCCGTTTTTTTTTAAACATAAAAGAATTTTTTGGAATTTTGGAAAATTGAGTTGTCGTTTATTCTAGATTAAAAGGTGCTGAAAAAATTTGGCAAAATTTTGAAAACAGAATTGTCGTGAGACAGGTCGAATCACTTGTGATAAATGACAAAAAGTAGAGCCGCATCCACATTCATGCTTTTTTTACGTTCAATCGAAGCTTCTTGTTTGAATGATTCTTCTCCTAAAGCTACATAAAAATAATAATTAACCTTAGAACCCCACAATCTATTTTTTCCAACGTAAACCCCACATTGGGGTAAATAATTAGCCCAATTTCCTCTTCAGTATAAAATGTTCCTCGTATGCGATAATAAGCTTTAATTATATACCATTCTCTTCGTTTTTTGATAATGAAGAGAATGGTGCATGATAAAGTAGCATTCGATAAATATTTAATGGTGAAAATTCTATAAAACGGAAGGAATGGTTTAAAAAAATTGGTTCGGGAAGGAAATTTGATATTTTTGTGGGGTAACTAATAACTCTGTTGTGGAGTTCTAGGGTTAAAAATACCGAATAAATAATACCTTAATGTGTTCCTGTTTGTCGTTCAATTGTTTTCTCAATTCTTCGACGTAAGTGATACTTTCGTCGTCCTTGCACATAGAGCTTTGGGCTGTTGCTAAAAGATTCTTCAAGCTTTTGAGTTCATCATTAACCAATCCAAGTTCAAAAGCAATTTTATTTTTCTCCGTTATCAATGTTTCGTTGTTTTCACGAAGATGTTTCATGGACTTTTTCAAAGTATGAATTTTCGCCTGTAAACGTGAATTTTCGATTTCGAGTTCAGCGAGATCTTTGCCTTCATCGTCGCTGCAATTGTCGTTCGCACGTCGACGTTTACGAGAAGTTAAATCGTTGATTTTATCTTTGTAGAAAGTTTCTACCATGTTGACCCTCCATTCGAAATGATCTTCGCTCTGTGCTTCGACGTCTTTCAGACGATTTTTCCAATCGGTCTCCAATTTTTTCATCATCGTGGTATAAGTATCGGTCAATTCTTGTCGTATTTGTAAATCTTTGTTAAACATCGACGTTTTCAAAGCAGCAATTTCTTTCTTAAGTTTCGCATTTTCGTCAAGCAGATCTTCGTAATCCTCAGGATTTATATAATCGCTGTCTCTCTGTGCAGTGTCTGAAGATTCAACGATATGAGACAAGTCCGAGGGATCCCAATCGGTATTGGATTTGACGCTTTGTGCAACGATTTGGGAAAATCGTGTTTTCGCAACTTGACGACGAATATTTTTCGGTTCTATTATAATTTTTTTAGCAATAGCTGCAAAATTTAAAACATTCTGCGTTTCTGTGTAAAGATTGGATATCGGATTGACATTGACGATCAGAGCGATTTGTTCCTTGCCAGAAAGTGCACGTTGAAAAAGTCGCGTTAATTTGGATTCTCGAAAGGGCCCGATGTGCTCCTGGCGTTGTTTTATCGACTGACCTTCGTAAATGGTTTTCAAACAACGACCAAGAACCAAAAGGCTCGTATTGATGTTCTGTGCCTCTCTGAGTCTGTCGCCAACGTTTAACGTTTTTTTCAATCGTTCCGAACCAGCAAGATCACAAAATGTGAACGTGCTTATTTCTACGGACTCTGGAACATTTTCAATGTAATATTTCAGCAGTTTTATTGTGAAAATGCAGTGTGATCTTGAACTCCGCGCGTTCAGAGCTGTCGCAGCGACTTTTAAATTGTATTGACCCGCCATCAAAACTTGATAAGCTTCGGATCCCGAGTTCACGCAAATGGTTTTTAAACCCTTGATAAAAGCTCGGTCGTGACCATCGGCTGCCAGCTTCAAGGGCGGCCGTCGTTTTTGGCACTCGTTCGATAATAAATCGTAAATATTCTCGTTATAAATTTCGGCAAACGAAACCCATACGCTGTAATGCGCGTCGCATGCTTGACTCGCTCGTATCGGTGACTCTTCTTGAAGCAATTTTTGCATCTGTTTGTATGCGTTTATGTATTGATATTTGTCGATCGATGCGAATGTTAGCAATTTGTTTTTCGCTTCGATCTCTTGCGCACGATCTACCGCGCTCAGACTCACGACGTTGTTTCCGTAGATCGGCTTGTAGCAAGGTGTTGGTCGCGGATTTATGTTCGAGAAAACGTACTCGAGACCCCGCGGTATTATGCCCGGTGAAGTCGTCGTACCTTGGAGGGTATACGATTTGCCTGAATTGGTCGTTCCTTTGAAAGAAAGAAAAAAAAATATTTATCTACCATGAACTGTCAAAAAAAAAATTTCAAGTGCGATTCCAGTTTAAAAATTAGCCGATACAATCACGAGATGATTCAATGTACCACACAACCAAGAAAAAATGTATCAAGCATTTAACGTTAATTTTCTATTCCAAAATCTGGACTCAATTAATTGCAAAGGTGAAGAAAAAAGATTTTTTTTTCTTTTTAAAATGCGATCATGTTGATTTTGATTCCTATTGATAAAAGTTACTGGTTTCTGCGAACTTTTTGCATATTTTTTTATACAAGAAAGCAGCGGACTCGTATTGAGGGGATTTCGATTTGATAATTTTTTTGTTTCTTGCAGCTAGCAACTCTGGAACTGAGTTCTACAACAAAAATTTAAGATACGAAATACATCGAGACTAAACACTAATTTTAGGGCATTATTGAATTACTATTTCTATATTTTTTTTCAAAAGCTAGGAGAATTCGTGCAATTTTTGAGCACGAGTTCAGATTTCCAAGAGATTTAATATTTGGAAAATGAACAAATTTTTTTATATTTTTTTGAGAATTTATATATATTTTCCTAAAAGTACTTTAGAAATTGAATAACAATGACTAAACAAGAAAAATGTTGTCATTATTATTATAATTTGATGGAACTTTTTTATTAATGAAATTTTATCTAAGCAATTTTACCGATCTGCATGATTAATTTGATAAATTATGGTCCCAATACATTGCTTAATGAAACAAGTTATCGAATAATAATTATACTAGCACTAAAATAAAAATTATAACGTTGAAGCTGATAAAATTTTACCATAAGTCATAACTGTACAATTTTGTCCAGTCAAGAAATCCATCATTCGCTGTTGAATGACTTCTTCGAAGAGATTAAGCTGCGTAGTTTCTGGCCCAAAAGTTCGAGTGAATGTAAATTTTCGATACACGCCTTCGGTACCTTTAGCTCCTTTCACAGAGGTAAAAGTATTGTCGAAAGTCGGTAGATGCGTGATGAGTGTCGTTGAATTGGTAATTCGATAAGCTTCGCTCTCTTCTTTAGATAAATTGAGCTTGCGTGGAAATGGTTTCATGCGAAGGTACACTTTTATCGTTTGAAAATCTATAGATTCAGAAGCCGTAGAACCAGTTTCATCCGGATACTCAATTTCTTCATCCTCGTACAAAGAAATGAGATTTCGTGGGACCGACGGAATAGGCCGTTGACCAAAAGCAAGGATACTCGGATCTCGTCCGTAAAGATACGACATATTATTACCATCGATGTCCGAGGGTCTTATAGAATCGAGAGTTCTCTCCATCTTGATGTGAAAACAATTCAAATGCGACGTAAGAAAACATTGAAAAGTGTAGAGTTTTGCGAGTTGTCGGTGTACTTGTTCTTGAATTTTTTTAAATCAAATTATTATAATTTCATTCTTATTACCAAACCTATAACAGCATTAGTGAGCTAGCAAAATAATGATATTGAATTTTATATCGTTGCAATGTTTTTATTTTTTTGTGGTAATGTCAAAAACTTAATTGCAGTTGCACGCTATATGAATTGAGGGTATTTTGTATCCCAACATTTCAATTGTTGGATAAGAAAATTTGGCAATTTTGGATAATTGAAAAATCCAAAATTAGTTTTGGAATTATTTTGTTAAAAACCGATGACTTGGAATCTCAATTCATGGGTTTTTGTTTAGATAATTCGTAATTTGAAAAAACAATTTGTTCTAGCGATAGTTTAAACTACTTAATGAATATAGCGAAAAAAATAATGATTAAACCACTCTGAGGGTCGTTGCAGGCGATAAGTGTGAGCTGTTGTGATTTTTTTCTTGGAAATCAAAAGGTCTTTGGAACAAATTACAACGTAGATAATTAAGACGTGATGAAAAATACAACTGTCATATAAAACTTTTATTGGCGATTAACGTACTATATACTCGTAATAGTAAACTTTGACAACGAAAACTTTGGATACAGTTGAAAAAAAAAGTCCAGCGCGTTCAAATTTTTTTGCAGAACGACGCCGCATGCAATTTGTTGCTTTTAATTGTTATTTATCGAAATTCCTACCTTTCTTTCTGCTTAATTGATAGGGGAAAACACGAGTGATAACTTCATGAAACTTATCCAGGTTTTGCACAGCGAAACAAAAAGGACAGATAATATTAAAATCACAAAAAACTCGGATACTTGTCAAAAACGTTGCGGATCACTCGCCGACCGTTTGAGTTTGAAGCAGCCGTTAAAAATTTGCGATTCCTTCATGCCGGAAGTTCCCCTACTTTGTACTGCCCAATTCCGCACGTTCATTCGTCCTTATTCATAACGTTTAGTTACACAACCAATCATATCACTTTGTACAAGTCGAAACAAGTTTTGGTGTTTTGTTTTGGACGAACGTGCGCTTGCGCCGTTGCGTTATCAAAGTAGATGTCACTAGTAACGTATGACAGAAAAAAAAGATCTTGTTTGTCGAAACAGGGCTTTATACCATTAAATAAAAAATGTCCATTTTTCCTTAGTAAATATCAATTGTTAATCTTTCTTTATTAATTTCATATACAATTGCGAATACAATATTTTGCGTTAGGATTTTCAATGATTGATTCCTGATAAACTTTGGCGGTTCGCGCGATCTGTTTCTCGTTCCCTATTGGCTGTGTTATTACTAGAACGCTATTGTTGAAGCATCATGGCGCATGCATTTTATCAGCTGTCAGACTTCGCGCGAATTTCAAGAGATATTTGCATGTCAATTGTATAGTAATCAATTTCATCAATATTACACAAAAACTAAAAACGACCTTGAAGAAAACAGTGTATTTTTGGACGTCATACGGGGTACGAGTTATTATATACTTACAAATAGTGAGTGTGAATATTAATATAACGATTGCAAACTCGCGTGTCACTGACACACCGGACACGTTGGTTGATTTCTTGGGAATCTAAATATTTAACCTCACTTTTCACATGTGTTTCTGTGTTTTGAAACGAAATTTCGATGTAAGTTTCTCGTAATGAACGGTTTAACGTAACGTTTAATGTAATACAATAATTCGTGGTTTTTCACGTGGGCGAAAAAACTTGACGAGTTTCTCATTTGTGAAGTTTTTCCTCAAATTATTCAATCCTAAAATATGTCGTTCATCCAATTTGAGAGTTCAAGTGTAAAAGAGGCTGAGAGGCAAGCCTTGAGGGAAGCTCGTGAGAAAATTTTGACAGATGTAAGACATAAGTTACTGTTTCGAAATGAAACATTAACAAAAACAAATTTATAAAATATTAATCACTTACTGGTTATTCATTAATAAAAATTGGTATTTCAGGCTGAAATTGTTTACAAAAAAAAGCAAGCTTATGCGCAGAGAGCAAAAGAACGAGGCGACGATCGATGGATGTTACCATCCGTGGAAGCTAAACTTTCTTCCGCAGTATCACCAAAGCGGAAAAAAAAAAAGGAGAAGAAAGACAAAAAAGCAAAAAAGTCAAAGAAAAAAAAGAAGAAGCACAGAGAGTCTAGTTCCGATAGTGTAAAATAATTTCACAAATTCAATAAAATAATCATAATATTTTAATAATTTTTAGATAAACATAATACAGCAATAATAATAATCGAAAAAAAATACGAAAAATTGCAAAGGTAACGATACTTAACGGTATTTCGTTTTCATAGGAATCTTCCGGAGAAGACACCGTGGAATGGGTAGAAAAAGATGCAGAAATACCAGGAAATTCAAAATCAGAAATATCTGAGAGCATTGTCCATAAGAAACCACTCGAACGAGACGAGTGGATGAATCTTCCAGGTTCTTTTTTGTGCTCATCACGAGACGAGAAACAAAAGAAAAAGGAAGAAGATAAGAAAGGGACGTGTATTTTGGACAAGCCGGGACAAAGTAGCAGAGAATTGAATCCTTACTGGAAAGATGGGGGAACAGGGCTCCCAGAAATGGAGAAAACCCAAAAAGCCAAATTGCTGGATGCAGCTTGGCTGAAAAAAAGTCTCCGGAGGGCACAGGAACAGGCTGAGGAGGAAGGAAGAAGTCTTGACGAAATTGCTACTGAGAGATGGGGTGTGAGTGTAATTGAATGAAAGAAATTTCATAAAAACCATCGTGGTTTCGATTTTTCTTTTTTTTTCTTTTTATAGTAATATCGTTGAATTTCAAGTAAAATCAAATAAATTCCAAAAATAGTCGGAAATTCTATTATTTATTCATTTAAAATCAGTCAATTTAAGCTCATTAGTGGAATGATCATAATTTAAAGGAACAACGAATTAGAATGTTAAAAACAGTGTAATTCTCGAGATTTCTAATTCTTCTTTTAATTCCAGTTCTTTAATTACTAATATTTTTTTTATTTTGTATAATTATTAATTTTAATTACTTTTTGTAGACTATTTTATTCTGAGATATTATTAAATAATTTTTAGGATACTAATGAATATAGACAGGATGTTAAAATCTAATTGCAGTCGCTGGACACGATACATTCAATGATCGAGGAAGCTGAAAAAAATTCAAGGAGAACTTACGGTAGCGGAAAAAATTGGAGACGAGAGAGTGAACAATATTCGTTTTCTGGTAAAATAAATTATGAGGAAGACGAGCATAAGGATCGTCGGGAAGAAAAAAGTCGTGAAAAACGTCGAACGGACAGTCGTGATCGCGATGGATGTTCGAGAAATCGATCGAGGTCGCCAAGTCGGGAACGCGATAGGAGACGATCTCCAAATCGCTATAACGACAGACAATTTTTTGGAGGTCGAAAAAAAATGGCTTTTATGAAGCCCACTGAGGACGAATATTTCTCCGCATCGAGCTCACGAAAATCTTCTTCCAGCATCAAGAGATGGCAAAAACCAAATGCGAATAACACATTCGTGGAATATCAGAAAGAGGTCCACACATCGGAAAATCGTCGTGAACGATCACCAAAATCTTCAAGCGATGAAAGTCAATCTGACAATGACGATCAAAAAATGACCAATGTTGACGATAAAAAATCTGACGACAATGAAGACGTTATGACCGAAGCGGAGATGAATCAGCTCGGAGCAAAAATCGTAAAAGCAGAAATAATGGGTGACGCGGTAAGATTCAAAATTAAGATAAAAAAAATGAATCGTCATAATGTTCATCTCGCAATATGTTGCAAAATTTGTAGAAAAAAATATCTTACAAATATTTTATGATTTTAAATCGTTAAGGTAATATGACTGCTTCACACTAGTTACGGCAATGTGAAAGACGTTCAAAAAAATATGAAAAACACTCGGTCGGTAAAGATCCTATAACCAACTTTTCTTCTACGCAGATGATATTTTGAGCAAATAACGAGAAGCACTCTGTTCGTTTTTCAACTGAACGAGAGGTGGTTCTCGTTATTTGCTCAAAATATCATCTGCGTAGGAGAAAAGTTGGTTACAGGATTTTTACGGACCGAGCGTTTTTCATATTTTTTTGAACGTCTTTCACATTGCTTTAAATGAGTGCTAAATTTTCAAAATACATTTATGCAAAGTTCAATGCACTAATGAAATTAATTGAAGGTTGATGTGTATTACAGCATGTCTTATTAACCTAAAAAAATGTAATAATTATGGATTTGCGAAATCATCAACTGATAACTGCTAAATTCCATGATGTCATATTTTTATTGAGATTTTTCAAAGAATAATCCGTATTTTTCAACCGATTTTAATGCACCGTATATGAAAATTATAGCAATTGATTTATGAACATTTTTTTAGCCTATTAAGCAATTGGCTGCAACAATAAAACGGTGAAACTCAGAAAAAAATCTACACGGTGAATTCATAGAGAATCTCTTGGGGGAACAAGATAAGAAGTGGTGCATCAAAATTGGTTGAAAAATACGGATTATGCTTTGAAAAATCTCGATGAAAATATGATATCGTAGAATTTTGCATTATCAGTTGAAGGTTTTGTAAAACTATTGTTATTAATATTTTTTTAGGTTAATACGACATATGCTGTAATACAAATCAACCGTCGATTCATTTAATTAGCACATTAAAATTTGCATAAACTTATTTTGAAAATTTACCACTCATTTGTCTAGTCCGCATCAGCTGTTTTACCTTAATTTAATTGTTATTGCTCTAAAAATGTATGAAGAGAATATTGTAATTACACATGGAACTTCTTTGCTCCAAATTTTAGGGATGAATAACAAATGTTTCTGAGCCAAAAATTTTGTCGGATCAGAATTTGGAAAATATTGCAAATGAACAAAAATGTAAAAAAATTCAGCCACTTTTAAACTTTACAAACATTGATTATTACTAACAATAATATAAAATAGTTATTAACATATTGTTTAAAAAAAATGTTTTCGACAGCTAATGGGATGATTTTTATTTTTATTATGTAAACTGAATTTGTTGATTTTTATAAATGTATTTAAATTTTTTTAAATTTGTCTAAAAAAATGGAAATGAAATTTGTTTGGATTTGTTTGGGCAAATAGTTGATATTTTTTGATCTATTTGATGGATTTCGAAGACATTAATCAAGCAGAATCTAACAAATTGCAAAAAATATCTAATTGGAATCTTTCGACAGGAATTAGCAGCTAAACTTAAAGCTAAATTGGAATCAGCAAGAACAACACGAAAGAACAATCCTGCGGTATCCCGTGCGACAAATCCGACAAAAGAGGAGAATGTCATTTTGACGAAAATCAATGCCAAGGGTATGGCGAGACCTTTGGAACCGAGAAGTCTTTACGTAGAACCTACGGGAGGTCGACGAAAAGCCAAAAAAGTGGATACTCACGAGTCCGGAAAGCGAGTTCGATACTTTGCGGATGATGATAAATTCACTCTGCAAGAAATGGTAAAAAAAAATATTCTGTCAATTGTTTCGATTGCAAATCTACGCTAGAAGCATAAAAATTAATGTATATTTATAAGAACGAGCTGGATTCTAATTTCACTTCAAACAGGAAATTAAACGGGGTGGGGGGGCTCAAATAATTGATAAACAATGAGAAAAATAAAAATTTCAGTTCCAACGAGAAAAGGGTCAAACTTCGGCCGAGAACGACGCGGCCTTCGTGAAAATGGCCTCAAAGGTAATTCGACTTGTATTTCAGGGTTTTATCTTTGCCAGTTTTTCATGTAGAATTAATAATTGAAAAATATTTCAGAGCATGGACATGGACGAGCTTTTCGAACAACGGATTACGAGGCAAGACTCTGACGCTAAACAAGACGAAAGAGATCGTACGAGAGCGATTAAAGATCACAAAAAGCTCGAGAAGAGCTTGGACAATTGTCGGTGGTGTTTCGACTCCAAAAATATGTTGAAACATCTCATAGTCGCGATGGGATCGAAAACGTATGTCAGTCTTCCTTTTCACGTTTCTATGACTGTTGGACACTGTATTTTGGCGCCTATTCATCACGTCTGCTGTCAGACACAATTGGACGAAGATGTGTGGGAAGAACTTCAGGTAAGAACGAAAAAATTTGGTCGATCATTCATTCAAAGTGAATTATTGACAAAAATGTGGACGTTACATTTTTGAGCAGTTTGTGAGTTAATTGATTTTTTCATTTTCGACTCAATCTAATAATAAAATTTGAATTTATTGCAATTTCAGAATTTCAAAAAAGCGTTAACGAAAATGTTCATGGACAGAAAAGAATTTCCCGTATTTTTCGAAACGTCGGTTGGCCAGCACAGATTTCCTCATATGCAATTGGAATGCATACCGTTGCCTGATGAAGTTGGAAGCATGGCCCCAATCTATTTCAAGGTCAGTGAAAAAAAGGAAAAGAAAAGCCTGATTGTTTGATTGCACAGAATCAGAAAAAAATGTTGTCTCGTATTTTTGTTCATTTTGCAGAAAGCCTTGCTAGAATGTGAGACAGAGTGGTCGACCAACAAAAAAGTCGTTGACTTGAGCAAAAAAGACGTGCGTCAAGCAATACCAAAAGGGCTTCCTTATTTCGCTGTAAATTTTGGCAACCACGGAGGTTTCGCTCACGTTATAGAGGACGAAAAATTATTTCCGAAAAACTTTGCTCAAGAAATCATCGGAGGAATATTGGATCTCGATCATGGTCTTTGGCGGAAACCAAGACGCGAGAATTTCGATCAACAGCGGAAAAAAGTTCTGGAGTTTGCGCCGACCTGGAAACCGTACGATTTCACTACGAATGACGATTCGTAAGCCAACATTAAGTCATGATAATTGTACATTATTAACAATAAATATAAAAAGAAAAATAAGTGTAAAGTAAATGAAATAAATCAATTCAAAGTTCCAACTCGTTTGATCCCCGATTTTGTTCGATTCAATGTCATTGAAAAAATTTTCCAGGCTTTAACATTATCCTTTACTTTAATTTTGAAGTTTGGATCGTTGGAATTTTTATGGACCTAAAAACTGAATCTGAAAAAAAAGAAACGCTTTGAAAAATTGAAAAAGAATATATTATTGAAAAAAAATATTTTTCGTTGTGTTCCAACGATGGAAACTTCAATATCATGTCTCGTTTCACTTCAAAAATCCATATGAAACAAAGACAAATTAAGGGGCCAGTCCACTTTGGAGCCACGAAAAAAAGCTATTTTCGCGATTTTTTTTTGAGGATTTTATAAAAGATATGAATATAAGAGTTGTTGGGCTTGATAAATAAAGTCTTGAAATACATAAAAAAAAAAAATTTATTCATTTTTAAGTACAAAAACTATAGTTTAACGTAACGCCTCAAAAATAGGTGGGCTAGGTAGCTCCATCACAACTCGGCAACGGCTTGTCTGAAACAAAAAAATCAAAGTCCATTAGATTCAGTATGATACCAGCTACAAAATGACCTTCGGATATAAAGTTTTATCAAAAAATAAAAAAATGGCAGATGAAAAACGAAAAAAGTAAAAAAAAAACGCGTTTTTTCGCAGTTGTTCACAAAAAAAAAGAGTAAAAATCAAAATTTTAAAACCATTGAGGGTCATCTTGTTGCGAATCATGTTTACGATATGTGGTTCAAATTTCAAGAGAATCGGTTTATTAGTTTTAGAGATACGATGGAGCTAGATTTTGAAAACGTTGTTTCGAGAAAAACGCGTTTGAAGTTTATACTATGAAAAATTCTTACCTAAATTCAATCGGCAATTCCTGCACCGTACAAAATCCCTTCTGATTGCTCATCATCGTCGATTTCTTCAAGTCTTGCTTGCTTTCGTTTGGTTCTGGTCTCTTTTGAGCACTCAGAACTGCGGCGGTTTGCAGAGCGAACACGCTCGTCATCGCGATTGTCGGCGAATTCGATGGCCATCGGGCCGAGTTTGACGCCCATTATTTCCATTATTTTAAGCACTGGACGAAATCCTTCATTAAAGACACACGCGGAAACTTTGCAGGCAATGTCTACGATTTTTTCGCCGTTGAACATGTGTTTAGGTGCCATATTCCATATGCAGTTGTTAAAACTTTCATTATTGTTTTGCGTATGGCCACCTAAACACCTTTCGAGCAGTTCTGTTTTGGTGAGATCCTCGTAAATAGGTTTTAAAACTTCCTGTACTTCCTCAGAAAGTCCGACATCAGAAACTGTCAAAACGTCCTCAGGAAGTCCTTTTTCCTTTTGCACTTTTTTCTTCTTTAACAGCTTTGCGCGTCACTAAATCGAAAACGGTTTTTACTACTATGGCAATGCCGTCAACGATTTGATAGTAAACATTCTTGTGTAATCCGTAGCCTAAGTCCATTAGACCACAAAATAAGTTGATTCCAGCTAATCCAATGCCCATTAAACGCATCACAAACACGAGGCGACGATTCACTTCGTAACCACTTCTGATCATCGGGCACGACTTAATGTACTTTTCGCCACACGCACAACTCACACAAACTTTAAAACCCAAGCCTCGCTCTCCATGTTTAGAAAATGAAATTTCTCCATTGCAAAGTTTACACTTCAAGTAGTTTGACAACGTTGAAAACACGAGAAGAAAGCTTATGATACTGTAACCGGCAGCTGGATCCGTGTGTATACGTCGAAACTCTGATCCTTCGAAATTATTGCCAGTTTTTCAGCTGATTTGCTTGCAAAATCTGCAGTTTTATCCGAGTGTTGATTCCCTGAAAACTTCCGCTTCCTGGTTCTCCCTGGATGAGCTTCATTCTTTTACGCAGTCTAAGCGAATACTAATGTTGAAATAACAGTAAAGGTGTTTCAATGTTCGTTTTTGCTCCTAAAACTTATAACTGCGCTTATATTTCAAGAAGGACTAAAATATAGCTGGATTATATACGATTTATAATGAGAAGCAGCTGTTTAATGAACAATAGCGGGGAAAGAGGATTTAGACGAAATGAGGTCCTGACGTTCAGGTAAAAAAAAAATACTTAGAGAGCTTGGATTTTCATAAAATTTTGACACAATATTTCTGAATGTATGTACTTTCGAAAACAGTAAAAAAATCGATTTTTTGAAATTTTCAAAGTGGACTGGCCCCTTAAAATGAATACCATTGTCTTTGGTCTATCGTGGCCCATTTTTTCAAACAATATCGATTCTTTTTCGCCCAGGTAGCAAAACGTACGATTCGGCATAATATAGATATAATATTAGCACGCAAATAGTACGGCGTACTCTGACTTCCTCACTTGTCACGTTCCCATGTGTCCACTGTTCTCATATCTCCACTCCATCTGTTCTCATGTGTCAACTTCCCCACCCCCCACTCTAACCCATTTTTCGAAACATTCAGACGCCTTGCGCGTTGGGCATGCGCTGTGGAGTCAGTTAAAGGTGGGGATGGAGAACTTGACACAAGGGAACTTATTTGGTTTCGACGGGTTGACAGGTGGGAGAGTCGACTGTAGAAGTCTTTCACCTCGATCGAGTATAAAATGATAAAGGATTTTTATTATATTTTAAGGAGGTCGTAGCGAAAGGTCGAGTATTAGACAAGATATCAGATTTGAAACATGTTGTTGATTGAATTCACTATTTTCTTCAGAAAAAAATTATTATTACGTCTTATGACGTAACTCTTCGGATTTTATTCCGATCGTATATTACATATATTTAATTATTACATAGCCACAAAGTTTTCATTCTCAGTTATAAATCAATCATCAAAGATTGATATCGTAACATAAAAATAACGAGTTACCGAATTAGTTCTTGCAAAATTTTGAGTTAAAGTTGGAAAAACCCGAATAAACTTGATTAGTCGTTCGATCGGTTCGCGCTGAAAAATTCTTACAGTGAGCTGACAACGTTACACATTCGTGACAGCGGTAATATAACCTATATTAGGCCACGCTCAAACAGAAATATTATCGAAGGCACCAAATGTGTGGTCCTGGGCGTGCAAATGATTTTTTTTTTACCAAGGTCACAATATTTTCAGTTATCTCGAACACAAACTTATTGATAAACGAGAACTGTTCTGCTATATAAAGAGGTTAAGAAGGTTTGTGTTTACAGTGCGAGTGTGCAGCGCTGCCAGACTTCGCTTGAAAAATTCATCGACTGTTAACAGCTGACGACGAGTAGCTCGATTGAGTGATTAAAAATATGTAATTTCTTAAAATATTATCTCATTGATCAGGATTGCTGTCGTTTTATTACGAATGTATAAAAAAGAAATATTTTATACACCATAATAGTGTCAATTTGTAGATTTTCAAGGAAAATTTTTTATATACGGTCAATTGACTGCACGGAATCGCTACGATATCCTTAATTATGATAACTTTACAAGTTGACCGCTGCAGCGAAATTTCCTTCAAAAACTATATCCGTAAAATTTTGTTCCGCGGACAAAAATGATTGAATCGTGCGTGATGCAACGATAAATAAAAATAAATTACAACAATTGTTATCATACAGATTATCTTTTTTTTTGACAAGCCGAACGGAAAAGTTATCGTCTTTTCTTATGCCGGAGCCCGCCACAATGAAACGTAATTGAGGAAGTATTGTTGCATTATTAGTTCGTTGTGAAAAAAAGAGGGGCTGATGTGTCGATGTCTTCGGAGCGGAAAAAATGGCTGAAATTATACTGACAAATGTTTTAAACAAAAAAATATCGGTCGACCAATTATTGAAATGGTTGACAGCCGAAAATCCCGAGGTAAATCGCAATTCCATTAAATCACTCGAAGTTTTTAGAGTCTTCCACGAAAAACTAAACATTTTTAGGTTAGGATCGATGTTTTTATTTGTGTTATGTTTGTTGTATATTATGTTATGTATATTATATATATTATGTTTATTATGTATGTGTATGTTATGTTTATTATGTTGCAGGAGACAATTTTACCGGATATTACACAAAATGGATATACAAGGACAGATTTTATATCTTATTTTCTCAATTATCTCCGTGAACAATGTAAGAGGTAATTAACGAGAATCGATACTTGTTTATTTTTGTCTCACCTATGCAACAATCAACACTATTAAATTAATTCAATTTTATTAAAAATACTAAAATAACTTTTTTGAAAAACTATACAAAAAAGGATTCATTTTTTGTTTGTTTATTAAAAAAAATTGATAATTTTTTTTGTTAATTTCTCCGATGCAACAGCCCATATAATTATTAATTTAATTAAAATGAAAAATGACAGAAAAAGAATAATTCATAAAACAAAGCAGAAGACAATTTATAGATAATTTTGTTTTAGAAATAATATAAGATCAATATTTGTTTTATAACGGTAGTTTTAGGACTTCAATTTTCAATGGAAAATGACCAAACAGAAAAATTGTGAAATACGTATTTTCTCATTCCTTGTCTTAATTATATAAATATAATTCGTTAGTTAAAAACCGATATCGTCATAACAGTATAATTTAACAGTATTTTTTTTCCGTAAGCATTCTGCTGGAGGTCAAGGACACGCAGGAAAAATCAGTGACGAAGAAACCTGGTAAAGTGATAATACCCAGTGAGCAGTTAGAAAAGGAAAATCCTCCTGCAACATCAAATTTTGTAAGCCGGCAGGAATATTCCAACGATTACAAATCACGTCATACAGGACAAACAAATTTAGAGGTGAGAAGAGCAGGGACGACGTTGCATAGTTCGCAGCCGTCTCATGGAGTTTCAGTGGTTTGTCTTGGTCCGAGGTTACCGGGAGCTTCGAACCTTCAATCTTCGATGCAATCCGGGCAATTTCCACCGCTGCCTTATCAGCCGAACGCCGGTTCATCCTCACCCATTAATTCAACATATCAGTTTTCCCCAGCGAATATTCAAGCTAATCATTCCGGAAATTTGCATTTTCAACCCAATCCAATGTCGGAGAATTGGAATCATGGCAATATCTCTAGATATCAGACACAGCCGATGAGTTCGCAACATTTTTTCGATAATTCTATGGTTGGCTTTAATCCTGCCAAGCCAAGTTTACCGAACAACATTTTGGACGTCGTCGGTTTCAATGAACAACAAATACGAATGACGAATTTTAATTCATCCTCAGAGGTCGGAGTCGGTGGAGTTTACGAGCCGAATTTTTCAAACGCATCGATGTCCACGAGCTCGCCTGTCAGACACGAAAATTCGATGAGAAGTAATTCGAGCACGATTAATTCGTCGTTCGCTCCATTCAGCCCTGTTTCACCGCTTTATGCCAATAACTCCTCGATTATTTGTCCCCCAAAACACGAAAGGTCTCTCAATGCATCTCACAGTACTCATGACGATTCCTGCAACAGCTTGAATATCAGTAGAACTAGTACACCCAAAAGCGCCAGTGGCAGCGGACAAAAAAATTCAAAATCTCGACAAAATAAAAGCCTCTGTCTCGGGGATTTTATGAAATCCGAAAGCTCCAATAAATCGAAGAAACAGGCGAAAGTCAATTTGATGAAACAGACACAACTCGGAAGGAAAACACCCAATGATACACCATCGGAAAACACTCACTTTTCTGACGACAGGCAAACGAGAAATGTCGATAGTAAATCGACACGAAGAATTAAACCTACGAGATTAAACGTCTCTGGTGATCAAGGTAAAATTTAATGTATTATTTTTTCTCATGTAATTCAAGATGCGGGCTTGGAAATGATAAAATTCTGGAAAATGACAGAATGCGGTGAAAAAATCGAAAAATGTTCTCATTTAAGGACCTAACGCATTTTTATTAATCATTTTTTTAAATTATTGTCTATCACGTTAGTTTTTCGAAATGGAGGAAAAAAAATGATCGACAAATTTTCTTAACTAACAGAAACATGATTTCAAACGAGTTTTTCTGAAAACGAGATTCGATTTTTGATCACATAACGCTAGAAGTTCATTATTTTTCGACGATTTTTCAAAACTTAAAATTTTCTCTACAGTCTGTCGAGATAATTTTTTAATTAAAAAAATAAACAATTCATGAACAAATTCGCGTTCTCATTTTTGATAAAAATGATATTCTCCGAAAATCATAAAAATTGTTTGATACTCTTCAGCAAAAATAATTTTGAACAAAAAAAAGAAGACGAACATCACGTTTAAAAAAAATTTTGTTTCTGTAAATTTCAAGTGAATAACAAGCTCCAATTTGCATATTTTTTCTAATTCACAACAAAACTTTGGATAAATAATGAACAAAATCATTTTGTTGTAGAAAGTAGTGAAAAAGAGGTATTCGGCGTGATCAGTCGGCCATCGGTAGTGAATCCAAAATTCGTTGAGGTTCCGTCGACCGATAAATCGCAGGAGGAGTTATCGTTCGAGGTTGAGAGAGGTTTGTTAAAGCTTGAAAGGCAGAGACAGCCAAAGAGCGAAGTGAGTTTGGAGGTGACAAGCCTCGAAGCGAAATTGCCGAACAAAGCAAAGCTCGAACCGACGATAGTTCCGCGTTTAGATTTAGTGGAGAACATCGAGATTCTCGATACTCTTGCCTTATTGTACAGTGGTATTTTCGATCGTAATTTAATGTCAAATCCCATGACTGAACTTTATTTCGTGATGACACTTTTGACGACGCAATACAAAGCTGCACCGGAGAAAAAATTAATGACGAACGAAGTGGCTGTTGTCGCGAATAAATCGTCGTCTGCTCAAATGTTGGAAACGTTAAAGGATGATCTTGGCTGCATGGAATTGTCCGACGACAATTGTACGAGTGACGGCGATTCAACGAGCAGCGACAGAAAATTAAAGGACGAATCTTTCGCGGAGGATAAAAATGAGTCGTTGAATGTTGTTCATTCCAAAGACGATTTGAACGAGCCAAAGAACGAGGATAAAAAACGTCCTGTCGAATATCTCAACACTGCGCATAATTGCGTTTATTTCGCGACTGTCGTTATTTTGAACCAACGATATCTGTTGAGCATTCTTGATCGACCTACCTTAAAATTACTCTGTGAAAACCAACAAATTGCCTCCTTTCGACCTGAACTTCAGACTTATTTGAATGAAATTTATAAAGTTAAATGCTTGCAAACGAATCGCTTGAAACAAACCGACTCAGGGTGAGTTCTACCACTTTTTTTTGCCTTTTTAGAATATGAAACATATTCGTACGAAATATCTTAGCTCCAAGAGAAACAAAAAATAATATTGATGCTTTCATAGTTGCAAATGCAACGAAAAATCTCTTGTTTATTTTTTCACATCAATTTCTTAGTTTTTGCAATTGTCCGAATTTTTTTTGTAGCTTTTCTATTTAAATGGATTATAAAAGTTAATATTTTCACGCAAAATTTCAAACTTATTATTCTGAAAAATGGGTAAATTCAATTTTTTGAATCAATCGTTTTGGATCATTGAAAGGAAATTTCCGCGTCACAAGGAAATAGAAATGGCCGTAAATTTGATATTGAAATATTTCTTTTTCAGAAATTGCCAGACAAATGTTTGTTTCCAAGTGGACACGGACAATCGCGAAACTTTTCCATCGTCAGTGGCATTTACGTTATTCCGAAAGCAGCGGGATTTGTTCTACGATATATTAAAAGACTGGGAGGACAATCATTTGAAACCGGATTGGTCGTTCCAGAGAGCTCTTAGGAACAAAATAAATACTTTGCTTACCTTGCACACGGATGCTGTCAATTATTGCCATTTGGCTAAATTATTTATCTCGCAGTTACTGGTTTCGTGTGGACAAACAGGAAAAACGGTTAGAACTAAAAATCGTTGCAATTTCGAACTAAAATGCTGTTTTTCACTAGAATAAATAAAATGAAAAATTTGTTATCCAATTATGAAAACCTCAACATTGTTTTATTTTTCACATTTTACAGGAAGATCTCACAAACGACGAAAGTCTCAGTTTTTTGAAATCTCTGAAACATTTAAATCCCGAAAAATTGCTGCAACTGAAAGAACGACTGGTGACCCCATTGAGCTCCATGGGCCCTGTGCCTCAACCGACGTTTCCCGGTGTTCAAGAATTTTACAAAGAATTCATTCTTAATGCTTACAATTGGAAGTTTTACGTGATTTTGGAAAATAGTCTTATCAGTGAAATAATGGAACGCAACGAGACACAATTTGCACATAGTGAGATCGAGAGCACAGGTATTTTTTTTTCAAAGTAATAAAAAGACAAAAAACAATGCATTTTAACAAATATCACGGTCGAATTGAATCAACATTGTTCTCGCAGGAACTACGGTGGAGGAAAGTACGAAACAAGATTTTATCACTTGTGTATCCAGTTTAAGATTGCTGGCGAAATTTACCAGCTTCACCATCTCTTTGCCCTTTAAATCAGTCGCGAATTCTCCGGAATGGCGCCTCTCACAAATTCAACTACGAGGACGAGTAAGTATAATTGAGCCGGCGAATTAAAAGTTACAGATACGGCTGGAATGACTTTTTTTAATGATTTAATTAAATTTAACGTTTTTCAATGAAAATATACGGATTGATTAAAAAATTAAACTTTTTATTTCAAAATTTTGCTCAAATTGTAAAATAAAAATATCCTTTTCATTTCAATATTTTGAATAAATTGTGAAATAAAAAAAAAATGTTTTAATTTTTAGATTTTTATTAAATTCTGAATTTAGGCGCATATGGTGTTTTTTCCCTCACATACGTTTTTTTTAAATAGAATACTTCACAATTATCATCTCAAAAAAGCAGTTATTGCATGTTTTTTCATTCGAATTTGAATGCGGCATATTATTCCAAACTTCTTCCGATATCGGAGGATTTCGGAAGAAGTTTTTTGGTATTGGGAATTAAATCAAAGTAAAACAATAGAGTATTCAGACTAAAAAATAGGCCCGGTTTCAGTAAAGTCCCCATTTCCATGAGTTTTTCACTGAATTCCACACCCGCTATGGTTGTCATATTTTTACAAAAAAAATTTATCCTCTTCATCTTTTTTCAAAGCTTTGATCGTATAGTTTCAGAAATTAAGAGGAGTGGGTCATTTTTTTACGTATTTTTTGTCAAAAATCTTAAAAAATACTTCGATTCAGAAAAATGACATTTTTTTAGATCAAACAAAAGAATCTCGCGTTCTGGTATTGAGAAAAAATGATTTTTTTTCGTAGGTTGTGCCGTCGTTGGATTTGCAAAGTTGTCTCATGGATGCTCTGACGAACAAAAGATTATCATTGACAGTACCGTGGATCGTTCAATACATGGCGATGCTGGATCCAGTGACGTTTCGATTGCCTTATTTCGTAAATATCGGTGAAATACTGTACTGCATTTACCGTATTTCAAATTATTCAGATCGTTGGGACAACGAGCATTTTTCTATATCCCGACAAATATCGATGCTCATGATATTTACGATTGGATGGTTGTTCGAATTGTCGAATTTTCCGCGTGACCTCTATACCACTTGGCAACGGAATTTTGACACAAGAAGAATTCGAATTCTCGATCGTTTGGACAAACCTCGAGACAAATGTTGTAACGTGATTACCATGGATAAAGAAACTTCCAAAGAATTTGTAAAATACAATTCGGCACTCGACGACCTTGACATCGTCGACGATCGAGCTTTTTACGAGTGCTGTCCATTTTTGATTGAATTCAAAATATTATTGATTTCCGGCAATGCTGTTTTGAGCAATAGCAACGCGAATCGTCACATCACGCCCGTTTCGAGTCAACTTTCCGAACCGCGCTCTGGCGTTAAAACGAAAAATCTTCAAGTAAGAACAAATTTCCATGCGGAAATTCTCCAAAATTTCCATTCATTTTAATCTCTGAACAAATTGATTTGAAACTTATATATTTTTGTTGAAAAATAGATGCAAATCGAAGAAGCATTTTGGCACGGTCAACCGAGTTCCGTTAGAAAAACTGTGGATTTCATTGTTGAGAGAGTCGCCTCGAGTTGCGTCAAACACATTTGCAACACGATCATACCGTCACTGAAGCAAAAAAATATTAAAAATTTTATCCAATCGAAAAAAATCGATTATAAAATAGAGTTCATTCAGAAGGATGAAGATCTTGATGATGATAAGACTGATGAAACATCGCCTAATGCATCGCCGATCAAAGGTCCGAGGGAAGCACATGTAAGTACTTTTTTTTTTATTAAGAAGATCGTAGTGAAAAGTCCGTTATTCGATAAAACAATATATTTAAAATATGTAAACTCAAAACACCATTTTTATCGGAAAAAATTTGAAAAACATTCAAAAATCCATAATTGAATAATGTAAAAAATAAAATCAAAACGTAATAGAAAATTGAAAGTAAAATAAAATATCGACAAGAGTCGTAAAATTTTCTTATATGAGAAATTGAATGGCTCAATTGAAAAATTGGCACGATGACTTCTATTTTAAATATCCTTAATCGTTTGGATTTTTTTCTCAAATTAAATTTCTTCGATACCATGTAAATTATTTAAAAATAATTACAGGCGGAATTGATGGAGCACCAGATGCAACTTCTTGCGACGACAATAAAAGATGACGTGAGACGCGAATGTTCTGAAAAAATATTAGACATATGCGAAATTAAAACATCAAATTCGATCGAATCATTGTTGTCCGACGATGTACATCCAACCGTCAGAGAAACTTGTATAGCTATTGCAAAAAGAACAGCGATGGAACGTATAGAACAGTGGATCGATGCTCACATTGTGGAATCATTGTTTCTCAAAAATATAAACGCTGATTTTAAAATTGCAAAATTGAAGGAGAGAGATAGCGATCGAATGCTCAGGGAGAGTCAACACAACGAGAACGTTCCGTCACCAACGGATGTTATCGAAATGATAAGAGTAAGTCTATTTATTTTATTTTATAAACATTCATTTTTTTTCATCTAATAAAATAAAAAATAATCAAAAGAATTCGATATTAATCAAATTTTTATTAGAGAAATGTTGACTATAATTTGGAGGATAAAACATTTTTATTGCCCAAATATAAATATATTTTTTAATGTTTTTTTTTATTACGTTATTTCATAAAGAAAGCCAACAATAAATAAAATGAATATAAATCGACCGATCAATTTGTGAATAAATAAATTCATTGAATAATTTTTCATATGAAATCGTACGAATTTCTTTATAAAATAAATGGAGTACTCGATGGAAAGAGCTCAGTAAGATTTTGCTAACTATTCAATAAAATTTGAATGATTATTTTGAATTCTACGATATTTTTATATATAAATTAATAGAATTTTATAATATAAATTAATAATATTATGTTCTGTTTTTTTACGAAGAATTTCATGTGGGAATTGTTGGAAAAGCAGAAACGATGGTCCGAAGTGTCGGCCGATTATGTGGCCAAAACATTGATGTATTTGCAGCAAACATTAACGAAGCGGGCGGATTTGATCGATTATGCAGAAAAAAATCTTTACACGATGAGTGTGGAGTACTGTTTGTTACTGGGTAAGAAAAGGAGATTTTCTTCGAAACGATAAGTCAGTATTAAGGGTACGGATCAGTCATCCCGCCCGCTTCGAATTTTCGAAAGTGAAATTTTTCCACACCGATCGTCCGATCGGAATAAAAAAAAAATATCAGCCACGTAGAAAAATTCCAAAAATGGGCTGATACTTTTTTATTCCGATCGCACGAACGGTGTGGAAAAATTTTAACTTGGAAATTTGGAGCTATCTCTCTTGCATTCATGGCGGCTCAGTCCGTATGACTCTTAGTCTTAAAATGATAATTAATTTTTTGTTTTTTAGTAACGCACAGACCAGATTTGTTTACGGCAACGATACAGGACAAATTTTTCAGCGTATGGAAAATGAACAGTTCTCGACCTGGTGAAGGAGAAAATTTATTCGCGAGATTAATAAGTCCACGAAATATTCAAATGCTCACGATTACCTTGAACTCGTCTGTAATGAAAGTTTTTGCTCGATTGTTGAAAGCTCTTTTGAGGGAAAATTTTTTGAGCATCGAAGCTCTGAGCGATCAATGCGTTGCTCTCTTCCGGCAAGATTGGCCCGAGGTAATAGTTTCTAAAAGTTTTGAAAATTTTATTTTTTATATCTCAAATTATTAACTGGTTGAAGTTCATTAATTATTCATTTGGATATCAAATTAGTTGATAACTAATATTGCAAAAAATTTTTGCTCCATACAGCCAATCTTGAAACTATTGTCACAGTGCCTAAAAGATGTCGTAACAGACTACAAATGTTCGGGTGCGGAAGCAGAAAGAATGAAATATTTGTTGGATTGGATCGCGACAACGTGTGACCAAATGGAAATTTATGACTGAAACTTTATTCTATAAATATGATGATGTTAAATAATTGAACAATGCAAATTGAAAAAAATACCAACGAACCTGGCATTAACAGAGGCGTTTGATTTTTATCTATTGAATATAATATTTTTTAATCTGGGACAACAGAGTATAAAGTGTATAAAGTGATAATGTTTTTCTTAATAAAATTATTTCGTCCACTAAAATGATAAAAAAGTCGATGGTGTTTTACAACAAACTAATTTGATAAAGTTTGCATTTATTTATTAAGGTAATATGGCTGCTTCACACTAGTCAAATGAGTGCTAAATTATCAAAATACATTTATGCGAAGTTCAATGCACTAATTAAATTAATTGAAGGTTGATGTGTATTACAGCATATCTTATTAACCTAAAAAAATGTAATAACAATGGACTTGCGAAATCATCAACTAATAACTGCAAAATTCCATGATGTCATATTTTCATCGAGATTTTTCAAAGAATAATCCGTATTTTTCAACCGATTTTAATGCACCAAGTCTTATTTCGTTCCTCAAGAGATCCTCTACGAATTCACCACGTAGGTTTTTTTCTAAACTTGTTAATATCAAAATTACAACAATTCGTTTATGAACATTTTTTTAGCCAATTAAACAATTGGCTGAAACAGTAAAACAATGAAACTCAGAAAAAAATCCACACGGTGAATTCGTGCAGGATTTCTCGAGGAACAAAATAAGACGTGGTGCATTAAAAATGGTTGAAAATTACGGATTATTCTTTGAAAAATCTCGACGAAAATATGATTGTTATTAAAAATGTCTATTGTTATTAATAATTTTTTAGGTTAATAAGACATGCTGTAATACAAATCAACCATCAATTCATTTAATTAGTGCATTAAACTTTGCATTTTGAAAATTTTGCACTCATTTGACTAGTCTGCATTAGCTATTTTGCCTTAAATTTTTTTTTTTTATGATCTTGCGTATACCCTTTTCAGGTTTCACTTCAACATCACTTCAACTCCACTTCATTAATTTCGATGGTTCTGTGACTGCGTACTCATCGGTGTTGGTGAAAAATAAAATATCTTTTTTATTATTATTTGATGCTGTTTGGATGTCTGTTTTTATTAAACTCTTGATTACTCATTTTTTTAAATGTAGAAGTTGCAAATTTTCCGGGTTTCATAATTTCGCGGGAAAAAAATGAGCGAGAAATAGCATTTATTGCCAGCTAGGATATAAATCGTTGAACTAAAGCCAAACGTCGCCGCGAAATCAGCACCAAATTGCCCCCACTACTGACCCTGTATATAACAATATTATTGTTATGATGTTATGTAGATATTTTTAAGGCTATGCCACGATATCTTGTTATCGGCTTTTAATTTCGTGTCAGTAATTCCCTGCGAAGGCAATAACAAACAATTTTGCGTTCCTTTGTCACCATCTGTTCAGGTAATTTACGAAAAAAAATTCTTAACTTATTATTTCTATAATATTGTTGTGCACTATTACGATTGAAAAATTTAAAATAAACGCAAAATGCACATTTGAGAATTCGTTTTTTTTTTATAAAAACAAAGATAAACAAAGAGTATTTGTATTTTAGGAAAATAATTAATTTTTAGGATAACAATTGTGATAGGTCATTGAGTCATTCATCGATCACTCCAAAAAAATCATCTCCAATATTATATTTTAATTTTTCCATATTTTTATATTCAACGGAAATTCCAATTTTAAAAAAAAGTATTTTTCCAATTTCCTCTTTTACACTTTTTATTGAAATTGTAATAAAATTCTTTTTAACCCTAAAACCCCACAATCTATTTTTTTCCAATGTAAATCCCACCGGGGTAAATAATTATCCCAATCTTTTCTTGAGCATAAAATCTCTTAGCGCAAAATGTTAGCATTCTCTTTGTTTTTTGATAACGAAGAGAATGGTGCATGATAAATTCACATTCGATAAATATTTAATGGTAAAAACTATAAAACGGAAGGAATGGTTTAGAAAAATTGGTTCGGGAAGGAAATTTGACATTTTTGTGCAGTAACTAATTACTCCGTTGTAGAGTTCTAGGGTTCATTTGGTAACACAATATTGGGAGAAAAGATTAAGTTGTAAAAAAAAAAATAATGGATTTTGAATTACAATTTTTAAATAAATTGTATGAACGCTAATAAAATTTGAAAAAGTAATAAATAATAAATGAATTAATAAGATTAATGATGTAAGTTTTTAACACTCATTTATTTTCATTCAGGCAATTCAATTCTTATTGGGAAACGTTAGAAAAAGGATCATAAACACATAAAAAATAACAATTTATTAAATGCAAGAAATTTTATTTTCATTTTAATGAAAAATAGAATAAATTATATGTAATTTATTTTATAGCAAGTGGGCTTTTTTGATATTCTTTGAACAAAAAAAATGTCTGAAGAAAAAGTTATTTTGGTTACCGGAGGTTCGGGCCTTGTTGGCAAAGCTATACAAACTGTCGTCTCTGCTGACTCAAGGTCAGACGAGAAATGGATTTTTGTTGGTTCCAAAGATGGTGATCTGTGGTTTGTATTTTTTTTTATTTATTCATTTTTTTAACATTTTTATGCTCCTTTTTATGAATTAATATTACAATTCATATTCCAGCGACAAACAGAGTACATTGAAGCTATTTGAAAAATACAAACCAACGCATGTGATTCACTTGGCTGCGATGGTCGGTGGATTGTTTCACAATATGGCTCACAATTTAGACTTTCTGGTAAGTTTCGCTGGTCCAAATTTTCATCCACCTAAACTATCGAATTTCTTTGATAATTTTTTTCTGTTACAGAGAAAAAATTTACACATAAATGACAATGTGTTGCAAACTGCTCACGAAACCAATGTCGTTAAAGTTGTTTCTTGTCTGTCCACGTGTATTTTTCCTGATAAAACTACGTATCCCATAGACGAAACTATGGTAAGTACTTTATTTCAAAAAAATCTACTCGCATATAGGAAAATTTTTTAAAAATATACAATTTATGACTAAAAATAATGTACTAGAAAAAACAAATGAAGTAGAGAAAAATCTGACTTTTCATTTTTTATTTACTGCCTGACTATTTTTATACTCAGCTCTGTTTCGTACAAATTATCCAATGATTTATAAAAAAATGTTGAATGTTATTCAGGTTCACAATGGACCACCTCATCCTTCGAACTATGGATACAGTTATGCAAAGCGACTGATAGACATAGCAAATCGAGGATATCATGAACAACATAACAGAATTTATACAAGTGTTATACCCTGCAACGTGTTTGGACCTCACGATAATTTTAGTCCGGATGCAAGTCACGTTATTCCTGGATTAATGAGAAAATTGCACGATTTGATGAAAAATGGTAATTCATTTTCAAGTAACTCTTAATATTGAATTATTAACTCTAGAACCCCACAACGGGGTAATTAGTTATCCCACGAAAATGTCAAATTTCCTTCCCGAATCAATTTTTTGAAACCATTCCTTCCGTTTTATAGAGTTTTCATCATTAAATATTTACCGAATGTAACTTTATCATGCACCATTCTTGTCCCTTATTAAAAAACGAAGAGAATGATATATAATTAGATCTTATTATCGCATACGAGGAACATTTTATGCTAAAGAGAAGATTGGGGTAATTATTTACCCCAGTGTGGGGTTTATGTTGGAAAAAATATATTGTGGGATTCTAGGGTTAATAGAATGAGTGATAATAATATTAATTTTCTTTTTATAAAAAAATCAAGTACCTAAATGGAGGTAAACAATTAAAAAATGAAAAAAATAGGGGTAAATAAAAATGAAATAATTCTGTAAAGTTCTTGATCGCCTTTTTTAACGACATTTTTTATTTCCATTCTGTTTTTTTATTACAGGTAACACAGAAGACATGGAATTCAAAGTTATGGGCTCTGGTAAGCCACTGAGACAATTTATTTACAGTTTGGATCTCGCCAAATTATTCATCTGGGTTTTACGCGACTATAATTCCGTTGAGCCAATTATTTTATCAGGTAAACATTTTTTCAGCCGAATTTGTTTTCGCAATTTTTTTTTGTTCTTGAGAATCCCAATTACGAAATAAATTCATCATTTGTGAAGGGAAATACTGCAGAATTTTTATATTTTTTATTTGTTCTCAATTGTTACTTTGATCGGTTTTTCAAATCCGTCAAAGAAAATTATTTTTGGAATATTTTTTTTTCTTTTTAAACTAAGCACCACTTTTTTCAAAATTTTTCAATTATGCATAAATTTTCGTATATTCGTATCTGTAAATTCATTCACACGATTTTTATTTGCATTGCAAACCTAAAGAAATAAATCGAACCGTCGATGCAATGATTTTGAATTAATTTTTTTCAGTCGACGAAACTGAAGAAGTGACGATAGCACAAGTTGCGGAGTCTCTCGTTCAAGCTTTCGGGTTTAAAGGAAAAATTGTTTTCGACACAACGGCTGCAGATGGTCAATACAAGAAAACAGCGAGCAACGCAAAGCTCCGAACTTTCCTCCCGGATTTTAAATTCACACCTTTCGATCAGGCGATTCGCGAGAGTGTTAATTGGTATAAAAAAAATTACGATCAAGCGAGAAATTGAAGATTTACGAATTTTTCCAGCCATCCCAGCAAGGGTCCATTCAACTCGTAAATACTCAATCGCGCGTTGTTTAAATGAAAATAAATCAATTTTACGAATATTTCTAGTATATATTTAAAAAAAGAAAATGGGCAGCCGAAAAAATCGAGTTTTGTTTATCAAAACTTGCAAAAATTGGAAAACGTTGGATTTTACCAAGTTAACCAAAGTATAGATATTTTTTTACGAGTTATACTTTCTTTTTATTGAATTGAAACATTGGATGAAATAGGAATTTTTGAAATAAATAAAAAAAGGTGTAACCGAAGAGAAACGGCTTAATAAAACAAGAATTTGATATTCTGTATTAAAATATAACAATTCTGATAATAAATATAAAATGAATATAAATAACATATAAAATCAATGCAAATAAATTTCAGGACGTTACAAAAGAATCTTTTTATTTCTAAACTAAAAAAAAAGGCTTTAATTATTATTCTTTAAGAAAATCGTTTTTTTAATACAGAAGAAAGAAAGATGCAAATGAGGCAATTCGCAATCGATTTCTCTGAATGAGAAAAATATCGAGCGAAAAATACAAATGTTATTCGTTAGTTTGAATTTTTTTCATTAATACACAATTTGATTTATTGAATTTCCAGCAAAAATTCAATCCTTTAAATGCCAAAGCTTTTTTCTATTGAATGCAACGATTGGGCAGAGAAAGAGAAAGAGAGAGAGAGAAAAATAGGAAGAATTCTGTAGGAAAACTGACATTTAATGGCATACAATTCTACGAGCTATTTCCTTTATCACGATCGAGTTTATTACCCTCGGCGGCACGTGGTCAATAAATTATACAGTAATTTAAGCTCGGCGAATCTTACCAGCGACAAATGTATTTTAGTCCATGGATTGAGGTGCACAAATGCATGTGCCGCTCGCGTACAAGTTTTGGCACCCTCGTATGAAAATAAATCAACGAGAGTTAAAAAGCTGCGAGTAGATTGATTAACACAGAATATATAGTGCAACTGACAAAGTGATTTGTTTATTTTTGTTTATCGTTGATTGGGAATGTATTTAGAGTGAGATAAACTTTTGTCAGGCGAGCAGATCGAGCTCAAGATATTTTTTCTCACTCCATTGAGAAGAAGATTATTGACTCGAGTTGTGTAAAAAAAAAGGCAAAAGAAATAAAAGATTTGAAGAAAAAATTGCGCGGGGAGTAAGAAATACGAAAAAAAGAGAAAACAAAACGAATGAAAAGTAAGAATTTGGGGTGAGAAAGAGAGAACCAAGAAATAAAAAAGCGAAAAAATAGAAAGAAAAATGGAGAAGAAAAAAAGGAGAAAAAAATGAACGAAGAGAGTAAAAAGAGAAGAATGAAGAGGGAAAAGAATATAAAAAAAAGAAAGAGAATGGAGATAAATAGGGAGGGTGGGAAAAGAAAGTAGAAAAAAAAGAAGAGAAAAAAATGCAGCAAACGAGAGAGAAAGCGAAATGGAGTGAAAGGCAGAGGTAAAAAGAGAGAGAGAAATTCGAGAGACAGAGACGGAGAGATCGTTGAACTAAGAGAACAACCGTGTTCTAAATATACAATGAACTGCGGTCCATAAAGCTTGGCATATAAATGATTGATTCTCAGCCAGCATTAAATCATTTAGAGTTTTCGTTCATGATATCTCTTTAGCCTTTAGTGACATTGAAATTTTGCAGAAACTCTAAAATAACTGTTAAATCCACAAAGAAAAATGGTTCTTTTTTTTTTAATTAAGCCGTACAAAAATAGAATATTTTCAATATTTTCAACATTTCTCCAGTTTCAAAACAAAAATTTCTTCATATTCTTCATGAGGATTCAAAATTCCATTACTTTTGAAGCTCGATTTAAAAAGAAATTATTCATTTTGAAATTGCAAATCAAAGAAAAGAAAAGATTGAAAAAGAATTGTGAAATGTCAAAAATACATGAGCCATTTTTATATTTCAATTATTTTCGTATATGACAAAATTTCATTAACGAATGATGAAAAACTTCGTGGCCTTTAATAAAAATAAAATAATATTTTCCTTCACTTTTTCAAATAGTTCGAACGAATAAATATTATTTAGCTAGTGAAATTTTTCCTTGCGGCCTTTTTTAAAGATGTTCAATATGAAACGATGTGAATCTTTCGGTTATCCAGAAATACATCACTGTTTTTCAGTCAGTAATAAAATTTTATTGTGAAGGCGGGGAACGAGATCTGTCGTGGATAAAAAAAGACAATTATAAAATCTTGCTGAATATCGTTCGTAAACACCGACGTCGACTTATTTGTCAGTTTTATAGTTTATACAGAGGCATTAAAATTCGTTCTACTTTATTATTCGCATATAAGGCAATTTGTGCCTTATATAAATCACTTAAGGGGAGAAAGTCATGTAAACGTACGTTTTTTCAAGATTTTTTTATAAAGAAATGGAATAGTTTATTGAATTAACATAAAGCATATCTCAAAATATACGATGTAAGGTATATTGACAAATTTTTTTAAATTAAAATATTTCAAAATGGCGGCGCCACGAATGCTGGAAGCAGATTCGCGCCGTGCAGCCTACAGGTCTCAAATCTCAACTAAAATCAAAAAATCAAATTTTTATTGTTAAAATGCATTAATACGCTTTGCATAATGGAGAGGAAAAAAAAATAAAAAATTTAGGACAACTTTGAAAAAAAAATTACTTATATTTGTATAAGTGATTTTTGAAATATTTTTTTAGGTTAATAAGACATGCTGTAATACAATTCAACCGTCAATTCATTTAATTAGCGCATTAAACTTTGCATAAACGTATTTTGAAAATTTAGCACTCATTTGACTAGTCTGCATCAGCTATTTTACAGGATGGATCAGTCACCTAACCTCACCTCAAATTTTCGAAGTTGAAATTTTTCGATACGGTTTGACCGATCACAAAGAAAGCTCTGTCAGCCCACGCAAGACGATGGAAAAAATGGGTTGACAGAGCCTTTTGTAATCGGTCAAACCGTGTCGAAGAATTTCACTTTCGAAATTGGCAACTATCTCTCTCGCACTCACGGTAGCGAGAGATCGAGATAGCTGCAAATTTTAAAACTGACATTTTTCGACACCGTTCGTCCGATCGAGATAAAAAAGTTTCGGCCCATTTTTGCCATCGTCCTGCGTGGGCTGAAACTTTTTTTTTTTTTGTAATCGGTCAAACCGTGTCGAAGAATTTCAACTTCGAAAATTTGATGTGCGTTAGGTGACTGATCCATACCCTTTTAATGTATATACTGTACTGCATGCTAGTCAAATGAGTGCTAAATTTTCACAATTGTTTTATGCCAAGCTTAATAGTTCCACTGTTGCAGCCAATCGTTTATTTAGCGAACAAAATCTTTCATAAACAAATTGCTATAATTTGCAAAGAAATAAACTTCGAAAAAGTCTACATGGTGAGTTCGTAGATAATCTCTTGAGGAACAAAATAAGACGCGGTGCATTAAAATCGATTAAAAAATACAGATTATTCTTTGAAAAGTCCCAATGAAAATGTGTCATAGTGGAAATTTGCCACTATCAGTTAATGGTTTCGCAAATGTATCGTTATTAATATTTTTCTAAGTTAATTAGACATGTCATCTTACAAATTCACGTTCACTATGCATACTTAGTGCATTATACTTGGTATAATAAAAACATTGTGAAGTTTTAGCACTCATTTGACTAGCATGCAGTAGAGTATTTACACCTGAACCCGTCACTTTGACCATGGTATATCGCTGATATTTTTTGTTACGTTGAATCGAGGGAACAAAATATTCAAATACATGTTTAGCTTTTATTTTCAAGGTCTCAAATAGTCATGATTTTATCCAATTTTTTTTTATCGGACATTTGAACGATTTTCAAATGCGGATCAATTTCAGTTTTAAAGTCAGTTTCGAGTCAGCAGCAGATCAATTTTTTTTTGTTTTCAAGCTTCGTTTAAAAGAAATATATAAAAAAAATCAATCATCCTTTTTTAGTTTGAAACAAAAGACTGTTTTAAAATCGCGTTTTTATTTCAATTTTTTTTCTAATAATTTTCTCAAATAATATGACCATTTCTATGATTTTTAAAAATCGTTCGATCAGGGTTGATTTTTCGTTTTATATTTTTGTCGAATTGTGACTTAAAAAAAAATTAAGTTTTTTTGGTTCACACGCATGTTTACAGACTGTTAAATTGTATGTTACAAAAAATATTTTCGAACATATTTATTTCATACATTTGGCGAAATATAGTGAAATTCATAAATTTGCTGGATTTAAAGGTCAAACATAGGTCAAAATAGGAGCGAAACTCTCGTACGTGGATCTATACGTACGCGTGATATGAACGGTGAACACGTTTAAGAGTTAAGCTACTATAAAGGGACGTTCAAAAGATCATAAAGGTCAGAGGTATTTCCAACGTCTAAAGTAATTGAAAATTATATACGTGTTCCCTTTTGTGTAGAAATTTAATAATGAAATAGTTTCAAATGCTTTTAGCACTTTCGTTTGTTTTCGAAACAGAAGTCGCAATGAAAAATATTTAAGGTAGATCGGTGAATTTGAGCCATTCAAGATAAAGGACTGACAATTTTTATAGTTACACATAAATACGAGATGAATTGATATTTGCAACTTGAACGCTATTTACCATTTAGTTTGGTAGTAATTAATTCGTAAAAATCGACTGTTTCCAGACATTTATCCCTACGAGCATAGAAAAATCGTATGCACGTCAAAAGACTTATTGAATTTTTACATTTGGTACTTCCAAGATTTCGTAATAAAAAATTGATCATTGTATTTCGCGAATATTCCTGAATATAAAAGTGCTTCGGTTTTTGGACGTTACCGGTAAAAATCGACTGAAAAATAAAAAAATTATTCGTTGTAAAATGATTGAGATTTCTACAGGAATGACACGGGAAAGAGCGCGAGAGCGCTTAGCAACTCTGTATTCAGCATCTGATAGAACATGCCTTCAGACGTGACAGTTCGCCAATTTGACTGTGTTTTTCTTTCCTGTTCTTGAATGTTTTTACCATATTTGATAAATATCGATAGAATTAATGGTAATAAGTAAACTGGCAAAATCTCTGTTGTTGCGTAATTCCTTTGTGTAAATACTCTATATAGGTTATAAACAAAACTGATAGTTTCGGCAGATGACAGTAACGGCCATAACACGTTTTACAATTCACTACGCTCGTCAAATTTCAATTAGTAAACATTTTTTGAACAATAAAATCATATAAAAATATCCATTCTCCGCTGTTTATATTTCGAAAATAATAAAATTATAATTTCAAAGACAATTTTGCATTTGTAAACTTTGGTCTATAATAGGTACTGCAAAGATCGCGTAGTCGTCACCGATCTACCTTAACAAATTTATTACGAGAAAATTTGTTTTCGTGGATTTTCAATGCTTCAGCAATTTTAGCGCAGCAAAATTTTCATGTCGTTTTAATAGATTTATTAGTAGTAAAATTCACGTTTTTTCTTTTCTTTACGTATTTTTTGTTGAGAGTGTTTTATGCGTGCGTGAATATTTTTTATTGCGCTTGAGTGAGAAAGGGTGGCTTTAAAGGTCTTTGGATGACGGCCAGGGGTTATGGCCTAGTGTGCATTTAATGGCAATCGACCAGGATGCATGCACTTGTAGGGTTGCAAAAAGAAGGCTGGAGTCCTTCCCTCTCCATTTCCCTTCAATGATTCCCCATAAAACCGTTTCTCTTCTGCTTAAGAGATCCCCGATGTTAAAAAGTCCCTTAAATCCTCCCCTATAACTTTTGAGAGGCTTCCTTGCCTTACAGCAATTCATTTTTCAAAGCTACTCAAAAGTCAAAATATCGCTTATTCTTATGAGCGATATATATATGAATTCTTTCGACTTCTTTAGCGATAAATTGTACGTGTAACGTCCATTTTTCCTGCTTAATGTACTCGTCTCGACAAAGCGTTATGTAGTAATTTTTTTTTTTTTTTTTCAATTCAAAACCTAAATTCAGGACGCTACTATGTAATTATTTGGCAAATTTTAAAAGGATTCACCGTTCCGAATGTGAGATATTTTGTATCAAATATTCCGCAGCTTTACATGCGTTTCTTATGGAGAGCAATTGAAAATTTTACGTTACTCGCGATAATTTTGAAACTTTCTACAGATTTTGTTTAGAAAATTCTCAATCACGGAGGAACATATGACGAAGTTTGTCGAAAAAAAAAACAAGGATTTTGACCGTTTAATTTCGGGGATATAACGATAGAAAGTAAAAGTGAGCAGTAAGAGATGTGAGGAACGTTGTTATTTCTGAATCTCGAAATTTTTCATAACGTATTTTTCAGATTACTTTATGTGGATGAGCAAATTTGTGTGGATGGATGTGATTGTCGAGAAAGAAATAGAATTTTTTGAATAAAGAAGAGGAGAGAAGGAAGAAGTACTGTTTGGAAAAGAAGAAAAGAAACAAATAGTGTTTTTACGATATTTCGTAGGTTATGTTCGAGGTTCGTACATCGACAAAAAACTCGGAACATCGACCAGAGAGTTAACTTTTCGATATGACTAACGAGAAAACTACGTTAACCCTCAGTTACACGCGTCATGAACAAAACGCCGCTTTTTTTTAATTTTTTTTTATTAATAACCAATAATTGGTAAATGATATATTTCTGGAATTTTCATGAACGTATGCGCTTGTAATGATTTAACTCACGGTGTGATAAACGCTCCTAAAGCTGATTCTAAAATTTAGTTTTTTTGGCGCGAGTGACGGAGGGTTAATGGCTGGCTTTTGTTCCATCATTAAATATCGTATTCTTCTCGTGTACAATAACAATCTTCCAACATCGAACATCACTATGATATAACTATATTTAGCTAGCTTTGTCAGTCAAGCTAAAGTTTTAAAGATTCCCACAAACTTTCAGGAAAGTTAACATGAATTTTAACTTCTTGCAACGCCAGAGGGTTCGTAAGAAAGCTTTTTCAGTACGATATGAACTTGTACGTATAGAAAACTTCATGTGAAAGTACAAGTACAAATCACAGTTCACGATCTTTCGTCCTTTCTTTCATCCCAAAGTCCGAATTACATTATTACAGATCACTGCAGTATCCAATACTGTGCAATTCGAACACAAAAGGCAACCAGTGTTGGGTGTACGTTCGGCCAGCTAATGGAGAATTAACCCTTGAAAAATTGCGTGTATACAATGTAAAGGTTGAGGGCAGCAAGTAGTAGATGTCAGTCTGCAACTGCAGGCCAGCAGTGATGGAGCAACCTGAAGTAGGGAAGTTTGGTAAGAAATACGAGAATGAATTCAATAAAACAAGCAAATCAAATGGCAAAAGCAAGAACGGTCCATCTTCTGCAAAATCTACTAACGTTTTGGGTTTTGAAAACAGCGGTATTCAAAATCATCATGCTGCAATAAAAAATAATAAAAAAATATGAAAATTAAAATTTCCTGCAGGTTTTCCCTATCAACAGAGAATAACTTAGCAATTTTCATGCTGCCCAACAAAAATATTTGGACACTAATAAATAAACTCGAAAAACCCAAAAAGTACAAACAAAATTTGGATTAACTTTTATCTATATAATGCAGTCTAAAGAATAAAGCGAAGAAAAAGAGCCAGGGTGAAATCTGGTGGAGAAAAATGGTAGGATTACTTCACTGCAGTGCCACCGGTGTGTCGTGGCAGCACTGCGAAATGTGCTTGCACGAAACGTGACACGGTTGTTGAGGACAGTTGAGGGTTAGATTTCTCTTTGCCGGTGGTGTGGAATGTTCTCTCTCTCTCTCTCTTTCTGTGCTGACGCTGATGGTTTCGCGGGGGAGGAAGCGTCGTTGCGTCATGTACTACTATCAGAGTCGAGAGTTATTCGGGAGTGGGAATCCGGACGAAAATACGCAGGCGTCTTTCAGAGTAAAATAGAAGGGGGATTAAGCTCTGCGCTTGGAGTCTGGATATCCAATTCCAGTACTAGTACGCTCGAGATGGCTCCTCTGAATGGGTGTTCTCGCCGCATATGAAATTGTGAATACAATTATGCAGCTATGTGAAAACAAATAAATGTACAGGGTGTCCGACGATCAACAATTATAAATTCGAACGGAAGTTCAGTACCGAAATTCGAGCCCAAAAGACTAGAAATATTTTTTCATGAGGTGTAAAATTGGAAGATACTGCCGAAACGGTTGGAGATACAACGAAAAACCATAGGACCAATTTTGTAGAGCCTAATATTTTCTACAAAAAAGTCTGTCGCGGCATTTTTGTATCTTCAGTAGTTTGGTTTTGAGAGCGCACCGGAAAAACTACCTCGTTCGTCCTATGCACGACCCTTGGAAACCAGAGATTTCTTCCACCAGCTGTCAAGACAAAACTACTGGGGATGGAAAAATGCTGTCAGGGCCTGTTTTAAAGGAAATTTTATGCTCTACAAGATTGGTCTTTTGGTGTTTTGCTCTATTTCCAGCCGTTTTGGCGGTATGTGCGATGAACGAAGGCGTATTCTTAAATTTGAACAATCAGCTTGTCAAGAAGTCCTGGAATGAACTTTATATTTATGACCAGTGACATGTACATGTTTTTGAAGCTCGAAATTTGTTTATATTACTTCGCACAAGCGTTTTTAATCCTCGAATAAAAATCTGCACTATGGTTTCAATTGCACGTGGCTCAGCCAAGCATCTCGTTCTGTATTATTTTATGAGGAAAATTCCATCGCAGTTGAGACGATTAAATACAAAGACAAAGTAGAAATCGCGTTCAAAGGAATCGTACAACGAAGATAATCGAAAAAATATTGAAAAATTACGTTTATACGAACGAATCGAATTAAGCAAAGGTCAAGAGTCGAAATATTTAGTCTGCAGTATTGGCCCACGTGTCGAAGCGTACAGCCAACTCGCTGAACTTGAGAACTTTTTGTCAGAAATCCATGACGAATATCACACACACCATTTTATACATGTAAACACGCGTCGGAAACAGATTCTTCGTACCCTTGAAACGTAAATAATATACACATACATATATGTTCATGTGTATGTCATTAGATAAATATAGATATGCATTTAAAGGTTATAAAACTGAACCTATTTATATGTATAAATTAGCAGCTCGAGACTGAAATTGATAATCAGCAGGACGGTCGTCTTGATGGTATTGTGTAATTTTAGTCGCATATGCGTAAAACACATCGATAAACTTTTTAACCGGCTAGGAGTTTCAAGAAAACGAGATAAATCAACTAATCGTTTTCCTGTGCATATTCGATCGTAACTGAACAATATTATTGTTTATTCAATGTATTTTGTACCTTTGGCAGATAAAGTTATTTTTTTCCTACCCTCGACAGATACCAAGCAAATTCTAAGAACGATTGTGGTGCTTCTATTTATCGTTTAATGGTATCATTTATAATGATTTATGTTTATTGTGGAATTATCATAATACGAAATATGAAAAATAATTTAACCATTACTAAAAAAACATCGAAAAACATATGCTAATCCACTATATGACGTTTTATGGAATTTATAATTAATTAGTTCAATTGATTGATCGTTTTATACGTAACAATAACATTAACCCTTCCTTGACCCACGTAAATTTGGCCACTGTATTGACACACTGGATTAACGCAGACTAATCTGTGTTTTGGTACGGGGCCGTACGAGTGCGTTAAATGAAGGTTCAAACATACGGTTGATGGCGTTGGCAGTCTTTAAAAAAATTTCTGGGCACAGGGATATTTGAAAAATTAGCCCGGGTCAAAATGACCTGGTGTGTTAAGGACGGGTTAATAATCATTTATGTTTATTCTTTAATTATAATAAAATACGAAAAGTTTGATAATAATTTAATCGCCATTGAAAAACAGGCTAATCCGCCGTTTTGAGGCTTCTCCCTCAAAACAAAAACTCGAGGATTAGTCGAACGTGAAATAATCGCAAACTCATTCATATCATATTTTAAGTCAACATATTTTAAGAGCCTTAAATAACAACAATAGAAATTATTATTTCTTGTTCAATTATCATAACAGGGAAATAAAAAATATTTAACGACACCTGAAAAATACGCTAATCCGCTATTTTTCGACCATCTGTCAAAAATCGAAAGGTCGATTTTTTTTTGCTCCTGTAGAAATTGGTAGTTTCATACACTTTCGTGCAATCTTCTGATTTTTTCATTCTTATTAACGATCATCGGGAATTGTCGATATTCGGGGGTAAAAAAGGGAAGCAGCGCGTGCGGAAAACAAACGTGCGGAATCCCGACGACAACGAGGAGACACACGAGTTCTCCCCTCCTCTTCAACGTCCCGTAGGGGATAAAACGCTTCGAAAAACTCCCTCTCGCGCTTCCTCCAACACCCGCTCCCCCTCCCCGTCCCCCGACAACCCACACAGCCGCGCTTCGCGCCCGCGCCACCCTCAGTATATTACTCGCAAGGGAGCCGGGCACCCGGCGCGCTGACAAGTTCCGCGCCAGTCTCGCGGCGAACGTCCGACCGGTGTGCAATTTTTTTTCCGGATATATTCGCGTTCCTTCAAATAACAATGTTTTCAGAGTTCCGAATTTTTCGGAATTTCGATCGATTTATCTGTTACAGGAATTGAAGTGAGTGAACCGAAATTCTTTCTGGAAAACTGCGCCGCCAATCGGGAATAAATAAATTACGTTCGTGAAAATATGTATACAAAAAATACTTGTGTGTTTATTACATGAAAGAGTGAGACAATTATTTATTTATCCCTCGTCCTTACCGGTACATTGTAGAAACGAAATATTTGTTTTTATTCATCCCTCGAATTACGTGCTGCTAAACAATTACGAAATTATCAGTGTGACGGTGGCGCTATAAGAAATGCGGAGAAAAAAACGAAGAGAGAATTCGTGTACTGTGTGTCGAGGCCTCTCTACTGACAACCGACGCTGAAACGCCGGATATAAAATTGCTTCGAAATATAAAGGATACGACCGTGTATCACGACTGCTGATCGCTTTTATATTCACAGGAAATCATAGTGTATGTTTAGGCGTTTTTCTTTTCCCTTTGTTCATGAATTCTACGAAGATTAAAAATTTCACCACAATATTCTAGGAGCTTTTAGAATTTTACGACAATTCTTAATCTTGGAGCAAAATTTTTCGTATTCATTATAATTGTATGCATATAAATCCATCGCCAATTGATATTCGAAAAATTTGGTTTTCTAATTTTTTTACGGTCGCTATTTAACATTTTTTTTCGAACTGTTTTTTTTTTTTAAATATCTACTTCTAATAATAAGGAAAGAAGTGACAATCGTCTATTGATGGTGATTGAAAACCTTATTAAAAAAAAAGAAATCGTTTTTTCAAATTCTTTAATATCATGAGTGAGATTAGAACAGCCAAGATTTTTTGATATACTGCAAAACGTTTAACGATCTTTAAAACTATCTTCGCCTAGATTTTTTATTTCGACGTAAGAGTAACGAGAGTCGGTTTATAATCGTATATGAACGATCTTGAAATCCGGGATTTGGCAAATTTGAATAAATATCGCGAAACTGGAATACACAGCAGCGTTGGTAGAATAAAAATATCTATATGTCGAAAATATACGAAATTTTGGCACCGAATGCTTGAATTAAATTCGAGACAATTTCATCGAGGAAAAGCTCTTTAATTTAACCCTTTAAGTTTACTCGGGGTCTAGAATATCCCAAACAAAGTTGAATCCAAATAAATACCTGCTTTTCTAAAAATTTATATTTTTTTTTAATTCGTTAATATATTTGTTTCCGGTAAAAAAAAACTGTTCTGTCTTATTTAGAAATATTTGAACATGATATACGATTTTTTTCTACCCCATTTAGCCTTTATGTTACTACATGAGAGTATGGGGAAGAGAAAAGGTAAATTATACAAGTCAATAGAAATTTTAGTGAGAAAGCAAAAAATCGATCATTTTATGATTTTCCAATTGATAAATTTTTCGAACTAATTTTTGAAGTATTTCGTCGAAATTTGCGGGCTAAGCCTGAACGTTCGAAATTTGTTGCCTTAGTAAAATTTTTTTTTATTATGCCGTGTTAAAAATTAAATTAGGATCATTGAAATCTCGAAACTTTTGAAACAATAGCGAAAAGTCAAAAAATACTTTTTGAAAAACCGTATTAATTTTTTTTTTGTATTTCAATCGAAAATATAAAGCGATTGGACAGTGAATTCGCGGAAAATTTTGTTCGCAATTTCCGGTGCGTCTGTTTGCATGCAGGAATAAAATCAGCACGTTTTTCCAGTACTTTGTTTTCCGATCCTGATTACACCCTCGCGGTGAGAAAAAAGTGGATAAATTAAAATAGAGGAAAAAAAGGATCTGTGGGATTGTAGTTTGCGCATTACCGACGTTAATTACGAAAAGATGGAAACGAGGGAAGCGATGCAACGTGTTGGGAGTTTTATGTGGTGATTGTTCGAAAGTACAGTTTAAACTTTTAACCGCGACGTGTACCCAGGGGAGTTATATATTGAGTAAAATTATAATTGCAATACTAACGATTGAGCTGTGTGCTGCGATGTGTTAATTGAGTTGCCACTTTGTATCCTTTACTATTTCGGGTGGGGGTAAAATTTTCGAATGACGAAATTTCGAACAGCTAAAATAGCGAATTTTAACATACAGTTATCGATATATATATATATATATAATTGTATGTTAAAATTCGCTATTTTAGCTGTTCGAAATTTCGTCATTCGAAAATTTTACCCCCACCCGCTATTTCTATACTCGAGTATACAGGAAGTTTCAAAAGTCATGACTGAACTACAGAAAATTGTTTAGATCGCCAAATCCTGAAGAGAAAAGTCCTTGTCATTTTTTTTCTTGATACTCCGTTGATAAGATACAGTGCGACCACGATCTTTTTTCACTTTGATTTTTTGTCATTCCCCTTAAATCTTGCTCCCACTCTTTTTTGTCTCACCGAGGGGAATAGTGACTGCGAGCTATCCCTACCACACTCGTCCGACACGCTGGCGCGCAGGCGCTGCGGTAACGTAACCTCAAATTCTAAGGCTAAAAGTGGGTATGCGGATGCTCGTACCATTTCGTACCTCTCCACGATATTTAACCCTTTGAATCATGAGACAACGTTGTCCCACCTTAGCAGTTTTTTTTATATATTTAACTACGTTTGCCGCAACAAATACTCGATTTTTTGTTTGTCCACGGTCCGTAGGATGTTCATGAATGTACAAAAAATATGTACATTCATTATTTGTTAATTGCATAAATACCATGTGTAGACAAATAGTGCAAATTCATACTTTTTCATGGAAAAATGCATTTTCTCCTGATCTACTATGAAAATCGGGATGGCAATTTTTTCACAACCTTAATACGCTCCAAAAAATTATTCAGAATTGTTTCAAAATTTTTTGTTCTGTAGTTTTTGTTCAAAAAATAAAGATCCGATCGTTTCTGTATACTAGATCCAAACTAACAATAGTATTGACTGAAAACATTCGTTTATATTAGAATTTTTAGTTCAGATTCGTAATCAGCGACCCCAAAAACTTATGCCTGCAAACTTTTAAGTAAATCGAACGTAAGGAAAAATATATGACTCAAAGGGTTAAGTCACACCTCTCAGCTGAACCCCGATTTTTTACCAGTCCTTCCACGAGTGGAAGAAAATCGAGGACGCACTGTAATAATTAATGAATGGGAGCTGCGGTCCTCCCCCTCCCTCCACTTTCGTTCTTTTTTCGCACCATACCGGATTGACTGTCACTTACTCATTAATATCTCAAAGGGGCCACAGTCCACTTTGGAGCCACGAAAAAAGGCTATTTTCGCGATTTTTTTTTGAGGATTTTATAAAAGATATGAATATAAAAGTTGTTGGGCTTGATAAATAAAGTCTTGAAATACATTTAAAAAAAATTTTAATTCATTTTTATTCATTTTTAAGTACAAAAACTATAGTTTAACGTAACGCCTCAAAAATAGGTGGGCTAGGTAGCTCCATCACAACTCGGCAACGGCTTGTCTGAAACAAAAAAATCAAAGTCCATTAGATTCAGTATGACACCAGCTACAAAATGACCCTCGGATATAAATTTTTATCAAAAAATAAAAAAATGGCAGATAAAAAACGAAAAGAAAACGCGTTTTTTTCGCATTTTTTCACAAAAAAAAGAGTAAAAATCAAAATTCTTAAACCATCGAGGGTCATCTTGTTGCGAATCATGTTTACCATATGTGGTTCAAATTTCAAGAGAATCGGTTTACTAGTTCTAGAGATACGATGGAGCTAGATTTTGAAAACGTTGTTTCGAGAAAAACGCGTTTGTGCGCGCTATACGCTCAGGTAGACGAAATGAGGCCCTGACGTTCAGGTAAAAAAAAAAATATTTAGAGCTCGGATTTTCATAAAATTTTGACACAATATTTCCGAATGTATGTACTTTCAAAAATAGTAAAAAAAAAAAAATTGATTTTTTGAAATTTTCAAAGTGGCCTGGCCCCTTAACGATGCGTTGGAGAGAAAAATGACTAAAGAATTTTGCTTTCGGAATTGAACGATACAATTATTAAGAATTTTGGACGTGATTGTTACACTGTGTAAATTTTTATGAATACGAAATGGAATAGCAACCATAGAATACATCGGTTCTCAAACGTTTTATCAAGCTTTACAGTGAAAATGAAAAATTCAGAAACGTATCGTTACTGCAGTAATATTTACTACGTGTGAATTTGCGTGTTTCGATCATGAAAAATGACTGCAAACTACTTTGAAAAATTGTAACAGCACACTCATTATTTTTCTTGTTTTCTCTAAGTGCCACAAAAGTGTGGTAATACAGTAATCTCTTATAGTATATTTCCTGTTCGTAATAATAGAATCAGTTATAATAGTCCAAAAAGAAAATCGAGTCATGCTACCTGAGCACACTGCGTTCGTTATTTGTAGAATTTTGACTTGAAATGTTCATCAGGCATTCTTGACATGTCAAACTTGTGACATTTAAGTTTGCATCGTTTGCAAGCACTCCGAAAAATGTTTTTTTCATTCATTATTTTTGTAATTTTTGAATATGTTCCAATTTTTTTTGAACATTCAGTTTTTAGGTTGTAAATATCAATTTTCGAGTTATCGTAACCAAACAAAGCATAGAAATGGGCTCTATAAAGAAAAAATGAAGAATTTCGTTGCATTCGAACGATACAAAATTCAACATCATTTAAACTTAACAAAAATGTAAATATTCAACTGTTTTTTTTTTGATTTTGCTAAATTGGTAGGCTTCCCTTTGAACAAGTGCACTGGCATAGATCCATGACTCTGAAGTTTGCAACGTTGGAGTCCAACGAAATGATCTAAAAAAACTCCAATAAGTCCAGTAATTCTCCAATTTTGTTCCCTGCCGAATTTGCAATTCGTAGTTTTTCAACCTACACCAATAATTCGTGAAATAAAAAATTGGTGAATTACAAACATTTTTTTTTCATTCATTTCGTTGGACTCCAACGTTGCAAACTTCAGCGTCGTATAGATCCAAAAGTACGAAATTTTGGACTTACCACTGTATGAACTGTGAACACAGATGTAATTGATGCATATGTAGTAATAACGAGTTGACGCAACGATGGTACTGCAAAAAACAGGCAGTTTCTCTAAAACAAACGATGTGCATCGAACAGTTTAATTAACAAGTGCGTGAAACTGAGAGAAAGTGAAGCAAAATTGCATCATGCGCATGTTTTCTTATTCCGGAATCAGTGGATCGACAATAAACGAAAAAAAAGAAATAAAAACAATGCGATATTTTTTTGACCGGAAAGAAAAAAAAGGAAAGGAGTTTATTCGCGAAAAACTGTAAGTCGAATACTTGAGGGAAAGAATCGTCATAAATCATAGTAAAAAGACGTGCACGTAAAAAAGAAAAAATCGTTGAAAAATGGTCGTTCAGGGATCAAGGATCCTCGGGAAAAGGCTTGAAGCGCCGATATCGTTGCCCTCCTGACATTTTTCCCCTTCCTCCCCGACGTTTTTCATCGTTCTTTTTTGTTCTTTATTTTCCTTTTTTTCGCGTCAAATCGAGCGGAAAAAAAAAAATTCTCTACGAAATATGGCAAAATTCGACGAGACTGAGCCCGTCGTGATTTTCGACGTATCGAGACCAGCAGACGATGAGACGACGAGAATAGAGACGACCCGAGTGACCTTAATCGTTGAGACGGTAAAGCATGACCTTGACGACGAGAAGTACCAGGACGTGACGTTCTCAACGAGAAGATATCATCACATTCGCCTCGAGAAAGCACAGGACACGGAAATTAATTCGAAAATGAGAATATCTTATCTCTCCAAAACATCCATTTTGTGATTTCGTGTTTTTCGAAACATGATAATACACGATTATCCTAATTATAATTATGACTATATGATACCAATAAAAATAATTATTGCAATGATTTAATGAAACGCGATTTATTAATTAATCATTAATATTCATTCTGTATATCGGATATGCAGCATATAAAATTGATATATTCAAAATAACGAAAAATATATAAATAAATATATAAATATTAATATATAAATAAATATATATAAAAATAGAAGAGAGTGATGCCTGGTATCGTCGTTTTTCGAAGACGCTGGAGCGTCGGCAGCGACGATCTCGTCGTACCCGGTGCATTTCTCTTCAGTCTTCATCTTATATGGTGAGTCAATTTTATATTTATAACTACACTGCGACCCCGATTTAAGGTATTCCTTTCACAAACTCGAATATTTTACAATTAACAGATTTTTTTTGTACAAAAAAGTAATAACACATCCCATTTTATAAAAGAATTATAACTTTGAAAATCGTCTAATTTATACGACACTTTATGGAGAAGACCTGCTGCTCATATTTCTATTTAATAATTCCATACATCAAATAATGATGAATGTTTTATATGGTTACATGAAATCCTAAAAATTCCGTAGCATTGATAAAAACTGAGTCACCGGGACGTTTAAGGAGGTTGGATCTCGACGATACAATGTTGCCATGCTAAACCATGTTAAAAACATTAAAAGTTTCAAAATGATAAGAATTTAATAAAATTTGGTAAATGTATTTTTTAAAAATATATATGACGATACAAATTTTTTTAGATTTTTCTACCACATAGTTCTCGAGTAATTGAACACTAAAGTTCACGTGTATAAGCATAGAGTTTACATATATACAGTTATACATCTCGTGCATAAGAACTTCGATTCAACGCTCAATTATTCGATAACCATGTGGTAAAAAATTTTGAAAAAAATTGTGTTTGTATACTTGGAACCAAAGAATGTTATCACCAAATTTTATCAAATTCTGATTATTTTGATTTCGTGATCCAACCTCCTTAAAAAAAAATATTCACGATAGAATTTGAAAGAATGTGATCCGGAATGTGGTTATGTTAGCCACAGCAATTTTTACAACATTTTTAACGTTATTCTTGTTTTTGTCCATTACAAATTGGTTCACATTGTTACCAATTCACTGTTAAAAAATATATGAAATTTACAATACTTTTACAATACAACGGTAAATGAAATTTACAAACCGGGTGTATGAAATGAAAATTATTGCACTCGTATGCCAAAATTGAAATATGAACATAAATTTTGGTTACTGATGTGGAATTTAAGATGCATAACATTGAATATTCATATGAAATCTGAAAATTTTGTGAACATGCATTGAAATAAATCATATGTTTGATTGATAATTAATACAAATGTATATGAATTCATCTACTATCAACAATGTATTAAAATTATAGTATGATCTTCACTTTTCTTGACAGTTGACTGAAAAATAAGATACACATGAATGTTAATAATACGACACATGTTATTTCCCATCATAATTCTATCTCTTAAAAATACGGTACAAAAATGGGAATGAAAATTAATGTACCCTGCAGTATAAAAAAAAAATCCGTGTATTAAAATTCATTTGCCTATGTATTAATTATAAGAATCTCAATATTAAAATTAATACACAAGTGTACGAAATTCGTAACGCTCTGTGAGCACCGTGCTTCGCGCTCTGGCCACCGTGTGGCGCAGAGCATCGACTTTCTCATAGGAGGCACGTGCTTCGGACGAGGATATATACAAGTCGCTCGAATCTAAGAAAATTGTGTAAAACATGAAAATGGTAAACACCAAACTTAACACAAGATGTTGAGATTATAATAAAAATGTTCACGGTGATAATTGCTCGACTTAATTGTCACTGCATCAAGTGGTGATAAGTCACTCTAATTAATTTCTTGAGATGTCTGCATGATTTCGACCTTCAACTTTAAAAAATGGAACACAATAGTACATGAATTAATGTATTCCCCGTAAAAACTCGTAATAGCTGAATTTATTTAATATTCATTCGTATATTAATATTCAAAAAGGATCACCAAATTTTATGATACATTTCTAGAAATATCGTAGACACATGTAATGCGAAAACGTTATACGGTGCCTGAAATTTAGTAATCTTGAATCTGAAAATTACTATGCTGGTAATATGAACTTTAATATACCTGTATAGTAATATTAGTTGATGTTTCGTGTTTTTAATATGCACAAAGTCAACATTTCTTACATGTATATGATTTTTCAAATACACAAGTATATTAATTTTACTAAACAGTGCTCGTTTCATTAAAATACCGCGTCTCTCAATTTTCCTCAGCGTATCTGAATTTTCATGTACGGTGTCCGCGTAAAAACTTCCTATACATGTGTATTAATTTTCATACGGAAATTTTTTACAGTGAAGGTCACTGCGTACTTTATACGTATTTTTACTCATATTTCACTTTCTTTTTTTTTTAACCAAATACAATAAGTCCAGCTTCTCCCTTCGACAATACGGTTGTTCATATTTGTAGCTCTCCAAAAAATATCAAAAAGTTTCATAATTTTTACAATTAAGCTGAAATTAAAAATTTTTGTTTACAGTTGCGATTAATAATTGGTTATAACTTTTTTTTTAACAAAATCCAGCCTAAAGCCTAATTTATGAACAAATGTGGAGGGTCCTGCTTATGCACCCAAAAAATACGACCCTCCGCGAAAGGAATACCTTAAGGTGATCTATCAGTGGTACGGTCGATAAAAATTCTGTTGCACGTTTTTTCGGAGAGGCTTGATATTTCAAGGAAAAGAAAAGACTCACGTTGTTCACCTTTTATCAGAGAACAAGGTGTAACTTTCGCTTTTCTCGAAATATTAAGCGTCTCCGAGAAAAACGTGTATCTACTTTTTAATTATCTCTCTCGCACTCACGCAACTGATAGAGCGGCTTAAGGGACCTCGATTGTTGAAATTTCTTCCACAATGAGCCGAATATCGATCGGTCTGCGCTCGGTGAAGGAATCACTCAGTCCAATCCTGCCTTGCGTCAGGTGCGTAAAGACTGAAAGACGAACCGTGCGCAACCCCGATTTGTTGCAAGTGTGATGCGGAGCCGGTTTCGCCGCTGTTCCTTAAATCGGAGTCTCAGTGTATATCTTAAAAAAGTTTAAAATAAAAGAACGTCAAGTATTAAAAAATCTGGACCTAAGTTATAAAATTACTGCTCTACATTCTTGTTATTACGTGAAAATAAAAACTATATTTTGATTCACAGCATTCATTTCTTTTTTGTTATATGCAAAAAGATACTTTACTGCGAAAAAAAGCTACTCAATAATTTTTGTTCCTAAAAAAAAAAAATGAAATCATTTTAACATAGCCAAGAACAGTGAATGGATTCAGAAGCTCCTCAGGAAATCATATACACTCTGAACTGTGCCTGATGCTAAAGGGTTATGTTGCCTCAAGAGCTTTCGAAGAAAATTCTACAAATATCAAGAAATTACTATTATGATATTACGCTAGCTAAGGACAATGAACGTACAACACAACTCCACAGGAAATTATACAAATAGAAATGATACAAAAAAAGCGAATGTACGTGTACAAGTGCACACGTACGTACCGCACAATTTCACTGCAAAGATTACACAAAAACTTGGCGTACATGGTTTTCAAAAATAAGCTCGACGAAGGAACTCTTCATCCGTCTGTACCCGTAGACTGAAAAAAAAGGCATAGTGTTGAGAACGGAGACGTAGTTGGCTCAACTACGCCTTGATATTGGATACGGCGAAACCAATGACGTAGTTGACGCTACCTCCGCGCGTAGTTGAAGGTATTTTGTTGAGCCAACTACGCCCGAAATTTGAGGTAAAACTTTAAATATTCAATAGAACCAAAACATTTTTTGAATGAAATTCAATAAATATTTCAAATAGTATCATCGCATTGCTCCGGAAATGTGGAAAAGTATTTCAGTCAATTGTATCAATCATGTTTGGGTTGAATGAATTACATTGTGTAATTAAAACGTATAGTGATTGTACCAAACAATTATGATTTTTAAATGACTAAGAAATATTTGAAATTTTTTTTTTATATACATATTTTTTGGAATTTTTTTTTATTTTATATTTTGCGACTTTCAACAGCAAATACGTTTGATCGAGTTTTGACTCTCTCGTAAAGAGCCTGACATAATTACATGACAAAATCTTTTTATATCAGAATATCAGCGTACTTTAATTGTATGATAAGTCTTAGACCTTTTTATCTCGTAAAACAAGGGTTCGAGTTTTCTCGACGACCATCGGTCGTAGTGATCGTTACTTAACGGGGTCATCAACTTTACACCGTTTGGAAGACACTCATGTGCTGGTTGACGGCTGCCATGATTCCGGAGGTTTTGCTCATCTGAAATCAAAAAATCAAACGGCATTTTAATTTATAGATCTGAGGCTATCGCTGGAACTAGAATAAAGTAAAAATATCGAAAATTGAACTTTTGGCACGGTTTTAAATGTTAAGTTCCAAGTTTCGTCGTTTTTTTCGACTTTTAAAACCGTGCCAAAAATTCAGTTTTCGATATTTTTACTTTACTCTAGTTCCAGCGATAGTCCCAGGTCTACACATTAAAATGCCGTTTGATTTTTTAATTTCAGATGAGCAAAACCTCCGGAATCATGGCAGCCGTCAACCAACACATGAGTGTCTTCCGAACGGTGTAAAGTGGATTCAACTCGTTATTTTTGTTTGATAAAATTCTGAGGGACTGTAAAAATGTTAATAAATGTATGGTAAACATTCAAAGATATTGTGTTTTAATGATTCATCAAAAAAAATTCCCAAAAAAGCGAAAAAAAATAGCTGTCACATGGGATGACCCCTTTAATGATTCAATGTCGGAGCTTTATGTGCACACGGGCGGTGCGACGCTTACGCGAGAGCGCTCCGCTCGAGGCCCTCTAGCGGATTTCTGCTGCACCATAAATCCAGCCAGGGAATAAAACTGTCCGGTTACAATATATATAATTCATGTTAAACAAAACTTATTGTTTGCGCAACGAAATTTTAGTAGCTTTCGCAAAAGGTTTATTTGTTTGAATAGTAACAACAGATTTCATCCAAATTACTACTAGGTAATTATCTTAATCACAAAATATATTTCGTTGATCTATGGTGTCATTGAATTCAATTCTCGTAGAGAATTCGATGCTATTATTTTATCAAGTCACGGACAAACCGTATACAACTCAATCCCCGTGTGATTATTTCAAATTTAATCAATTCTGTGCCTCAAGTTTTATTTTTTTTTTCAATGTAACCATTTATTGCGGTTGTATCACATGAAATACACTCAACGTAATGAAATTTGTCCAACCATATCGCATAGTTGGCAATAATTTAATTTTTTTTCAGTGTAGAAAATTTAAATACCTACTTATTTTATTTATTCATGATATCCTTCCATCCCATCCCTTATCTGTTTAATCCATCCATTCGTTCGTTCATCCGTCCAACCTATCCTTTCACTTATCCCATCCATTCGTCTGCCTGTACATTCATTTATCTGTCCCAACCCTTCATCCCATCTAACCATTGTTTTGTCTGCCGGTCCATCCTGGTAATTAATTCATGCGCATCTGACCGCTGTATGGCATCTATTCTATTCGATTATGGATTCATGCCGTCCATCCCATCCATCTATCCATTCATTCTATCATTCATTTTATTAATGTATCCAATCCATCTCTCTCTTAATGCCATCCATCGATCCATTCATTCAATTTGACTGTCAATTCATGCCATCCATCCTATCCATCTATCCATGTCTGTCATCATCCATCTCGTTTACTCATCCAACTCGTCTCGCTATCCATAACCTTCCATCCGATTCATCCATCTGATCTATTGATCTCATTCAATTATCCTGTTCATGTCGTCCTTAACATAGACTTTCATATTCGATCCGTGAATCAATTCCGAGGCTTTTTCTTTCATCATCGATGAAAGAACGAGTTGATCATTGATCTGGGTAAGTAGATCCGATCAATCTTGTCTTCCCGAGCTTATTTTTGAAAACCATACTCGCCAAGTTTTTGTGTAGTCTTTGCAGTGAAATTGTGCGGTACGTACGTGTGCACTTGTACGCGTATGTTCGCTTTTTTATGTCATTTCTGTTTGTATAGTTTCCTGTGGAGTTGTGTTGTACGTTCATTGTCCTTAGCTAGCATAATATCATAATAGTAATTTTTTGATATTTGTAGAATTTTCTTCGGAAACTCTTGAGGTGACACAACCCTTTAGCAGGCACTGTTCAGAGTGTACATGATTTCCTGAGGAGCTTCTGAATCCATTCGCTGTTCTTGGCTATGTTAAAATGATTTCATTTTTTTTTTTTATTTATTTTTTTATTTTTTTAGGAAAAAAAATTTTTGCGTAGCTTTCTTTAGCGGTAAAGTAACTTTTTGCATGTAACAAAAAAGATATGAATGTTGTGAATCAAAATATAGTTTTTATTTTAACGTAATAACAAGAATGTAGAGCAGTAATTTTATACCTAAGGTCGCAATTTTTTTAATAATTGACGTTCTTTTTTTTACTTTTTCAAAGTATGTATATATACATAGACACTACCGCCGAAAAGTTTCCGGACAAAAATTCAAAAAAGTCTTGGCGCTCTTTTTGATGCCATTTCGTCGGTAATATACATAAACGAATTTAATAAACGGCATTTTGAAGGGGAGAAATTCAGCTTCATTTTGCTTTTTTAAATAATTTCCACGATTTTGTTTACGACCAACACGTCATTTCGAAAACGATCGTTTTTTTTTGTCTTTTTTTTTTTCTTTTACAATTGGACCGGGTTTTCAGAAAAAAAATGTTTCTTCCATTTCCTTAACCGGATCCTTAGAGGGAAGCTTAAGCTTCAGTTTTGTTTTTTTAAAGTTCGGTGCGATTTTTTTTGCCAAGTTATCCTGTTTTTGGCGAAAAAAGACAAAATTCGGAAATTGCTGCGTAACACAAGAACTATTAGGTTTGAAAGGAAATCTCAAAGGAGTAAAAAGTTGCGCTTGTGATTGCTGAGTTCATTAAAAAAATTTCAGATTTTTTTTCCGAAATTTGTTTTTTCATCGATTTTCAGTCGAACTTCAGGTATATTGATTGTCGTAACTTGAAAACGATGGGGTTTGTGATAAAACGTCAAGAAAGAAAAAAGTTTTATGTCTTAATTTCGAACTTATCAAAAAAAATGTCAGATGTTTTTTCAAATTTTTTTTTTCGAACTAAACTCCTATTCCGAAGATTCCTTTTAGATTTACAAAACACACGCTTTTCTGTTTTACAGAATAAAGGAAAAATAAAAAGCCGCAAGTAATAAAGTAGTCTCCTTAATTTCCCGATCTTAACCGGGCAGAACTAATGTGGAATTAACTGGATGGCGTGAATAAGAAGATTGAATCTCAGTTCTACAGAACACCTCTGCGAGAGTCTCCAAATATCATGGAACGAAATAGCAAATTGCTTTTTCGACAAAATTGCTGAAATTTTACAGGGTTATTTAGTTTTTGGAGATATTAAATAAAACTAGATTTTCGTTAGAATATAGAAGTCTAACCAAAATGTTAAAGGTCTGTAGTTTCATTTTAAATACATGAGAATTCTTTTAAACAATTGCTGAGACCATTTTCAATTTATCAGAAACAAATTTCGAAAAAAAAATCTACATAAATTCCAATGCACTCGAAATTCAAAAATACAACTTTTTTCCCTCTAGATATTTTATCACAACCCCATAATTTTCGAAATACGCGAATCAATACATCAGAATTTGAACCAAAAATAGTTGAAAAAAAAAAAATTTTGAAAAAAATTTTAATGGATTGAAAATAAAGAAATAAAACTTTTTTATTTCTTGACGTTTTATCACAAACCCCATCGTTTTGAAGTTACGACAATCAATATACGTGAGGTTCGACTGAAAATCAATGAAAAAAAAAATTTTGGAAAAAAAATCTGAAAAAATTCTAGTAAACTCAACAATCACAGGCGCAACTTTTTACCCCCTTAAGATTTTCATTTAAACCTGATAGTTCTCGTGTTACGCGGAAATTTCCAAATTTTGTCTTTTTTCGCCAAAAACGAGATAACTTTGCGAAAAAAATCGTACCGAACTTTAAAAAAAAACAAAACTGAAGCTTAAGCTTTCCTCTTTAAGGATTCGGTTAGGGAAATGGAAGAAATTTTTTTTTTCTGAAAACTCGGTCCAACTGTAAAGAAAAAAAAAGAGGAAAAACGATCGTTTTCGAAATGACGTGCTGGTCGTAAAAAAATATTGTGGACATTTTTTAAAAAAAGGAAAATGAAGCTGAATTCCTCCCCTTCAAAATGTCGTTTATTAAATTCATTTATGTACATTACTGACGAAATGGCATCAAAAACAGCACCGAGACTTTTTTGAATTTTTGTCCGGAAACTTTTCGGCGGTAGTGTATATATATATTTATTACTCAACCTATTCCTCCGTGAGAGCGGTTTGAAAAAAAAGTTCAAAAACCGTCATATTCGAGTATATTTTTTTTATTTTTTATTTTTTTTCATTTTTTTTTTATTGTATTTGCCATTGCCCAGGGTTCTCCCCTTTTTAGCTTGCCCCCCCCCCCCCCCCTTTCCAAAGACACCCCCCTGTGCGGCTGCAGTCGACTTATCCCCAACTGTATCGCATTTGCCGAGGGCGAAGGGAAACTGCAGAAAAGCTTGCCGATACAGCCTCAAGTACAGCTACCAGAGGCGCTTAAGAAAGGTACCTCCTCAGCTGTAATGCAATGAGCTAGCCAGTACACGGCTAGGGAGCCACCATCCGCACGATGAAACCGTCCACGGGAGGCACCCGGAGCCGTACACCGACCGCTCAGGCATCACAGCGAGGTCTGGACATGATTTTTATAAAGGTGGAGTCCAAACCACCCGGGATTACAGTGGAAACACGTGAAAAAAATCTGAATTTTTCATTGGTGTTTTGGTCGGGATTCGAACCCGGGACCCACGGCGTGCGAGCCCGAGCCCTTATCCACTAGACCAACCACTCTCCATATTCGAGTATATATAAAAAAATAAGAGTGCGGCTGGGCTCGCGCTGGCTTTTTTTTAATACTTGGCATCGAACCGCTACCGCGTTTCTTGATTTTTAAGTTTTATCAATGATATCGTAATATATAATGAGTTTTTATAATCCACCCTTTGAGCTTCCTTTCCGAGTGCGAGCCGACATGGAATTTCTTCCGATTCAATACTTTTAGATGATGCTAAAGCTTGCGATTTTGGAGTAAAACGAATATTGTAGTTTCCCTGAAATCGGGTCTTCGTAGATTTTTTTTTCTAAGTTGAAGGCCAACCTTTTAATATTACTTCAGTACGAACAAAATCTTTGTGCGGTTCGTGTTTTCACCCAATAAACCGTTTGAGCAAATAACAATTTTTCGCAGTGGAAATAAACGCTAATTTTGCATTTTTTCGTTGAGAATTTACCAATTTTAAATTATTCGGTAAAATTCAATTTTTCTTGCGATTTCATCTATTAAAAAGAACAAATGTTAGGAAAAAAATATGTCGCTGTCATTTTTTATCATTATTTGAAAAATAGCCCGGGGTCAAGCAGGTCGATTTTTATAGGCTCTTTTTTACTACGGATAAACACTGAAAACCCAATTTTGTTGAAACAGTGAAATATTTTGTTGGATACGTCCAACAAAAATATTGCGTCTAGGCAACAAAATTTTTATTGTTTCAAAGTTTCGTTTCAGTTTAATAAAGTTTTGTTGAAACATTCAAAATTTCGTTGCCTGGACGAAATAATTTTGATGTGTACGTCCAACAAAATATTTTAATATTTTAACAAAATTGAGTTTTCAGTGTACTTTGCAGTTACGTGACTATTGGTTTACCGGAAGGGAAATTGGTAGGGGAAGGACCCAAGTTTTTTTTACGCCCCAGGGCCGCCGTCATAATGTCAAGGATCATGTGATGCCAGGCGAATTTGGTCGGGTCTCTGAGACCCAAGACTTCTACGGTTAAACAAATAATAATATTTTTGCAATTATTATTTTTTCGATTGCAGTACTTTTTGAATTTCGTTATTTCGAAATACACAATAATTTAATGATTTATCATAATTTTCGAATTTTTTAATAAATATTTGATCGTTCCTTCAAAATCTGAATTTTCCTATTGATTTATTTTTTTCTCTAATCGACATTTTTGACGTACAATTAAAAACAATGAAAAATGATTATTTTTTTATTGGGACAAAAACCTCGAAAGTTATTCCATTTATTCCTGTCGGGAAATTTCATCCGAAAGGAAGTAGTACAAAAAAAATGGAAATAGGCAAAAATTAATTTGCCGGCGTATTTATTTTGGCGTAGTGAAGAACAAAAACGAATCTATTGTCCCGCGATCATATTGCGAACCCTCTAAAGGGACACAAGGATCGTTTGGCAATTAGACAAATTTGGCAACCGAAAAATTGCATAGGCACAAAGCTTGCGGGAACAATTAATGGCCCTGGAACTTTTTTTTCATCCCCCTCCATCCTTTTTTATGTTTCGCGTCTTCGGAACAAAAGACCATCGAGCCATAGCACTCTACTGGGCTAAGAGTACGTTTTAATATTCCGAGCGATGCTGTCGATTGTTCTAGATTAAATTCATACATCATCATATATGTATAGTCCGTTTGAACTTTAAATGGGGTTCACTACTTCGAATTTCTGAGGCTTATTGAAAAAACTTTAGCCAATATGGCGTTGTTTTTCGGCTTCAGGTTCAAGATACCGAATTTTTTGTCATTTTTCCGGCTCAAAAATTTAATTGAAATTTTATAAGAATTTGCGAATAATATTTCGCGTAAATAAAAAAATTCGATAATCTTTATTCATCGAATAAAAATGTCGCGTACTTGAAAAAATTTATTTTTTTAAATGTTCGTATCCAACCAGTAAAATCAGTAAAAATAATTTGCAGTTATTTTAAAAGTAGCGTGCATAAATACGAATTTTTTATAACAAAATTTTATTATAACATTGCGATTATTTTACACTGTAATGTAAAATTATTTAAACGAAGTGATTAATACCTGGAGGACATTTTTTTTCAATAAAAAATCATATTAATACGTACGTATTAATATTTGAATGTAAAATCTGTGGAGACAAATCCCAATTCCGTTTCAACTGTTCGCACTCACGATCAGTTAGTTTCAATGAAACCACCGTAGACGAGACCGAGATTTATTTGAAGCGAATGCTGCATTGAGTTCAACGACATAATATATATATCTATATCTTATGGATTACGAACGTCGATCGTTAGTTTCGATTAAACTCTTCCCTGCAGTTTCTTCAGCAAAGTTATTGAGGTGAAGGACCGAGAAAGACAATTGGTTTTTTTTGCCATCGAGTGAAAAAAGCCAATTCGCGAAAATAATAGCAAATTCATCATCCACTGATTGAAATAGTTTCCAATAATTAATAAAGTGAAATAATCGCCGTTCATTTTGTAAAATTAATGACTGCGAATTTCGAATTATTGGAACGATTAAAACTTCTGTTTATCCTGCAAAATTGTTACTTACAAGGGGCACGAGATTTTTAAATTGGGAAAAAATTAAAAATGTAGATAAAAAAAAACGAATTACCAATTTAAGGATAATTCGAAAATAAAGCGAGTGAGAGAAAAACAAAAATTTATTTTTATTCATTAATTTATTTATTTAAATTCTGCATGGTGTTTAAATTTCATAATTAATGACAATTTATGGGTTTTTGAGAAGGTTCGAAAATAATGTCAAACTCATTGAAAGGCATGAAAATTTCGTCTTTCTCTTTTTCGATTGTCAAAATTTTATTACAAATTTAATTTCTGGATTGTGTAAGGAATACCAAAAAAAATTCAACAAATATTCGTAGTCTGACACAGCGAAAAAATAAAATAAAAAAAAGTTCGTTGCATTTCAACGATGCAGACTCCATCATGATTCTCTATTGATATTTTTAGCATGCAATCTACGAGTTATGATTCAAATATATGAGAATTTGGGATAGGAAGTTCACTTATTTAGAAAACTCGTGGTGAACGATGATTCATTATTCATTCATATTGTTTTGGAGATATCGAGCACTTGCAAATTTTCATATTTTAGTCACGAACTCGCAAATAACAAACTTTCCACTCGACGCGATACGCTTGTAGTGCAATTTTCGAAGTTTTAATCGAGCATGCATCCATGCACACTTGCGATACTACGACATTTCTATGCACTTTAACAATCTTATTTTCATACATTATTTTTTCTTCAAACGGACGCGGAATAATAAATTTTTACAAAAAAACATAAATCGGGAATATATTAAAAGTGAAATAATTAAGCTTTGCAAAGAGGCCACAAAAATGATCATTATTTGAGGCAGAGTACGTTGGGATTATTTCGAGAAATTAAATTCTCCTGTAACTTATTTCAGAAGCACAAATAAACTATATCGTTAATGCTGCATTATTATTTCCATCGTAATTGTAATTACTTCCAGAATTAATATTTCATATTTATAGAGTATAAAATGTATAAATTTATTCACGTTCAATTATTACTTCTCATTTCAAATAAATGTAATATTAATGAATGTTGAAACGAGTTAAATAAATGTGGAACAATAATAATGATGCAAATACAGTGCGACTTTGATTTTCTAAATATGGTGTTGAAGTTTGTAGGGTTGGAACGCAACGAGAAATATTTTTTACTTTCATTAATATTTTTATTTTAAAAATGGTCTTAATTTTTTTCATAGATTTAGTTTTTAGGTCCCAAATAAAGATGATCGAATTATCGTAGCACTGTAAATGAATTTTTGGCTCTATGAAATAAGAAATTTCGTTGCATTCCAACGATACAAACTTCGATATCATTAAAAAATCGAGGTTCAGCTGTGAGGTGTGACTTAACGGGAGAAACCAGTTTAGGAGGCCGAAATTTTGGTGTTTTTCGTGAATTTTTTTAACAGGGAAGGAATAATCAGATTTTTTTTAAACGTGGAAGATATTTTATTCATATTTTGAAGTACACTTTGTAATTTTTTCAAGTAATTTCCGCCGGAGTGGAGTTAGAAGCTGCTGTCCATGGACGACTTTTTTTCAACCGGTGGGCATTCTAACTCAAAAAGTTATTGACCAATCGTTCTGAAAATTTGTGTGAATATTCTTTATTCAATTACAATTTATATGAATCTAACTCTGGGATGATATTATTATTAAAAATATTTTTTTTTATGCAATAAAGGTGAAAAAACGTGGAATAAAAACATGACATTGTGTTCAAACACTTCAAAAACATGCAATTTTCAACTTTTTTGATCACAATTAGGTTCATATTCTTAAGAAATATGCTGTTAACGAAAAAAGAAAATTGTAATGATTACAGATAAAAATTGTGCCTTCAGGAATGCCCACCAGCAAAAAACTCGGATGGCGATCGTCCATGGACAGCAGCTTCTAACTCCACTATTTCCGGCGGAAATGACTTGAAAAAATTACAAAGTGTACTTCAAAACATGAATAAAATATCCTCCAAGTTTAAACAAATTCTGATTATTCCTTCCCTGTTAAAAAAATTCACGAAAAACACCAAAATTTCGGCCTCCTAAACTGGTTTCTCCCGTTAAATGTTGCGGGGAGGTACGAAATGGTGCGAGCTTGCGCATACCTATTTTTATCCTTAGAGTTTGAGGTTATGTTGTCGCAGCGCCTGCGCGCCAGCGTGTCGGACGAGTGTGGTAGGGATAGCAATGCCAATAGCCACTATTTCCCTCGGCGAGACAAAATAGAGTGAGGGTAAGAATTAAGGGGAATGAAAAAGAATCGAGGCGCAAAAAGATCGAGGTCGCACTGTTTCATATTAACGCTAGATCCCTACAATATATTTTTCCGAACGTAAAAACTGTACAACGGGGTTGAAAACGACCCTAATCTTCCCCTTAGCACAAAATGTTCCTCGTATGCGATAATCAAGTTTAATTATGCATTATTCTCTTCGTTTTTTAATAACGAAGATAATGGTGTATGATAAAGTTGCATTTGATGAAAATTTAATGATAAAAACTCTACAAAACCGAAAAAGCTTTGAGAAAATGAGGAAAAGACGTTTTTTTTTTACTTAAAAAAATGGGGTCGTTTTCGACCCCGTTGTACTGGTTTACTGTTAATGAATATTGAAATTGGTAAAATATATTTGAAGGTAAATGATAATGAGGCGAAGTGTTGGAGTCTAAGGGTCAGTTTTTATTTGGCGAATTTAGAATAAAATATTTCATATTTGATGGCATATACTGAGTTACTGCATGCAATGTCTATTAATAGCTTATTAATGCATCATCTTGAGACGTGTATTTAAGAGCAGATAAAATCGCGTGTTCTCTCTTCCGAACGCACGTTATCTCTAGTAGTCTGGTCGAGTCTATAGTGTGATGTGTACGCTAGACTCTCGGCCACTAAACTCGTCTGAAAATTATATAATACATATTGAAAGGCTGCTCTCGAGTGTTTATATATATCCCATTTGTATGATTTTCTGGTCGACCCTTTTTCGCTTTTATTTTCATTCATTCATTCATTCGCTGTACACCTGTCTTGTTTTTACGAGCCAAAACTGATTTTGGGACAAAATTCGTTTCTCCTAGTCTGAACTAGTTTTACCTGGTAGGGGACAAAAGTAGTTGATGCCAAGAAACCTACACTAGTTTGTCCTGAAAATTTGGTAGGAAAAACTAGTTGGGCCTACAAATGCAGCGGGAAAAACTTGTTTTGTCGTCAAAAATTGGTCAGAAATTTAAAAGCAGGAAAATTTTGCCATAAGTTTTTCTGCTTTTAAAGTTTGGACCACCTTCCGTACCATAAATAAGTCATACTTCATGTTTACATTAATAAAATGGCATCTCATGATCAGCAGTATGCTCGCTATGAACGGAAACTGGTATTTATGAAGACCTCCATAAAAGCTGCACACAATTCGAACAAGTAAACGAAATACTTTGAAAAAATGCCTTCACGAGTTATAAAATGTTCAAATATTTATATTAAATGAACTACTGCATACTTGAATAAATAATTTATTAGTTGGCTGATTAACCCTAGACCCCTGCAACGGGGTTGAAAACGAACACATTGTTTTTAAATAAAAAGCTTTTTTTTTGCATTTCTCCAAAACTTTGTTTCGTTTTATAGAGTATTTATCATCAAATGTTCATCAAATGTGTCTCTATCATACACTATTTTCTTCGTTATTTAAAAATGAAGAAAATGGTGTATAATTAAAGCTTATTATTACATGCGGGGTACGTTTTATGCTAAAAAGAAGATTGGGGTCGTTTTCGACCCCGATGTATAGGGTTTACGTTCGGAAAGATAGATTGTGGGGGTCTAGGATTAATCGGTGGATCTATTTACGAAGAAAAAAAAGTAGATAATTGAGCTTCAGTAAATAATGAATGGTTCTCAATTTAATTTCTATTATTCTTTCATTATTTGTAAATCAAAAGCTTATTTGACAATTTACAAATTGGACTGTTGGAGCATATTTGGAGAGGGATGAAAAGGGAAAGTTTGGATCGCATGGAAGGATGGAAATATGTAAGTTTTGTTCATCTTTTTGAATGTTATATAAATTCAAAAGTTTGGACGACTCTTTATCGATTTTTTTTCTTTCAAACATAATTTTTTTATTCCGTCAATTCAAGAAAATCGTAATATTAAACGAAGTTTTGCGGTATAGAGCATAACAGAAATGTTTTTCTCCATTTTTTTATTTCATAAGTACGAAAAATCTGGCAATTAAAAAAAATATGAGGGTTGCGTTCAAAAAAAAATTTAAGGTTAGGAGCTCTGTTCGAGTGTCGATGGAACGCCCCATGTAACATTGTACGCAAACGAGCGCGAACGTCCGTTTACGAGTCAGTCTCCTGTCGCAGTGACTAGTGTCTGGCACGCTCGTCGATTTTAATATACCAGAAATTCCTGAGTCATAGGCTTAGTTTACACGCGAGGCTTTAATTCCTTTCAGTCTGAAGTGAAGTGAGTTTGGAAACACGTTTACACTACTTTTGCGTTCGAAGCGAATTATAATAATGAATTATTTTATACGTTTACACGCGGCCAATTTCACTTCGGTCTGTAGTGAATTGGGATCGAGCGCTCCGGTGTGAACTAAGCCACAGATACGCAATTGCGATTGTTAGTATATTTTGCCTGTTTACGTATTCAAAAGTTTGTTACGTCGACTCACAGTCGCCGCCTCGAAAAGGCAGTTGGAGTGCGAGAGAAAAAATAAAAACTCGAACAGATAAAGAGGGAGATGTGCTAACCAATAAATCGACGTACGAAAACCAGACGAACGGCGAGACGAACGAATAAACCGACAACTCGTCAGTTTTTCTTCCGCGTTGTCACCATCACCGCGAACCTACCGCCCAATCTCTCAGCAATGAGGAAAAAACTTAAGGATGTATGTAAAATATATCAAGTCGTCTAACTTTCCATAAAAATGACTAATATGATAGAGTTTATCACGCTGCATCGTTCGGAAAAAAGAAAAAGGCACTTAGCCGATGATTTGAAACAAATACGTAAGAATTAAAGCCTCATTTAACTCCGTGTTATTTGTACCGGAAGTTGACAAAATGAAACTAAAATGATAAAAAAAGTATATGTATTGTAGTCAATGTTTGGCCAAAAAAAGAATTTTCAGAAACTTCATACATTTTTCAATTTTTTCACGAAAAAAAAAACTACTGTTCCCGATGTCGTTGTGAAGATATTCATGGTTAACTTTTGACGTTTCATTAGCGTTCTGTAAACTGTTGTTCAATTTAATACGTCCATCATATCGGACACGTAGATGCGGCAACGCAGCACGCTTCAACTGCCGGTCTCGGAATGATCAGCTCGACAGTAGTATGGAAAAACGTGCTATCTCAAATTGTGATAGAACAACGTGCTATCTCAAATTGTGATAGAACAACGTGCTATCTCAAATTGTGATAGAACAACGTGCTATCTGAAATTGTGTTAAAAGAACGTGCTATCTCAAATTTTGAGAGAAAAACGTGCTATTACAAATTGTGATAGAAGAACGTGCTATCTCAAACTGTGATAGAAAAACGTGCTATCTCAAATTGTGATAGAAGAACGTGCTATCTCAAATTGTGATAGAAGAACGTGCTATTTCAAATTGTGATAGAAGAACGTGCTATCTCGATCAGTGAACATATTTTCATTGATACAGCATTGGAATTTGGGGTACCTCAGTATGCTGAGCCCCTTTTCTAAGGTTTTTCAAATGTATTGAATATAAAAAAAAATTTCAAAAATTAAGAAATTATTTTTTCGTAGAACAATCGACAATTTTCGGGTATCAGTCCTTTATCGCACATAAACCTAATGTCATCGACTTTGGATTTTGGAAGCCTGAGCTTCTCACTGTAAGCTTTCTTAGGTATGAAATCGGTCCATACACAGTTTTTTTTTGCTACAGAAGCAGAGATAGCTCTATCATGAAAGCTATATTTGAAGTTTATCTTTTCGACACTTCCATCAAAACAAATTTCTCGAACTTCGGAAATTCGAATCGATTTCCAATTTTGAAATTTTTTCGCTAGTTCAACGAAGTCAAAAATTTGTTCCTGCTGGACCACGTTCACCTCATATGGCTTCGAGGGCCTTGCCGACTTCAGGATTGCACACCATTCTTCTTCGGTATAGACCGATTTATGCTGGCAACCTCTTTCAATTGCCGCATGCATCGAGTCACCCTCATTCTGGGTGTGTCCTTTCTCCAGAAATCTGCAATAATTTCGAATTGAACTGAGGTTAATATTTACTATTCAATACAAATAAAATGACTAAAGTAATATGGGCCATTCTTTTGAAACCCAACACACAAAATTCCTTTATATTTTTTTCTTGATATTTATATCCTTGATATTTTAAAAATTAGTCATCTATTTCTAGTTATATTTTACATTTTACGTATGGGTCATTTTTTCGACAGTTAATTTTTCGACAGTTATTTTTTCGACTAGCGACCAAAGTATCAATTTGAAAATCTGAAAAAAGTGCTTCTTGTTTGGCATATGTATCTACTTGAATATCAAATACAAGGCGATTGAAGATCCCCTGATCCACAAACCCGACGGGTTTCAAAAAAATGTCCCATAATTTGAATATCATAAAGGAAAATCTGTTACCTGTGAGTAATTTTAATCTTGAAGTCGTGAGCAGCTTTCAAGTACATTGAAAATAAAATTTGATTGCGATTTTGTCCACCGCAATTATCACTCCAAAAACGAAAATCGTTGACTTTCTGTGTTTCAATTTCTTTTGAAATGTACCTCCAGACAAAACTTGCGATTTCATTAGCTCCTCTCTTGCCAATAGTCTCATTCCAGAGATTGCATATGCCATTACGAGACGTGATATTAAAGATCGTGAAATTGTAGCATGAAACTTTCCGTTTGTAATACAATGATGATGTTTCTGCTTTTGGAGTTGAGAGGACCTTCTGTAAATCGAAACAGGCCACGGAGATCGAATCATTTTTTTTAGCCTCTTGAATATCCTTTGCTTTAAGATTTCTGGCGGTATCTTTATTTTGTCGATGTTCCGTAAACCATTCGATTCGAGCTTTTTCTTTTTCATCTTCATTTGCTATGTTTGCGAATTTTTCACAATCATCGCAACGATCTTTTTTTGGTTTGAAAAACGATAAATTGAATTCATAGTTGAAGATATTTCTGTAAATCTGTTCTCCAGCTATTTTCGGCATATTATTATCACTGCACCATGTCTTGTACATTCTATACATTTTACTGATGCTTAAACCTGGTTCCAAGTATTCAATTTTTGTGTTACTCCGGCAATAATGTGATTCAACGCTGGGAAATAATTTTATGTGATTAGAAACAGTCTGTCGAATCTCATCAGAAATTTTCTTTGGTCTCGTAGTGTGGCGACCACGACGATCGCTTTCAATGAACCCGGATTGGGTGCAAAGTTTTTTGGTAAGCGTTTGCAACGGGCGACGTGTGATTCCTGGGTATCAGTAAAAAGTTGTTATAAGTTACATTTGTATTACTCAAGAAGTGTGATGCAAACGGTATTCATATATCTTAAGAACGTAGGAAAAAATACATTAATTGTAATTAATTACCTAAAGTATCGGTGAACATCTTTTGGCATACTTGGACTTGCTTATCAGCCGTTATTGGGAGATTATATTTACGGGATATTTTTTTTCGCATTTCCCCATCAGTATTATCCCGGGTTCTTTCCTTTGGCTCCGAATTTGGAGAATATCTCGATATAAACTCCCATTGCCGTGTTCTGTTTCCCAGTGACAGAAATTGCTGTAAAATTTGTTGTCGCTGTGGAAGAGTAACTTTCTTTTGGCATTGAAATCTGCATGTAGTTTTGCATCCAGATCCCAACTCTTTTGCTCGAAATTTTTTTCTTCCTCTGGAAACTCCCGCGATACCAGTATTTCTGGCTTTTTTGGCTGCATTATCGATCCAATTATCATTATTTCGAGGTCGTTTACGGGAATGAAATGAATTTGTACGCCGTACAAACTCTCTGTCTCTTCCACTCGTTCCGGGTTCCTCTAAGTCGAAATGAAATGCAGAAGTTTCACCATCGTTGCTATCTGTTAATTTGCGAAAGAATGAATGATTATTATTCGAACCTATTGTTACTTCGTATATTCTTCATCCAGTTTTATTATATATCAGACAGTTATATTGAAAACAAATAAAATAATTATGTACATTCTAATATTGTTCCGAGCACTTTTATAAATAGTTAGTGGCCAAATGAAATTTAGAACATTACGTCATTTTCACGAATTTTACTAGGCATAACCCCTTAAATGATCAAATATTTTATATATTTCTCACAATAATTAATTGGTCTTAATTAACTGTTCTGTTGGAATCTCAATCGGATTAGTGGGGGTGTACGGTTAACCTAGCCAAAAACAGCATAAATGCTGTGAAAAAAGCTGAGACAAGTACATTTATGCCCCCCAAATAGTCGTTCCAGTTAATCCCCCCCCACGATCCAGCGCCAAAATACCGATCCCCACAAAAATTTACAAAAACCCGTCTAAGTCGATCATGCAAAGATCTCCGCACAAAAATCCTTTCTAAAAACCAACTCATCACACAAAGTTTTATGGGTAACCGCTCTCATTATCTTATTAAATTAAGTCAAATTGTACAGAGGTGATAATTTCATTCTCGTAAATGTTGTGAGTTCACAAAAAGTTGATAAATAAATAAAGATCTACTAAAGTATATGTGGCCAAGTACGTGGGATTTTATTATGTTTTGTGACGGAAATTTTCCTAGCCGCGATTGTCACAAAATTCGCTCTCTTCCTCCACGTTAATTTATTTTATTAATTTGGGCGCCAGTCGCCTAAGCGACTTAACGGGAGAAAAAGAGAGAAAGTTGACCAGCTTTGCTGCAGCGGAATGGGCGGAGTTAGGCACGTTGGAAAAATTTGAGAACAAAATGAAAATCGGATTGTCCTTCAACTCAACAATTTAAGTTTATTTAATAATCAAATTAATTACGGGATAAATCCCAGGAAAAATAAATCATAATTTTAAATATCGGTACAATAGAAAAAATTAAGAATGAATCATTCGCGAGACACAAGTCAGAAAATATACGCGCGCAAACGGTCATCGAGAGAGAAGCTCGAACGCGATCACACTCTTACTCACACTCACACGACCGGGATCCTACACACACGATTATAAAATTAACCGAGTCCTTCATGATTCTCGCCGCGGTTCTACTCGCGAAAAGAATTTTATAAAATACAGGAAAATCGATGTTCAACCAAAAGACACGAAAAATAAGGTACCAAGCCCCCGATAATCGGTTACTCGGCCGGACTTTTCGAACTTGACATAATGACGGCGATTCTCCCGGCCGCACACACACACACTCACGCTACACTCTCTAACACTCCCGAAATTCGCGCTCCTTTCTCGATGCCTACAAAACCAATACATGATATATTTTAATACACGAACAAAAATATGAGATTTTCACTACCGGCCACAATATTTTCCTTTCCCGTGTCGTAGCACAGATCGCTTCGCGGGAAAGAAACCAAACGAAATTTTACAAAAAGGCAAAACCGTTGCCATGACCGTTAACTTGAACAATAGAGCCGAACTCTAGCGCTACAATGGCCTAGACTTTATTTTATGTTTTAAAGAAAACGCCAAAAGATATCGGGACGGGTTCACCGACCATACGAATCGCGTCAGGCAAAATTACGTACTTTGAGGATAATCTCGGACGTCCGTCGTGCTCAATGCCACGTGAAAATCTGACAATAATCGCAATGATGAGTCTCAGGCGGGACAGCGAACTCTCCCCCTACTCTAATTACCGAATGTTCTCGATTGTCTCCCGAATACGATGTACAGGCTTCCATACAGGGGAATTTAAATAAGCGTGAGACGGAGCTGAGATTTTCGAAATTGAGTGATAACGAAAATTCAATCTCAGACTCCTAGCTTTTGATGTTACCCTTTTTCCATGGACAAGCCATTCTTTATGAGATTGTTGATTTCACAAAATATTTCCGGGAGATGAGAAACATTGGACGAAATATCGTAACGGCAAAAATGTAATCGACGACGCGCGACGACGAGAATCCTCAATCCTTATCATTTCATTATCCAGTATAGTTGTTGGGCGAGATCCAGAGATTGGCAGCGATAAATCGAAGGCGGAAATGGCCAAGTGTATGAGCCCTGCTCGAAATACACCAACGATGACAGTAATTGGCCGAAGTTGTTTGTCTCTCTCGCTCTCGTTCAGACGTCAATACAGCTGATCAGATCGGTGTGTGTCAGCCCTTAGCCCCGGTTTCAAATATGGCTCGAAATTAAAATACAAAAATCAAAAATAATTAATAAGGGTTACAATAATTTTTGTTTTCCCGGAATAGATCCTAAGAGATTTTGTTGTGGCCGGAGCATTGAGCGGGAGGGTCGGGGAGGTTCGACCAATTTTCTTTTAAATGTGACTCGCTCAAAATTTTTTCGTCACAGTTTATAAAATCACCAATTATGTTCATATGCCATTTCTCTAATTAATACTTTATTACGAACAGTCTCGTATATCACCAGAAAATTTCTAGTTATAACTAGTGTCACTAGACAGCAACCGCTAAACGTCAAAACATGTGTTTGAAAAATGCCACCTTTTTTTGATGATTTGGAAGGATGAAATATTAATATTTCCAATATGCGTTAGGCTACAGAGTTCTAAATAGTTACGATCGAAAGAAAAAAAAATACGTGAACTAGCAACATCTTTTAGAACGTTGTAATTAATTAAATATAGCAGAACCAATTTTCGAAAACCGTTCGAAACCGTTCTGCTTGCTGTAAGGACTCTAGTAGCGACTCGTCTTCGCCATTTTATAGTATACGTAAATGTATTTGTCTCGAGTCGCTACCGCGACTCTAGATTCGCTATAAATAAAAAGCATATATTCGATAATTTTTTTTGACGACACAGTTTATATATATTTATTTATATTATTAGTATAAAATGAAAGGACATTTGAAGGATAATCTTTAAAATTTTCATAAGTAATTATGCAAAAATGAGTCACTGACGGCAAATCTTCTCAGACGCCACAAAAAAAGTGGCATTGCGGTGAACCGCATAACTCATCACTGTACCATCTGAGATGAAAAAAAAACCAAAAAGATTCTACTAGTTAATAAGTTTCTTGAGGTAACGCTCTCGATCCAATTATCGTCACCACTTAAGAACTATGGGTTCTCAAACACTTTTTGTAAAAATAATTGTTGTCAAAAATCAAAGATCCGTCCAATTCAATCCGCCCAAAAAAGATCGACGTGTTTACTTTTACTCTTCTTTCTCAAAAAGTTATCAGAAACCCCATAGGTCTCAGATGATGATAATTGGAACCCGAGTTCAGACCAAAAATGGGCGAAAAAAAATTTCGAAAAAAAATCGGAAAAATTCCAACGCATTGAAAATAGAAAAATAAGGTTTTTCCCTCTTGAAATTTTATCACGAACCCCATAATTCTCGAGTTATGGTAAATTAATTATCTTAATTCCGACCGAAATCGACGAAATGCTTTTTTTTATTGCGAATTAACCTTACCCCTTCCCCGTTAAGTAACCCTATCGACCTACTGAGAATGATAGCATTAATCTTATAATCTTACCGGTTCGAAAGTTCTCCTCAGAATCTGAGTCCTCATTATGTGAAAAATCCGTACTGTTTTTTGTACACCCTTCAACACAGCTTTTATCGATAGATATACTGTCTTCGTGTTCCTCCATTAGTAAATTGCCGAAGCTATTTACGATAGTGCAGTTGCTGCTTGACGAAATTTCTATGCAATATGATTTTCATTATACAAACTGATTCATAAAGTTCATGTCAAGAAAAAATATTTTGAATTAAGAATTGAATGTACAACAAGAATATTGTGAAAAAGAATTCAAAATTTTCAACTTTTATCGTATATTTCACAAATCGAGATATACGATATGAAAATTCATGCCGATTAGGGTGACAATATTTTGATCTCTCCTTTCTAATGGAAAAGCATAGATCAAATGCATAGATACACACAAAAAAGCAAACATATACACACGAAAAAAAATATAATTTTCCGAGTACCAGAGAGATGCGATAGAAATTAATTAACCGATCAATTGATTGAATTATTAATTCGCCAATCAATCCATTTGTTACGGGATAGAAAAAAAATGAAAAAAGACGCAGGCTAGCTGATCGAGAAGCTCCGCAGCGTCTTAATTAGTCTCGTCTCATTCTCATCCTCATCCTTGTCGATCGAAGAAGAATGATTTTTATCTGTTCAATTTAATTGAAGAGACTAAAATTATTCTTTTTTGATACTTTCGCTTTGTTTTTAAGAATGAACCTACTTTTTCACTTCGAAAAAAATCGAGTAGACTCAAGAAGAAGGAAATTCCACTTACCAATCAAATCACCATTTGAAAATCGTTGATCGCCTTCGAAATGTGACGGTAATTCAACGCGTACAGCCTGCAGTCCACAACTAGAAACACTCCACGACTCAAAATTATCTAATTGGAAAGTTAAATAAATCGTTTATTAGTACATAGAATAATTAATGTTTTTTTTTTAATTTTAATGGTAAAAATTAATAAGAATCGAGCCTACCGTCCATAGCGTAAATATTTTATATCCTCAATACGTCAGCAATAACTCGACATTTAGCGTTCGAGTTCCACTAACCGAATGATAAAGGAAAGCACAAGAAGCTCAGCTTACCTCTTCCAGTGACCGAATAAAGGAATGAAACCTTTGTCCGTACATGTGAAAAACATATACGTCGAAAACACCGCGTGCTATCCTGCTGATCGCGGATTGTTTACATCTTCATGTTATTGAATCAAACACAGTGTTGTAACGAAAAATAGAAAGTCGCGAGAGTGAGTATTTACTTTTTTTTTACTCCAAAGCGCGTTTTGGTCACTCTCTCGACACTCCGAATAATTTTTCATTGTGCGTTGTCGAAAACACCACGTGCTATCATGACAGTCGTGGATTGTTTATATCTTCATATGATTGAATCAAACACAGCGTAGTATACGAAAAAAAGAAAGTAGTGAGCGTGAGTATTTCTGATCCAAAAAACTCTTTTTACTCCAAAATGCGTTTCGGTCCCTCTTCTGACACTCCGAAAAAATTTTAATTTCGCATTACAAAATTGATACCTTTTCTGCAAATTGAAGGTCCCTTTATATATATATCTTTTTTCACCAAAAACCGCAGCTGTGGGTCTCAACATTCAATTAAAATTTCATATATTGATAATTTTGAAAAATATTGTTTATTCAAACTTACCTTAATTTTTGTTCCTATTATCAAGCTAAAACATTTAAAAAAATTAAATAACCTTACAGAAAACGGGCTCTGCATACTGAGGTACCCCAAATTCCAGCAGTGCTGTATCAATGAAAATATGTTCACTGATCGAGATAGCACGTTCTTCTATCACAATTTGAAATAGCACGTTCTTCTATCACAATTTGAGATAGCACGTTCTTCTATCACAATTTGAGATAGCACGTTTTTCTATCACAGTTTGAGATAGCACGTTCTTCTATCACAATTTGTAATAGCACGTTTTTCTCTCAAAATTTGAGATAGCACGTTCTTTTAACACAATTTCAGATAGCACATTGTTCTATCACAATTTGAGATAGCACGTTGTTCTATCACAATTTGAGATAGCACGTTGTTCTATCACAATTTGAGATAGCACGTTTTTCCATACTACCGTCGAGCTGTAGTTGACTGTCATGGCTGGGTGTAGCATTGTTGCCACATTTTCTCGGGACAGAAATGAAATTATCTGATTGGCTCAATTTGTACTCGGCCACATATATCAAGTTGCATATCAATTTCATTAAAAATCGTAAATTATTATACAAAATGACATATTTTTTTCATTAGACATCATAAAAAACAAAAGGAATGATTCGGCACTTGACATTTCGACATAAAGATTAACCTTAAAAAATAAATAGATGTACTGCGGATTTGACCTTATATACATCCTTAAATACACTAAAAATTTTAATATAACAGTTCCAATTTTGTGACTTTTTTCTAATCATTTATTGACCTAAATATTCAAGGAATATTTATAAATAACATTGTTTTCTCGTAAACAAATTTTTACAAATGAATTGTGATTATTTCGAAAGAAATTAATGAACCGAAAAAAACAACTATTAAAGCTGAAGTGCATCTAATAATAAAATAAAATGAAGATAAACTATGAAAAAACTCGGGGAGAAAAATTCAAAACTTGTTGCAAATGTTCATTTTATTTTGTCAATCGTTTTAATAACATTTGAACGAATTCAATATTCGATCATTTCTTTCAACATTTGAACTACGATATTCTTACGAAGACACGACAAAATTTTAATTTATTTTCGTCTCGAAAGTTGTTTTATAATAAAGATAATTTAAAAAATTCATTTGAGGAAAAGTTTTATTGCTACGTAGCGGTCTGAGCTTTTTTTTTGTGGCGAAGTGTCGTTGTGAAGTGAAAAAAATATGAGCTTCTATGCCACGTGGTGTTATTATTGACCAAGAGAGGGATTGTGGGATACGTCGACGCGTCGCTGCTCTCCACTTCTCCCGAGTGAGCGAGGCGGCACACGTGACTCGGTTTTGTTTGTAATCACGGAGAATCTGGTATACCGAGGGGGAGATACGAGTTCTTCGAGCTTGTTAGCCGCACCAAAAAATTTCTGAACCCCTTCTCGAGTGTTTTTATTTATTTTGAAGAAAAAAAAAAAAAAATCTCATCAATGCCGAGCCTTATTGCTTTTGGTCGACGATGGCGAGTCGGAAGCGACGATTTCGTAATTCCCGGCTTTGTTCTCGGTCTCCTACATGCGTTACAGTAAGTAAACTTTTTTTTTTTTTTTTACTTAAAAACTGAATTCTGTACAGAATATTAAGTCTCAAATTAAGAATATCAATAAACTGAATAAACTTTGGTTTAAGCGACGCTCGAAGTTGTTTTTTCCCTCTTCGAAGTTTCTTCGAAATGAATAAAAGAATTTTTTTTTCCATTTTACAAACCAACGTCCGTCAGATTAAACTACACTTTTTTTTTTATCTACGTTCTGTTACGCTCGGTCTCTGGTTATGGTCCTCTTCTTAACTACATCCAGAATGCCTTAATTGGCAGAGTTAAATTCTCGCTAAATTGAAACTGGCATTCCGAATCGCATTTCGGAGATTCCACGTGAATGAAACGCGCAATTTGGAGAACAAATATACCATTTTGCAATTGGAGACTCATTCTTCAAAGTGTATGCAAATCTTATGCGTGTTACTCAATATATTTTTTTATTTAAATTATATAACACGATTATCCTCGAAAGTAAATGTGGAAAAATATATTTTCTGTAACAACAAAAATGTAACGTCATAATTAATTGCTGGTTTTATCGAAGTTTACAGCGTTGGAATTCAACGAAGCTGAATTTTGGAATTTTTCAATTTCGGTGTTAGAAAAATCAACAAAATTGTTTAAACGCCAAATTTTACTTTTGTATTTTTAAATTAAACTGTTTTTTTTTGTTTTTCATCCGTCTGTTGGCCGCAAAGATCGAACAAACGATTTGACAACAAAATGAATAATAAATAAATAAAATTATAGTTAATAACATGGTGAAAAAGAAATTTCGTTATTTCTAATGACGCCGATTTAAAAATCATACTTTTGAAATAAAACATGTGAAAATACGTGTAATTAAAAATGTTGTGTGTAACTAGTGTTTAACCTCTAGAGGACCGGGAGCCACTATAGTGGCGCGGAGGCAGCGCCATCTTTTTTGGTATACAATTCATATACCATAATATAAAAATTCTAACACTTAAACTGAAAAAGTCGTCCAAAAATATGTCGGTCCTCTAAAGGTTAATAAAAGTAAATAATATTCTTCGTGCAATTATCACACTTCATTTGTTTGATCATTTTCGTTCACAAAATAAAAAAAAAGTTTACAGCTCTTTGTCATCTTCATATAACGAAGATGTTTATTTTATTTTTGTATCATTCTTATTCTCGTTTTCAACACAATATATATTCGTTATATTAAGATGTGCCGAGTGTAGTACTCCGATTGAGATAGTTATATTCCGAGACGCTTTTATCGACGTGAGTCTCACTTGTCTCGAAGTTTCACGACATTGAGAAACTCCTTTGCTCGATCAAATCCCTCGGGATTCTTGCTGTAGGAAACACTGATACGGAATAATAATTTCATCCAGTTGTTCTGTACATGTACAAGCATATATAGGGCGATTCAAATAAAATCGATATTTTTTTCTTCGTTAGCTCAAGAGAACTATGGGCTACGTACGTGTGGGCGGGGTTAAAAAATATTTTTCGACTGAAACGCTCGCGGTGGCGAAATGAGGAAACGGCTGCAGTTCTGTCCCGTATGTTGTTTAAACTCATTTCCTAAATATCAGTTGTAAGTATCACGTGTAATCGCGGTAAAAAATATTATTATTGACATCAACGAGGTTGATCAAATGTTAACATTTTTATTATACAAGTACTTTGTTTACGGAAAAATTCTGGCATACAGGCGAACGATCGGAATCGCAGCGCCATAACCAACATGTGCATCAAATCGCACATGCCATAACCAAAAAGTGCATCAAATCGGAGCGTTCTGTAAATATACAAAACTTGTGGATGTGGAAAAAAAATTGGAGGTCGCCCGAGCGACTTTTTGAAATTTTTTCATTATTCTGAGTAAAAACATGATATTAATTTTTTTTAATGGAACGCCCATTGAACAATATGTATTTGGTTTTTGAGAATAAGTTTTGAATGTGATGTAATCGAATATCTGACATATTTATTTACAGCGAGACTTTTTTTTTTTATCTATTTGTGACTTTCGTAGAACGATAATGATTATCATTGAAAGTGACAAGCACTGACGAGTGCACCAAACTTAACGTTTATCGTCCACAAAACTTTAATTTTTCGTTAATAACACAAATCAACATAACAACGTAACATCAGAAATCTCATCCAAAAATGACGATATTTACTTTTTTTTTTTATTCCAATACTGAATATCAAGTGTTTCTACTAGAAAAAAAAACCTGACACGTATAAAAGTTTGTTGCATTCAAATTACGTTTGGATTAAATTTTTAGAACTTATTTCAACGTTTGTACTTGTTATTCTTTTGGATTTTTTGTTGCAGATGTGCAAAAAGAATAGTGGCTTTTGTAAAAATAACTCAATTGAAAGAAGAAAAAAAAAAATAATGGCTGAATTCCAAAGATGTACGGCTTCAATTTCATGAGGGTCTAACAATAGCAGGGCAAGCATCACTTGGTACAAGTCGTGGAAGACATTCCACTACAATAGACTTTGCTACTGTGCCATATATGGGACTTTTCATTTCGAGAAAACTGACCCTGAGGAATTTGTGGATTATTGTAGGAAGTTGTGATTTATTACAGGGGGGACACCGGGGCTAGTTGGCCAACTTTATAGTCTATTGCTCGTAAAAAAGGAACTAAACAATATTAAAAAAAAAAAAATTGTTGTTCCGAATAGAAACATTTTTCCACTATCTCAGATAATTATTTAAGATTTTTTATGTAATACTAAGCGGGTTATTTAATCGGTTTTTTGAAAATCCGTTTTTGTGTCAACTAACCCCAGTGTTGGAGTAGGTTGACTCAGGGTATGGGGCAAGTTGACTATAGTACGATTTTTGGTAAATATTATTGCAATATTAATTTACACAATATTACATTTAATAATTTAATTTAGTGATAACAAACGTTAGAAAAAAATTCCATACATTTTGAGCTGCAGCCCTGATTCGAAATAATTACCCAATTTTTACCTGATAATCACTGCAATTAATAAATTTATTAAGGCAATTAATTTTACATGATAATCACTACGAATGAATAAAAAAAAATGGATGGTTTCCAATATTATTTAGTTAATAATTTAAAAAATTAACACAAATTTTTACATGAATGAAATTAAAGGTTATTTTATTTTATTGTTGGTGATAATTATGGAAAAAAAGGAGTATCTAATTCTCTTCACCAGTTTCCTCACCGTTGTAATCAGAATTGCAGTTTACACGTGTGTCAACCAATCCCATATCAATGTTGGCCTACTTACCCCGCCCCATTTTTTTAGAAACAAAACGCCCTACACGCGAATCATAACAATAATTGGAAAAAATTATTGCGCAAAACTATAGTCCAATATACGTACTTTTATATAATGGACAATTATAACAATTGGAAAAATATCCGAGGCAAGAAGAGATAGAAAGGATCAACGAAAAAATTTACTTTGGTACCTGCATTTTCGAAAATCTTTTACTACTCCTAAACGACGTGTCGCTTAGACGTATTGAGACACATGAATGAGCGAGAGGTTACAATCAACATAATAACGAACGCCCGTATGTTTACATTCCGTGGTTTTGATGTTAATTGTGAGTTAGTCAATTTACCCCGATAGCCAACTAGCTCCGGTTTCCCCTAATGTTGTATATTTTGTTTACTTTTACATTTTTCGATCGTAGGTGAAAATTGTGTCGTTGAAATCGACAAATACATTTTTTTCTAGTTTTGAAAAATCTTGCAATTTCATTTATTTCAATAAACTTTATAAAAAAATACTTTTGGAACGGTTGGTTTGGATGAAAAAATAAAATATGCAGAACAAAAATGACTGTTGATACAGCATTTTATTTTTACATTTTTCATACCTTGGTTTTCTACACTGAAAACTCAATTCTGTTGAAACAGTAAAATATTTTGTTGGATACGTCCAACAAAAATATTTCGTCCAGGCAACAAAATTTTTATTGTTTCAACAAAGTTTCGTTTCAGTATAACGAAGTTTTGTTGAAATATTTCAAATTTTGTTGAATACGTCCAATAAAAATATTTCGTCCAGGCAACAAAATTTTTATTGTTTCAACAAAGTTTCGTTTCAGTATAACGAAGTTTTGTTGAAACATTTCAAATTTTTTTTAATACGTCCAACAAAATATTTTAATATTTCAATAAAATTGGGTTTTCAGTGTATTTGAATTTCGAATTTTCAACCATCATTGAAAAATCAAGAGCCGCAATAGCGGCTCGACGCCAAGTATTAAAAAAAAAAAGCCAGCACGAGCCCTGCCGCACTCTTATATACTCGAATATGACGGTTTTTGGGCTTTTCTTTTTTTCAAACTGCTTTCACGGAGAAACGGGTTGAGTAGAAAATCTGAAAGTAGAGGAACATTTTTTTAAATTTTAATCTTTCCACCGGTCTTTGTTTTAACGGGAGAAACCAGTTTAGGAGGCCGAAATTTTGGTGTTTTTCGTGAATTTTTTTAACAGGGAAGGAATAATCAGATTTTTTTTAAACGTGGAAGATATTTTATTCATATTTTGAAGTACACTTTGTAATTTTTTCAAGTAATTTCCGCCGGAGTGGAGTTAGAAGCTGCTGTCCATGGACGACTTTTTTTCAACCGGTGGGCATTCTAGCTCAAAAAGTTATTGACCAATCGTTCTGAAAATTTGTGTGAATATTCTTTATTCAATTACAATTTATATGAATCTAACTCTGGGATGATATTATTATTAAAAATATTTTTTTTTATGCAAAAAAGGTGAAAAAACGTGGTATAAAAACATGACATTGTGTTCAAACACCTCAAAAACATGCAATTTTCAACTTTTTTTTATCACAATTAGGTTCATATTTTTAGGAAATATGTCGTTAACGAAAAAAGAAAATTGTAATGTTTACAGATAAAAATTGTGACTTCAGGAATGCCCACCAGCAAAAAACTCGGATGGCGATCGTCCATGGACACCAGCTTCTAACTTCACTATTTCCAGCGGAAATGACTTGAAAAAATTACAAAGTGTACTTCAAAACATGAATAAAATATTCTCCATGCTTAAACAAATTCTGATTATTCCTTCCCTGTTAAAAAAATTCACGAAAAACACCAAAATTTCGGACTCCTAAACTGGTTTCTCCCGTTAAAACACAAAAATATATAAGAAGAGTTAGAAAATTGAAAGGGTGTGCTTTAGAAGTGAAATAAAATTAAACTAAAAAGTAGAGGTTCCAAAATTTGTATGCTTACGACGTTGGCAACGTGTCTGCTGAATGGACCACACTTTTTGTGAATTTTACTTCGTTGTATTATACATGAGCAACGCCTGTCTCGTGTGAGCAATACAATTGCAGGATAAATTATTTTCTCTCCGGGTACATAAAAGGACACGTATCTATTCGCGAAAAGAATCTCTCAATGCACAAAAGCATTTCGAGAAACGTTTTCGTTGCACGTATTGCTCAAGTAGTTTTCAAGTCCCACGTGTATATACTTATCTCGCATCCCCCGGACAATGTTGGAAAAACTTTTGATCGACGACAAAATATTGCGACAATGTGGCTCTGAGTGTGCTCTCTTACGCGAGATGAAATAAATATATTTCATTTTTAGATTTCAGGAATATCAATAAATCCCTCCGCGTTCTGATTCAAAATATCTTTAGTTTTTACAAATTCAATATTCAATTAACCCATTTTTTTCCAATAAATTGCAAAAAAAGTGTGTCCAGATATTGATCAATTGAAATTTCTATTCGTGATTCCATTGTTCGTTAATTGTTAAATACATTTTCGATAAAATAAATTAAAAAATTTTTTTTTTTATTTAATAAAATAAATTTAATAAAGTAAATAAAAAATTTTTTTAATTAAAATTTTTTAAATTTAAATGAAACCAAAATTTTTAAATAAAATTTTTAAATAAATAAAAAATAAATTAAATAAATAAATTTAAAATAAATTTAAAATTTTTTAAATATATTTCCATAATAAGGTTTTTTATTTTCATATTATAATAATTTTGTCTACAATTAATTATTATTAAAAAATAAATAATGATGCGGCAATGAAATTGTGTAAAAAAAATATGGACGATAATAATTCGGTCTTGTTGTTACGTGGATAAAAAAATAATGGGGCCTTTCCGGCTCGTCGTTAAAAAAATTAAAAGAATAAATAACAAAAGAAAAATACAAAATAATGGGCATACAAATGAAATAAAAAGAAAAAAATAGCTTATACCACAAAATAGTACGTAATTGTAAGGGTTGTAGAGCATAGAGGGGTTGAATATATGTACAATATAGTAGACGGTAGACACTGGGAGATGGTACTATCGTACGGTGTATGTCACTCGGTTTTATCGATCGTCCTTCTGGTGTTGCTCCCGACGTCGTTTCTCGTATGCCAACGATGACCGACCTTTTCCCTGTTTTTTTTTTTCTTCTTCTTTCTCGTCTTACGTCGATCCCGTCGCCGAAGAACCAGAGAAGGAGCGATGAGAAGCCCAATTTGTGATGTTATCAGGAAAGATAGCCGCTCAATGAAGAACTTGTTTGTGCTCTCACGCAGTAAAACTGTTGTAAAAAGAAAAAATATAAAAATCAAAACTTTATTTTAACCCTTATTTATCTTGAAAACATTCATATGAGGAAGAAACTCGGAAATATTGGATGTAATGATAACAATTTGTACGCATATTCCCGTGCGAGAGAATTGAATGTTTATTTTTAAATATTGCTAACGTTTTGCACGTTTTTGTAACAATTTCAGAATAATATACTGGCAGATTTGATGAAAGAATGTTTGTCGAAGGGCAAACATTTTTCTTTACTTTTTAGAATGTATACGTTCGAATTTTTAGCACAAACGATTGTATTTTTTTTTCTTTTTTTTTTTAATTTCTTTTTTTTTTACTGCAAATGTCAATAGAGCTGGATATTTTTGAGTAAAAATTGATATTATAAATAGAAATATATAGAATTCATTATTTTTGTATTCCACGATAATTCAACCGTGTTAAAAATATTTTTCAAAAATCTTGATAATAAATATAAACATCGAGTTTATAGAGATTGCAAGAGGATTAGCTTTTCTTTTTAGTAGAGTTGTATTCACGCGGAACAGCTCATGTTATTGAAAGGAAGTAGCAACCGTGTAGGAAATGGACGCCATCAAGAGAACGAGAACTGTGATAAAATTTTGCTCAGAGTAGAATCTGGTATATGGGATTGGATGAGGGCACGAAGAAAAGGATAGGACGACATATAGATTAGAGTATGAGGGCGATAAATTGCTTCGCACTGTGCTATCGAGATGAAAGCCATTTACGCTTCACCAAAGACGAATTTCGTTCTTCTCGCTCTCTGTCTCTCTCGGTCTTTCTCTCTTTTTCTTTTATTCTTCCTTTCTTTTTTCTCTCCGACTCCTTTTATCTCTTTTTCATTCGTTTACTCTCTCTCTCTCTCTCTCTCTCTCTCTCTCTCTCTCTCTCTCTCTCTCTCTCTCTCTCTCTCTCTCTCTCTCTCCCTCTCTCTCTCGCTCTCTCGCTCTCTCGCTCTCTCTCTCTCTCTCTCGCTCTCTCGCTCTCTCTCTCTCTCGCTCTCTCTCTCTCTCGCTCTCTCGCTCTCTGTCTCTGTCTCTCTCTGTCTTTCTCTCTCTCTCTCTCGCTCTCTCGCTCTCTGTCTCTGTCTCTCTCTGTCTCTCTCTCTCTGTCTCTTCCTATCGGTCTCGTCGTTATTCTCGTTGATTCCGGCAATATTTTTCCGCACTCGATCTCCTTCACGAGCTTATTACTGGCTCAACGCTGAATATACTCTTTGGTCGAATTACGGACTCTTGAAATCGTAGGAAATACGTGGGTGTCTATTTTGAGGGGACGATCAACTGGAAATAATGAAAACCTCATTCCGATTATTAAAATTTTTATGTGCATTCAAACATCCAACTAAAATAGAAATTTAATCAAACAAAATGATTGCTGTAATCATAAAAAGCTTTTCAACCAATAGTTATTTTGATATTCATGGTAAATGTTTGTTACGAATGAAACTTTTGTCGACATAAGAAAAGCCTGTATGTGGGGTAAATATTTTTTTCCTTGCAATAAAATATTATCTTGTAAATTGTAAAAAATATTCGTTAGTATGAGAGTACAAAAAAAATGTGTGATGTTCATTGTCCATTTTAAGTGACGAGCATAAAAAAATCGTATAACTTGGCACGGTATAAAATTAACAAAGGAAAAAACATGGAAAATTGATTCGACAAAATCACTGTGAATTCATTCACTTCGATGTTGATAAATTGGCTACTAATTATCTGATAATGAAAGAGCTCAGACTTCGTTAGGTAGATCAGCGTAATTCCCATTTTATTGATTTATGCACACGTACGAAACACTGATATTGGCCATAGCAAGGGATTCATCGAAGTATCGTTGGCCAACTGGTTCACGAGTAAAGTCATTCTCAGTTCGGAAACTCTAGTTTATCTCGATACACTCGACTGGTTCCAGTAGCTTTAAATCAATTATTCGCGTTTGGCAACTGGTCCACGAACGGGGTACGCGTTGAAGTTTGCGTCCTTGGAACGCAACGATTTTTTTTCTTTGTATCGACAAGGTTTTATTGTATTATTATTTCTACAGTTTTTCGGACTTTCTTACGAACCGGCAATTTTCATTTCAAATGAAAAATGATGAGGCAAAATGATTTTCGGCAACGAAAATCATTTTGTAATCTTTTCTTTTCGTACGGATGAAAAAACAGTGGTAAAAAAAGAAGGAAACACTTGATGGACGAAGTCATCGAAACATGTGCCTTTACGGACTAAAAAAAGCACGAACAAATGTTCAGTTTTGTATTTCAATCGAATTTTTAGTTTGGCAAACCTCGTCTCGCCCAAGCTTGTCTCGTTCATTCTAATTTTCAACCTAATATTCTACTGGTAGATTAAAAAACCTTGCGACTAAAACTGCTCCGAAATACCAATATTTTTGACGTGCCATACACTTTTTTTGTCGCGTTTAGCATTGCAATTTCTTTTAGCACGTTGGAACTAGGAAAAATGGCTAATCTTTTTAGTAGTAAGGCTATGCCAGTTCTAATCCACTTTTCACAGCAGGGTGCCTGGGTCTGGAGGGGGAAGGATCTGCGGGGGAGGGGAAGTATCTCAGGGAGCGGGGGAGTGGAGGGGGAAGTGGCGAGATGGGGATCACAATGCAACGGACCTGTTTGAACTTGTGCGGCAATGCTTAGAGAAATGCTGACGTATTGTCACTCTTTCTAAGAAAAGAGAATAAAAAATGATATTTATTACTGGAAGTCTTTACAAATGGTGTTTAAGCATCACACTCCCAATGATAGATTTATGTGTCCTGTTACACATTTTTGTAACCTGCAGAGTCATCATGAAGACATTTTAGTCAAATTCCACAAGAATGCTCATTCATGAGACTTTCTTTGAAAAGTCACCTTTTAGTCAAATTACACAAGAATGCTCATTCATGAGACTCTTTGAAAAGACACCTGCCCTTCCCCCAGATTTTAGCTCCAGTTATTGGGATAGATTTATGTGTCCTGTTACACATTTTTGTAACCTGCAGAGTCATCATGAAGACATTTTAGTCAAATTCCACAAGAATGCTCATTCATGAGACTTTCTTTGAAAAGTCACCTGTCCTTCCCCCAGATTTTAGCTCCAGTTGTTGGGAATTGCATAAGATTTCTATTTTCTTCAATAGTTACCAGCTACGTGAATGGATGATGGACCGCTTCCGTTTCATCTCAGGCGAAAGTTTTTTTTAGTAGTGAAATTTTTGTAATGTTATAAAAAAAAAATTATGCCTTAGACTTTTAATGGAAAGGACACTTTTTATGGAAAGACTACCAGGTGACGATCACACCTGACCTCCATTGAGTCATTGTTTGCTTAAAACGGTGCATTGGTAGAATTTTAACAAAAGATAAATCTCCTACCTGCTAGTCCATATTTTTGCGTTATATATAGTCTTGCGTTGATGCTGTATGGGTGGGGCGAGGGTAGGGGAAATGCGGGGTATAGTGAGTGTGAGAGATGTATGATTATTTTTAAATAATTTTAGTTTGAAAAAGTGGATAAACTTATAAGATTGAGAGTTAAATGTTTATTCTGAAAGTAGACGTCGACATGGATAGATGCGCAAGCTTGTATGCAATCCACCCGTCGAAAGACCCCTGGACATTGACGAAAAATGAACTCGAATCGATTCCCAAGGCTTTACTTTTAAAATATTTTAGCTACTGTATAACTTCATTGTGGGATCGTTTACCAGAGCATTTACAGTGTGATAGTGAGATACAATCATATCATGAGTGTGATGATCATTTTAATCCACCATGGGAACTGACTCATGTTGATGCTGTTGGACCTATGCGTCGAGATTGTGAAAAGTGTTTTGAAATGGAAGAATTGGTGAATATATATGCAATTCGACGTACGAAGAATCCGCGAGAAATGACGACGGAGGAGCTACGAATTATATCGCCAACAATATTTAAACAGTACTTCAGTGAATTTACCGATTATTTGTGGGATCGTTTACCAGAATATTATCAATCTGATAGTGAGATTATATCATATAGACGATGTTATGAACATTGGAACACACCATCGACGGGGGATCACATCGATGGCCCCGTACCCCAACGTCGTAACTGCAGAGAGTGTTGCAAGAGCATTGAACATGTTTAAACCTGTCTCGAATGCAGGTGTGCAAACAAAGAAACGTGGACCCATTGTTCGACAAGAATAGATCTTCGGAAAATGCGTGGGAAAGAATCTGCTATTGCGGAATGTGCATTGTTCGAAGAAGCAGCTGTCAAAGATGCAGGTGGCGACATGTTCAAACCTGTATGAGGCTGCATAATACATGATTGAACTAATTTTTCCGGGAAGTGGAAGGGGATTGGACTTATGGAAGGGATGGATGGTACAAATAGTCGAGCATGGAAGAGATCAGCATCAATTCACAGCTCTAGAAGCTTCGTACAAGTCGTGATTTTTAAAAAATCTCTTAAAACCTCCACATTCGACAACGATGGCGTTCTCTGGTATCAACGACATCACTAAGCGGTCCGAGTATCTGCCCACGAAAAAACTAAAAGATCTTGAAGTCAACGGTGACTATGGAATCTCTGATATTCGATCGGCAAAGACTAAGTACGGCCCAAGATACGTCGTGGAAGTGCAGAGTGAATTCACCGTCTTCTTGCCACCCCGAGTCGTCAAGGCATTTGATCAAGATTCTGAGGCGTATGAAAAACTATTGGAAGCTGCTCATACTGGAAAACTCAGTATGAAATACATCGGCGGAGATTGGAACGGCGTCGAGTTTCATGAAATTTCAACGTGAATAAAAAATATATAAAAATCTCTGTAATGTGAAGGAGGAGAAGGAGGAGGAGGAGGAGGAGGAAATTTTGTATAAATAAATTAGAAAAAACCATTTCAAAAATGTTTTCTTTATTCAAAGATCCCTCGTTTACATAATGCATGGTATACATATAACCAGCTTTTCAAAGCTTTTACATTCATCGTTGCACAGTTGAATTTCAATTCGTTGGTATGGTGGTGGGGGCAATTCGATGTAGTTTTTAATAATTTCTTCAACGATGGGCAGTCCAGAGTCTCCAAATCAACAATCTCCGTTGACAAATCCAAGAAGCTCGCTAACCACGAAGACTTTTCACAGCCTTTCACAAATATGGTGCGAGCGTGTTGTGAAATTGCTTGAATTATAGGTTTCGCTGCGTCGTATGGTATAAGACCATAGTCCCATGATATTCCATGGAAATTACGTTGCAACCATTTATTCATGGTTCGATATTTTGCTGGTAGCGTGTCCCATGCGTATGGTGGTTCGAAGAACAGCGTTAGAGGTTCAGCGTTTTTCACATCTGCTCGAATAATTGAAATTTCTTTGAGGATAAACTCGTTGATGGGCCCCTTGAAACCTTGTAGATCAACGATAAACTCCATCTCGACTGATGTCCAGTGTGGTCACTTCAGCCATTTTATACCAATTTTTTCACCCCACCACTCAGGGGATTATACTCTACAATACGATCATGTAGAATGAGGCAGTATGCACATGTCTGCGCAGGTACATTCGTTTTCATTTCAAATTCGAGACGTACATCCACAGGTCCAGACTTGAGAGAATCATTTTGCTTCGAGCAATCAATCACAACGAGAGGTGCATATTGTAAAAATTCCTTTTTGTTAAGCCATGGTTCAGCCTCCTTATTGTAGTACATAGATTGAAAGTTTGTATACATGTCGTAGAGTAATGCATACTGATTTTGCTGTATATTCAGATTCATGTTGCCATATGGATAACATTGCGAATTTAAGTACAGTTTCACATCGGTCACATTACAATGATCGAAACAACTCACATTCTTTGTCTTATTATTTTTTCGTCCCGTTTGAAATGCAAGAATCACATATCGTGGTTTTTCCAGCTGTGTTGAAGTTTTGACGGACCACACATGTTTAGAGGTGATGGGCAACAATGGATATTCATACAATTCCCATGTACGGAAACTCATGGAAATTGGTGTGTCTTTGGCGATAAACTTTAAAAGTTGAATTTTGCGTTGATCCGCCACGGTAACGTATGGTACAAGCCATTCGATTTTCTGTAATGTGAGCCTATAATTTTCAGCGGCTGTTTGTATTATCGCATTGTCATCAGTGCGCGATCTGGTCAAAATCAATTCATGCTTCGCATTCACCATCATTTTTCGGTAATCTTCAGCAAAGCCCAGCAGCATACTCAACGGTACGCATACATCAAAGTTACCCGCTGCATCCACGATTTGTTTTGTTTCTTCAACATCGAGCCAACCAGTATTTTCAAGCATCGAGCTCTTGGCAGGTGTAAGAGATGTATATCCCTTAATGAGAGACGTAACACCCGGATTCTTATTACGATCAATTTCTATTGCATTAAGTTCATAGCGCACTTCTTCGAATAAATGACATATGGCATTGTTGACGAGACTCGTTGCATTTAACGCTGTACCATCGTCCTTTGTCAGTTTTCCACAAATGTGAATTGAACTTTTGCTCGGTAGGATTGATAAATCTTGATGCTGAATTGAAATACGTATTTCATCACTGTTGTTATATGTTGACGATGCGTATGGTTGATGAGCATGAACCTCATAATGTATGATGGATTCATCGAAGATAATGGGTGTCTGAATGTTTACGATTTCTTCCTCCATTGCGCGCAACAGATGCACAACGTACAAAGTAAATAATTTCTCACACGCGAACTCCACGAATCTTGAGTCCCAAACTCTTCAATAGTAGCAGGTTTTGCGGTGTTAGCGCTTTGAGCGTTGATCGACGACTGGTTTCGCGATCCCATGATGCTGCCTTATTAATATTACGATTGTAGACTATGCCCATCGAGATTTTATATGAAGTCGTATGGTGATAACTTCGCCGCGGAAATTTATTAAATCACCGTCTTGATCCACAATACGAAGTTGTATATTGTCGATTCGGTGAGTCGTGATTGGTAGATAAATGACGCTCGATGGTACTTCGATGATTTTGTAGCCCGCCGGCACAGATGGGAAAAATTCGTGAATTGTATGTACTTTTCGCCCGTTGATGTATGCGCCGGTGGTTATGTTACACTCGACTCGTATGGCGTTCACTTTAAGAATGGATACCGGTAGATCAGACACATGTCTTTTATTAGCTTCCAATAGGCCTGATGCAAAGCCTAGCAGAGGTCCAATCGAGTTGTTCGATGTGAAACGAATAGGCTGATTACATTCGATTTCACTACGCAGTGTATTATTATTCGGTTTGAGCTGAATTTTTATGTTTTTACGTGTCAATTCAGCTTGCAAATATTTTTCAATATCCTCTATTTCATAACTCCCCGTTGGTATGGTCAACACTTGTGTTCCAACATGAAATTCATTACAGCCATTGTCGATATTAGGAATTGAATTAAATGTGAGCAGCTCAACAAGTCCGAGAGTATAATTTTTATCGGGCGACAATTCAATGGGGGGGAAGAATTGCGCCTCGAGAACAGATGAAGATCCAGATACGGTGATCGTTAAACTATCATCCATGATGCTTGCAAAGAACTAAACACATAGCTCTATAGTCCTCATTTATATAGCACATATTTGGCTCGACGATTCAACTGACCGCATAAAAACTTTAAACATAAATGTCCACATATTATTGTATCATATTCTTGATACTTTTTATAATTATATTTAACGCTACCAACATTAAGATAATTCAGGAATTCAGGTGGAGGTGGGAGATTGCCAAAACTGTCAAAGTATATAACTTTTCCGCCAATCTTTTTATATGCAATCCAGTGTGTTCCAGGGCCCACATTTTCATCCAAATTCACAATTGCTGATTCTTGCTTGAGCGGTCCGCTTGCAGGTAAAGTATCACGCATGAAAACCCCTCGAAAATGACGAATTTTCATGGCTTTCGCATACTTCAGCAGATCGATGTCGGTGAGAGGTTGATGCGGTAGCGTAATTATACGTTTTTTGGCCCGATGTGAAGACCCAGACCCTGCTTGTACGGTTTCAAGTGTAAACCTTTGCCCAAAGCAATGGCCTCAATTGTTTGGTTATGTCGCTTATTTTCATCCAATTCCTTTTTGGCCGCTTGAGCAGCATTTACAGCGCTGGCTATTGCCGCACTTCCACCAGACAATGCACCAACGGCGCTAAGACCGGCGAAGAGGGGTATGAGAAAAGGCAATAAACCACCGGTTTTTCGGGGGACAGGTAGAATTCGAGGTGTGCGTACTTTGACGCCTTTTACACTGGCACGCGCACCTTTTAATGCTGACATGACGACTTTACGAGGGTCATCACTACGAATCATCGCTTTCCTCGCAGCACTGATGACCTTTTTCAGGCAAACACTCTTCTGCGGCTTTCTCACTGCTCTCTTCATACCCAAACCAAACTTCCTTTTTGCCTTCATAATGTTTGTCACAGCCCAAGCACTTGCTCTCTCACCAAGACTAGCGTCTTTTGAGGTTACACGTTGCCAGGCTTGTTCAGCCAACACTTTATCCGCTAAATGTCTCGCTTCTAGATTATCACGATTTTTCGAATATGCAATATCGTGCTCTTTGCAAGCAGCGTCCAATGGGTTTATGCCAGGATCACCACGGGCAAGACGTTTAACCAATTTTGTACCAGGTCCGCAATATTGGTAGCCAGGTAGATGTAATTCCACGGGGAGATTATTGAGTACACTGTTGACTAAACCCTTACCAGGTTTATCGTGCACAATCATCACCGACAGCTACAACTCGACTGAGCATTATTCGCATTATAAAGTCGCATTTATACGATTTTTCCGATCAGTCGTATGAGAGATGGTGTCGAAGAAACAAGGTGGTCAACTCCCCATAATAAATTTCGATGAATTTGTCGATGGTGGTGGTGGTCGTGGTGCAACGAAAAATAAGCGTCATGGGAATATACTACCTGACAGTATTCGTGCCGTGTTTTGTGGTCCATCGAATTGCGGAAAAACTAATGCTTTACTCACGCTGCTAATACATCCAAATGGTTTGAGATTTGAGAACATATATCTCTACTCTAAATCGCTGAAGCAGCCAAAATATAGACTGCTCGAGCAATTACTTCGACCGGTGGAAGGAGTTGAATATTTTCCATTCAATGAGCATGAACAAGTTATCACACCAAGTGATGCCCGTCCAAATTCCATATTCATCTTCGACGATATAGCATGTGAAAAACAGGATAATGTGAGAGCGTTTTTTTCCATGGGACGACACGAGATTGTAGACAGTTTTTATCTTTGTCAAACATACACTCGTATTCCGAAACATCTCGTGAGAGACAATGCAAATTTTGTAGTGCTATTTAAACAGGATGATATGAACCTTAAACATGTGTATAATGACCATGTGAATACGGATATGACTTATACATACTTCAAAAACATGTGTGTAAAATGTTGGAAGTTGGACAAGTATGGATTTATTACGATTGACAAGGACAGTGAATTGAATGCCGGTAGATATAGAAGAGGATTCGATTCTTTCCTAACTATTGATAATAAATGATTGCTCATTGTGGTATGAGAGACAGTCTTAAGTCTAACTTGCTTGCGTCAACATGAAGAGCAAAGAACTTTTGAGAGAAAAGGATGTATTGTGTGAACTTGCCAAGGCGAGTGATGCGATTAGACGAAAACATCGAAAGTTAAAAAGTGGTCGCGATACTGCACAGCAGAAAATGCAAGATGTGTTTAAACCGATCGTTGGACCGTTAGAGGAGCTGGTTTCATATAACAAAAATCTGAAGCATGAAATTAAGGATGAAAAAGTGAATATCAAGAGGGAGGAGGAGGAGAAGGATGAAGAAAACAGCGCGCTCCATGACATTTCTTCTAATGATATTTGGCGTGAAGCAATTGAAGGTGATGCAGAGCCCTTAGCTGATGCTGATAACTATGCAGACTCCTTAGCTGACGACGACGACGATGACGACGAATCATCTGAAGATGCCAATGCTTTAATACATGAATATCTGGGACTGCTGCGTAGCAATAAAAAAACAAGACTGGATGTCATGTATGGAGTACGAAATCTTGCAAATGATAAATTAATGATCGGTAACTCACCGATTCAGTTCGCCGATGATCATATTCATGTTGGAGACAAAAAGTATTCGAAACGTATTGGCTTGGTTGAGTTGTTGTTCAAAAAAGATCCTGAGTTGAAATATGTAACACCAAACGATTTGGAGGATTACTCGAAAATTGTTATTGCTACGAATGTTCATAGAAAATATTATAAACGTAATGGTGCAATACGCCATGATAAATCTTATAAATTTAAAAATTATATATCGAAAATACTGGAGCAAAATGGCGGGCATAAAGGTGGTGGTGGTGGTGGTGTGCCCACGTATAAGGTGGCACGAAAATATACCTCTTTCGACTATGTTTATTGGGATGATCCGAATGAACTAGTGGATCGTCTTCGTCTACTACTCGCATCACAAGCTGCCGGGAACTCCTCCCATTCCAACGAGATTATATCAATTATTGAGGAATTACGTGAAGCTAAAATCATTTATTAACATGTGCGAGCTCTTTTTTTTCACGCATTCACAACATGACCGTCGATGTGTTCGGACGCCAATTGAATAGAGGTGGTGCGGGTCCTCCCGGTAAACCAGGTGCTGGATTTAAGACTACAGCAGACGGTGATTATGATTTGGAAGGAAAACGGCTGGTCAATGTTGGTTCGCCGATAAAAGATGATGATGCTGTAAACCTCCGTTCGTTTATCGGTGGGACTAATCATAACACGGTCTTACTACGTGATTCAACGAAACAATTTTTTGAATCGAATATAACGGCTCTTGAAAAGCGTGTAAAAGTTGATCTCACCAACCTCCGTGCTGAAATAGACAATTTGAAAAGTGCGATCAAGGATCTCAACGGTGACGTCAGACTTTTAAAAGATGTCAAAATCGGTGAGAAGCGGAAAAAGCCTTCAAACAACTATCTTCAATCTATGATAAAAAGCGTTGCGGGGGAGAAATAATGAGTGAAAAGAAACGTGCTGTGGTGGAGGAGTTGCATAAGCCAGCTCGGCGAAATTATCCACGTCGACATGTGGATATACGCGGCCTGGATGAGACGTGGCAAGCTGATCTTGTAGATATGTCTGCATATGCACAACACAACTCCAAGCATAAATTTCTCCTCACCGTCATCGATATATTTTCGAAATTCGCCTGGGCCAAACCATTGAAGAGTAAGAGTGGGAAAGATGTCACCGCTGCAATGGAGTCAATTCTCAGCAAAGGACGCATACCGAAAAACCTTCACGTCGATCGAGGAAAAGAGTTTTATAATACAGACTTTAAGGCTTTGATGAAAAAGAATAATATACACTTGTATTCTACATATAGCAATTTAAAAGCATCAATTTGTGAGCGCTTCAATCGTACACTTAAGAATAAAATGTGGATTCAATTCAGTTTTCGCGGAAACTGGAAATGGATCGATATTCTCGATATGTTAATTACTAAATATAATGATACTATACATCATACCATTAAGATGAAGCCGAAAAATGTTAATGTTACGAATGAAAAACAAATACTACGTGATGTTTTCAATAGAACTGAGGTGGGAAAACTGGCGAAATTTAAAATCGGCGATAAAGTACGCATTAGTAAATTTAAGAATGTATTTGAGAAAGGTTATACAGCAAACTGGACAACGGAAATTTTCACAATATATCGAGTAAGAAAAACTACCCCTGTTACATACAACATAAAAGATCATCAAGATGAGCCCATTGCAGGTAGCTTCTACGAACAAGAGTTACTTCGAGTTAAATATCCTGACATATATCTCATTGAAAAAGTCTTGAAGAAGCGTGGTAGTCAGTTGCTTGTTAAATGGCTAGGTTTCGACAATACACATAATAGTTGGATAAGTAAGGATGATTTGTGAACAATAAAGAAGAGGAAAAGAATGTCTGGTTTATTTTTATGACCCTCCCGACATATCCAAGCAGGTCTCTGCATAGCTCTGGAAAGCAGGTAGAAGGAAAAAAGGATGGACACAATGAGTTTCACAAAAAAGATTCTTTTTATTTCACATCAAATGTACAAATATTGAAAAAAATGTTCTCTCTCTCTCTCTCTCTCTCTCTCTCTCTCATACACATACGTACGCGCTCTTGGTTTACAACTCTCTACGTTTCCATTGCTTCCGAACATTTGGGAATACTGTAATGACCCCATGGCAACGTGTCTACCGTTCCAGGTATAATATACCGCTTGTCATCGTGTGGACTTAGAGCGATTTTTGTCTCTGTTATGGTATAGACATTATGTAATGTCGATCGAATCGATGATTGGCAACGCTTCATTTCAATCTGCTCATCGAGACACTTCACATAATCTTCAAATTGTATGGTTCTCGCAACAACATTACTCTTTACACCTTTCGCTTTTTTAACATCTTTCTTCCCCTCAACTCGCGTCGCATACATTTTCGATCTAAGTCCAACGAATTCGGTCATTATGGCCCCGTTGTTCTCATCCTTCATGAGACCAGGGACCTTTTTGTTGACAAGCGGTATACCATATACATTGTCATGGGGATAGTCACTGGTGTCATATTTGTCGAGATTGCATTTCATGTCCTTATATACATCGTCACATTCAATATGGTAAATTAAACTATCAGTATCTGTATACATCACTTTACTCTTATTTCCATACGTTGGAGTCATGAATTCGTGGTGAAACGCATATAGACAAGTTTTGGAGATGTCTAAAATCGACATGCCCACATATATTGGTTTATTAAACTTGACTTGAAGATTTCGCAACTCTACAGCGATTAAATTTTCTGCAAAGATACTTCGACTGTGAAAGTTGGGTTTTGCGATCATAGCCTCTGCTCCATATCGGCCTGCCCATTCCGTTAACAATTTGACTTGTACGTGGCTACGAACATCTTCCATAGTTTTTCCAAAAACTGCATTATTCATCAATTTGAATAGATTTTTTTCAAAATCATTTTTCGCACGTGTACGAAACTGAGTATTCAAATCAATGTATGTTTGCAGCCAGGAAGATTGCTTGAATTTCAAAACTCTATGTATTTTGGCGATTTTCAAACCATGTTGCAAACACTGCTGCAATGCACGATAGTGTATGACATACCGTTTTTTCCCGTTCACCGTTGCAAGCAGCTTTTCTTGCTGCGTGCCCGGAGGTTTATCATGCGTTGGACAAAACGGTAAGTCACTATGCGCATCGTGCAAGTGTTCTGGATATTCTAAATCAACCTCAAGTATATAACCGTTTTCAGAATCTAATGGAACTGTTTCGACATTGATGCTTGCAATATCGTCAATCCATTCAAAATCTGCGTACGGCAGCGGTTGACTCATTGCCCATCCATACAAATTATTAACGTCGTAATACATCAAGTATGAGGATGATATAGATGGATTATATGAGTCCATATACTTATTATTGGCACGGGCATGCCTTTTGGAGCATTGACTGAGACCACCCCGAATACCTCTCTCCACGAATAATACCATGTCGATGTCCGTGAGCAATTCAAACTTTACCTTTGTATATTTCATCATGGCATCCCAGGTATATCCGGGGAGAGTATAGTAAAACGCAGGGTCAAGACCATAACTTTTCAGGCAAGTATCGCGGAAATTCTCAAAGATGTCGGCTAATAGTAGTACGTCGGTCTTTAAATATAAATCGCTGTATTCACCGAGCGTTCGAGTTGAAAATCGTTCCCACACATTTTTAGCATGAGTATATTCCTTCTCGGAAATGGTTGACTCCGTTAAAGAGCTGTAAAATGCTTCCCGCGGTGGAAGCTCCGTTTCATCTAACTTTTCAAAACTGTCAATATATTCGTAGGGGAAGACACCTTTTCGTGTCAATAGATGAAAATCGTCGACGTCGGGAAACTGTGATTTCAAAGTTGTGAGTTTGTCTGAAGTTAAAAATGATGCTAATTTATCGAGACTTGTGTTCAGAAATCTAAATGAGTCTATGAAACGTAATTTTATATTTTTCCGCGTGTCTTTGGACGTTTCAACAGTTTTCGAGAAGGAGATGTACTTTTCTTTTGTTATAGGGAGCAAATCGATTTTCCCCTCGAACGCAGTTGCTACTTCTTTTATTATAAAATGCGCGTCATAACCGGATAAATTATGAAAAACTATTGGAATGAAAAATGAGTTCTGATAGTTTAAATTGCAATTTGAATGTGCCGGACCTCTGAATTGCCCTGTCAGGTGGCAATGATCGCGAACACGCTCATCACCCCCGACAAAAGGTTTCTCGCAAATATGACAATCTTTTTCCTCCCGAAATTTTTTCCACTCCTGTGGAGTCAAATCTTGCATCGGAACGTTTGTTAATAAAATTCTCTCCACTCGCAATGCCAGTTTTTTAAGTTCTTCTACGAACCATTCCACACAGTTTTCGCCTCGGCGTTCGTGATATCCCGACAGCGAATCATCGTAGGAGCACTTGACGTAATATCCAACGCTGAAGACACGATGATGTTGGCTCTTGTTCTTCTCCCTCTCTTCAACGCTGGTTTTCTCCAGGATGCATTCAAGATCTGCGTAGACCACGAATGGGAGACGCTCCTTCCGATTGGCATTTGTGAATTCCAACCATTTGTCGTTCTCGGCTGGTAATTGAACTGCGCAATCATTAAGCACACCGCAATCCACCTCATGCAACCGCAGCTTGTCGACGGATTGGAAGAAGTGCAGGCATCTGTAAAATAATCATTTTTCAACATTATTTAAAGATTTATTATACATTGTGAAGTATAAAATTACAGCATATGAATATAAATATACTTACCGATCGCAAATGAATTTTTTGTGTCCATTGATGTTAAGTTGCGAGTTCACTAGGCGGGATAGATTCTTAATCCACGCAAAGTGTCCAATCTCGGATCCCACTGCGTCTTCAACGTACAGCAAGTTAACGTGTGTCTCTTTCTTCTCCTTGCTAACGCGAACCGGTAGAATGGTGTCTTTCTTCTCACTATAGACGTTGATTGAAAGATTGTTCATCTTTTCAAATTTCCCAATTTGGTCCAACGTCATGGGAAAGTTGATACCTTGGAGATTGAATATCGTCGAATAATGCGGATAGGAAGATATGCGTTCACTGTGTTTTGCTGCTGGATGGAGAGCAGCAACCATCGCCCATCCAAAGCACGCATTATCCTTCGATTTCACATTTACCACTGCTCTCTTTAATTGTACGCGTTTCGCCAATGAAATCAAACATCCCGCACGCATTGCATTATACTTGTTTATATTCACGGTTAAATTCGATATGGCTGCTAATGTCCAGCCGCTGTCACTATCCTGGAACTCGTCGAGCGATTTTAGTGTTGGCTCCACGACGCGCTTTCGATACCACTCACTCAGGTCCGATGTTGTGAAAAGTTCAACATTTCCCGTGTTGATACTTTTATTCGCACGCTTATCGCCCACGGTGAACTCTCCATTGAACGCGGTGTTCACTTTGATGCTGTTAAATTTTTCGATATATTCAGCCACTTGTTTCGCGACTAGTTCATACGAATCTAGCAGGAACTTCCGTGGATCGATGTAATCACGATTGATTACGGCACCCGTTGACAAGCGATTTTGAAATGCCGTGTCAATTTCTCGCCATATCAACTCATGATCACTCAATCCTTCGCCTGTATGTATGAAGCGTTGGCGTGTTGTCTGCTTCAAACATTCGAGACGTAAGATTTGCGAACTGACTGAGTGGTGATATCCGATGGCAAGTCGTGACCGCTTGGATCGAACTTGTTCCTCCAATGATTCGATAAGCGTGTCACATTGGTATTCCCACACCAAAAATTGTTCCAATGTCCGTAGTAGAGACGCTTGCATACGTAGCAATTGCTCTGTAGCAATATCAGCAGTAAGAGACATGATGCGTTGAAATTCAAGGCGATTTGACTCGAAATGTAACTTGTACGTCGTCTCGACGAAATCTGGATCTACCCTAAAATGGTTTGCCCTTATATACGCGTTTTTCCAGAGGTGTGGGTGAATAAGAGGGATACAAATTCATAGATTTTTACTTTTCTCGAAGGCAGGTGTGCGAGATGAAAAGGAAATGGTCCATCATCCATTCACGTAGCTAGTAACTATTGAAGAAAATAGAAATCTTATGCAATTCCTAATAACTGGAGCTAAAATCTGGGGGAAGGGCAGGTGACTTTTCAAAGAAAGTCTCATGAATGAGCATTCTTGTGGAATTTGACTAAAAGGTGACTTTTCAAAGAAAGTCTCATGAATGAGCATTCTTGTGGAATTTGACTAAAAGGTGACTTTTCAAAGAAAGTCTCATGAATGAGCATTCTTGTGGAATTTGACTAAAATGTCTTCATGATGACTCTGCAGGTTACAAAAATGTGTAACAGGACACATAAATCTATCCCAATAACTGGAGCTAAAATCTGGGGGAAGGGCAGGTGTCTTTTCAAAGAGTCTCATGAATGAGCATTCTTGTGTAATTTGACTAAAAGGTGACTTTTCAAAGAAAGTCTCATGAATGAGCATTCTTGTGGAATTTGACTAAAATGTCTTCATGATGACTCTGCAGGTTACAAAAATGTGTAACAGGACACATAAATCTATCATTGGAAGTGTGATGCTTAAACACCATTTGTAAAGACTTCCAGTAATAAATATCTTTTTTTATTCTCTTTTCTTAGAAAGAGTGACAATACGTCAGCATTTCTCTAAGCATTGCCGCACAAGTTCAAACAGGTCCGTTGCATTGTGATCCCCATCTCGCCACTTCCCCCTCCACTCCCCCGCTCCCTGAGATACTTCCCCTCCCCCGCAGATCCTTCCCCCTCCAGACCCAGGCACCCTGCTGTGAAAAGTGGATTAGAACTGGCATAGCCTTACTACTCTTTTTATTCGGTCTATTAAAAACCCATGTGTAATCGTGTAAAAAAGTTTTGTAATTTTCAACAATGAGATATTGCAAGAACTCGTACACAAAAGGCACTCTTGTTGCATTACAATAATGCAAACTTCAATAAATTCACCAACAAGGGGTTTGAAAAAGGAAGATTTAGGGCTTTTGGATTTTACAGTGTTTTCCTTGGTTGATCCCGCAGGGTTAAAATTAGATTTGAGTTTCTCTGTCGAGCCACAAACATCTTAGAATCTTATGATTGTTTATAGTGGAATATATATAACATTTATATACATGTGGAGCTTTTGCCACGAAGGAAGCCTCGAAACCCTTATCTCTGCATCTTTGCCTCACTTACACTTCCTCGTTTCGTATGCACCACCAAACTACGAACCTTCGCGTGCTCGACAGGCCGCGTTACTTCGCTTTAATTACAATGATCAGGCATCCAACGAGTGCTGGCAACGAGGCATCTCGGCTCGAGGGGAGCTTTTGCATATATATCTTCTTTGTCGACGACCTTTTCGAGACGTAACTTCTGGATGTGCTCTGTGAAGTTAACTATGCTTTTCGCTAGCCTCATACAGGGTGTCCCGAAATTTAATACCGATAAATAGTAAGAAGCAGAATATTATTAGGCATCTTTACAATCCTACCAAAAAAAAGCTTACCCGTCAGAATCCTCTATCGCTCGATCTCTACCAAAGAAATGTCAATCAACAAAAAAACACTATCCAAGCCTAAAACTACCAGGATTTGTTCACTACCATGGTCATAACTCTACCAACGAAGAATTACTAGCGTATATATCTATGTAGAATGTAATATATATTTATATTACGTTATATTATTATAGTTATAATAGTTATATTGGCACAGCGACAACTCTGTCGAAAATTAACTCTATCAGGCAAATCTCTACCTGACCAAACTCTACTAAGGAAATTTTAACCAAGAGAGAGACTATCATTCCTCAACTCTCCCAAAATTTTTCTCTACCATAGACATTTCTATTAACCCATCTCTACCACGTCCTACTCTACCGACAAAAACTCTCCCAGGGAAATCTCCACTATGGTCAATCTCTATCGAAAAGACATCTCTACCAAGGGCAATCTCTATCATTGATGAAGATTCATCTTTACTGCAGTAATGTAGATTATTACTTACTTATTACTGGGGGAGAGCGGTTGGTCCGGTGGATGGGGGCTCGAACTCGCACGTCGCGGGTTCCGGGTTCGAATCCCGGCCATAACACCAATGAAAAATTTGAAAATTTTTTCAAGTGTTTCTGCTGCAATCCCGGGTGGTTCGGATTCCACCTTCATAAATCCATGACCAAACACCTCTCTGCAATGTATGAGCGGTCGGTGTACGGCTTTGGTGGCCTCCCGTGGACGGTTCTCATCGTGCGGATGGTGGCCCTCTAGCCGTGCACTCCGGGCTGGCTCATTGCATCATAGCTGGGAGGTGCCTACCTGAGCGCCTCTGGTGGCCGTGCTTCAGCGTGCTCGCATTGCTACCCGCGAAGATTAGTCGGGCACCGCGGCTGTATCGGCAAGGTTTTCTGCAGTTTCCCTTCGCCCTCGGTAAATGCGATACAGCGCGGAAATAAGTCGGCTGCAGCCGCACGTGTGTGGAAGAATGGAAGGAAGAGTAGAGGAATAGTTAAAAAAAAAGTGGGGAGGCTAAGAGGGAAGGACCCTGGGCCGTGGAAGTAACAATCGTGGGGGCGATTGGTTACAAAACCCCCAATACTTACTTATTACTGCAGTATTACTTGTTTACTGCTTTTTTTACTTACTTACTTAGTGCTTACTTACTTAATTACTGCAGTAATGCAGATGTAGACAATGGTACACTGTTAAAAAATATATGAAATTTATAATACTTTTACAATACAACGGTAAATGAAATTTACATACCGAGTGTATGAAATGAAAATTATTGCACTCGTATGCCAAAATTGAAATATGAACATAAATTTTGGTTACTGATGTGGAATTTAAGATACATAACATTGAATATTCATATGAAATCTGAAAATTTTGTGGACATGCATTGAAATAAATCATATGTTTGATTGATAATTAATACAAATGTATATGAATTCATTACTATCAACAATGTAGTACAATTACAGTATGATCTTCACTTTTCTTGACAGTTGGCTGAAAAATAAGATACACATGAATGTTAATAATACGATGCATGTTATTTCCCATCATAACTCCATCTCTTAAAAATACGGTACAAAAATGGGAATGAAAATTAATATACCCTGCAGTATATAAAAAAAATCCGTGCATTAAAATTCATTTGCCTGTGTATTAATTATAAGAATCTCAATATTAAAATTAATGCACAAGTGTAGGAAATTTATAACGCTCTGTGGGCACCGTGCTTCGCGCTCTGGCCACCGCGTGGCGCAGAGCGTCGACTTTCTCATAGCACGCACGTGCTTCGAACGAGGATATATACAAGTCGCGCGAGTCTAAGAAAATTGTGTAAAACATGAAAATGGTAAACACCAAACTTAACACAAGATGTTGAGATTGTAATAAAAATTTTTACGGCGACAATTGCTCGACTTGATTGCCATTGCATCAAGTGGTGATAAGTCACTCTAACTAATTTCATGAGATGTCTGCATGATTTCGACCTTCAACTTTAAAAAAATCGAACACAATAGTACATCAATTAATGTATACCCCTTAAAAACTCATAATAGCTAAATTTATTTAATATTCATTCGTATATTAATATTCAAAAAGGATCACCAAATTTTATGATACATTTCTAGAAATATCGTAGACATATGTAATGCGAAAACGTTATACGGTGCCTGAAATTTAGTAATCTTGAATCTGAAAATTACTATGCTGGTAACGTGTACTTTAATATACCTGTATAGTAATATTAGTAGATGTTTCGTGTTTTTAATATGCACAAGGTCAACATTTCTGGCATGTATATAATTTTTCAAATACACAAGTATATTAATTTTACTGAACAGTGCTCGTATCATTAACCTTTTGACGGCCGGGATTTGAAAGTTAAAATCGCCCTTGAAAAGTACCTAAATTAGTGCATGGTATCACGTATCAACTATGTACAAAGTTTGTATCACAGGGCGGGCCAATATATCGGTTTTCCGGTCCTCTAGAGGTTAAAATACCGCGGCTCTCAATTTTGCTAAGCGTATCTGAATTTTCATATACGGTATCTGCATAAAAACTTCCTATACATATGTATTAATTTTCATACAGAAATTTTTTACAGTGTAGAGATTGCCCTTGATAGAGATGTCTTTCCGGTAGAGATTGACCATGGTGGAGATTTCCCTGGGGGGGTTTTTGTCGGTAGAGTAGGATGCGGTAGAGATGGGTTTGGTAGAGATGTCTACGGTAGAGATTGTTTATTGGCAGAGAATGCCTACGGTAGAGAAAAATTTTGGGAGAGTTGAGGAATGATAGAGTTTCTCTTGGTTGAAATTTCGTTGGTAGAGTTTGGTTAGGTAGAGATTTGCCTGATAGAATTAATTTTCGACAGAGTTGTCTCTGTGCCGTTATATTATGCTAATAATTCTTCATTGGTAGAGTATGACTATGGTAGCGAACACAAATCTTGGTAGTTTTAGGCTTTGATAGTGTTTTTTTGTTGGTTGACGTTTCTTTGGTAGAAATCGAGCGGTAGAGATTCTTACGGGTAGGCTTTTTTTTGGTAGGCTTGAAAAGTTGCCTGTTATTAAAGTGTGAACATTGAAATTGACAAGGTTGCAATGGAACAGAAATGATTTTTTTTCTAATTTTTCAAATTTTTAATTACGGAAAATTTAATTTTTCTCGAAGAATTAGACTAAAAATTTCCAAGAAAAACTGGGAAAAAACGTTTGAACAATTGAATTAATTTTTTCATCATTTTTTCTCCTTTAAATCCTCCTCGCTCTTAGCAATATGCTGACGTTTATTCAAGCAAAATTTGATTCGGTCTAGTGTGGATTGGCAGCAAAATCCCCAAGTTTCGGGTGATCTTGTCTAAACTTCCGGTGGATTAATGTTGGCTTTAATTGTAGAGATTTCGAAAGGATTTTAGTAGATTTGGAAGATGGTGTTGGTTTCGTTCGGATATTTATCGATTGGTTAAAGTTGATAGAACATCTTGAACGTTGATGTTTCGAAATGAATTTTTCTACTTACGAAAAAATGAATTTTTTGCCTACAAGAGCATCTCAGAATTGACAAAATACCGGTTTGCAACCGTGAATTTCTTTTTCGTTCGAGCTCGATTGGATACGAAACTTGAACTGGCAAATTGAGAGATTAAGCTTAAAAAGGTGCTTTACTACTTTTTTTATATTTTGTTGTCAAGGAATCACGTAGTATAAAAATTGTTAGACCGAATTGCGAAATATGTTGCATGTATTTAGCTATATATACGATATTAAAGCATGGATTTTACTCTCTACATTTACCAGCTTGAAATCTATACGCCTCAATGCTTATACGATGTGCTGCATCGATGCTCGAAAGCGGATCAACCGATGCGGCATTCGCTGCGGAGCTGTATAGCGAAAACTTGTAGCACTGTAATGATACATACATTTTACATGTCTATATACGTCAACACATGTAAATTTCGAGACTATAAGTTGCTCGTATTGTATGCATCGAGCTAGTGCAGACTATATTCGATATTGAGCTATACATATGAATAATATATAGATTAATATATAGACGAATAGGAATATGAAGAAACCCATCGAGCCCGCATCATTTCATTATTGTTCATCATCATCGATATTGCGATGATGGAAAATTCGATTTTTTTTTTACAAAATATCGTAATTTCATTATTACATTTTATGAATGAATATAAAGAAGTGAAAGATGAAAATTCGATCTCGTATGAAAGATCGTAATTTCATTAATACGCTTTATAAATAAATATAAAGAAATAAGAATTGGATTTGCTGAGCTGAATTACATCGATCGAATACAACGAATATTCTTTGTTTTCTTCAATTCTGCAACCGTTGAAATGATCGTAACGTTGTTAAATAATTAGCAAAATGAATATGCGTTTTTAAAAATGACTCCTGATGTGAAAATAGAAAGAAAATAATATCCAATTGATATGCACTGAGAAAAGAAATTTGTTGAATCAACAAAATTTTTATTCTAGTTTTGAGGTTTTCACGGCTATTATTGTTATAAAGGTTTGAGGCTTCCGGATGAATGCCGTGTAATGGTTCAGCGTATTGTCGACGTTTCGCAAACGTTACAGTTTCCGTTATCAGGGCTAGGAGCTCCGATACTGAAGCTCTCTGGTCTCATGGAGTCCTTATATACGCATGGTCATCGTTCCGGATGACTGCATCAGCCAATCGGAGTTTTTGGTTGATCAGCTGATCAATTAGAAAACCGGAAGGATGGCGTCCCGGATAGGGTGGACCTGGTAACCTCATGCAAACTGTAACGTTTGCGAAACGTCGGCAATACGTTGAAACATTACACGGCATCCATCCGGAAGGCTCAAACGTTTATAACAAAATTTTTGCTGAATCAACAAATCCTGCGGGCACGGGGGGCGAACAAAACATTCAGTTCATGATACAACATAATTCAGTTGTCTCAAATTACAAAAAACCAGTGAATCCAATTAAACATTTTGTTTCCCTGACTAAATATTTATTTAAATCCCATAATTATTTAATTAAGTCAAATGATTATTTATTTGATTCAAATAAACAACGCATATTTATTTTAAAGAATTTGATATTCAATTTTTTTGTTTCATATCCAAATATGTAAATTGAACCTCTTACAATTCGAAAATGTGTATACTACTAGTTTCTCATCAGTCATGATGAGAAATCAGTTGATCATGGGAGTCATTATAGACTCCGATGAATTTTTCATCCAAATGTAACCCGTGGAAATTATAAACGTTCGCTACATAATTCTGGATCAGAATCGGTTGGAACGTCTTATCTTACTCGACTTCCGCAATTTATGTCCGCCCAGAGGCCACTGTGTATGTGAGAAGAGCCTCGACGCTCTGCGCCACCTCGAGATCGGACCGAGAAGCTACTCGAACGTTCGTTAATTCTTTCAACAATCCATTTAGTTACGAGAATGTCAAAACGTGTTCACACAATAAAACCTAGTTGGTTGGAATAGTTTAGTATCTTCAACCAATTATTGTGTCCATGAGACCATATGATTCAGTTCACACAACTAAAAATTTAGTTGAATGGGACGTACGGATGTTTTTTTTTAAGTTTGTTGATTCAATCATATATTTTTAGTCCACCAAATTCAGATTTAGTCGTTTCAACAGCTTTAATTCGTTAAGACAATGTCGTAGCGTGTTGACGCAACTAAACGGATGCAACAAAATATTTTGATTGTTTCAACCATTTAATTTGTTGGTTGAACTACATATGCGCTTGCCATGACATTATTTTTGTTGAATCAATAAAATTGTAGTGAACAAAATGAAATTTGTTGATTCGACAAATTTCTTTTCTCAGTGTGTATGGGAAACATTCTGTGTCGCAAAATTTCACGTTGAACTAACATGACGGTTTTATTATATTTAATATGTAGTAGACTTTTTTCTTGGCTTCTTTTTTTTTCGAAGTGAATATTACAAACATGAAAATAAACGGAAAATTGTGTCAAGGGAAACGTGACTGAGACTCAAATCGAAGAAGAATAGAGAAACGAAGTAAAAGAGAGTTATGTACAGAGTGTTCCGAGAGTAGTGGCCGAAGTTTACGGAGCGAGTAGATCGCGAAATTTCGAAGAGAAAAGTCCTTATCGATATTTATTTCCGATGCGGTATTGTTGAGATATTAATGAATTAGTGTCAGCCAATCCGGTGCGTCATGGAAAAGAGTGTAAAGAGAGGGGAGCGCGCTCCAGACCCGAACGTAACCGCTGGCCCGCTGGACCCTCCCACTTCTTTTTATCCAGCCACCGGATTGGCTGTCACTTATTAATAAAAATCTCATAATCGGGGCTTCGGCGAGAAAAATGGATAAGGACTTTTCTCTTCGGAATCTAATAATCCACTTAATACCTGTGGTTTCTGCACGATTTTTCGTACATCCTGTATATAACGAGGGCTAATTCTTGCCTGCTGTCTCAGCCGCTCAGCGGACTTATCCTGCACTTGGTTATATCTATATACGTTCAATGTACATATAGACATACCTACGCTTATCGAAATCTATATATGTATTGATATATATACAGACAAATAGCTATATATACGTTTGGATCGATACACGTGACGTTGTACTATAGTTCGCGTAACATTTCGCCTGTGAATGGACGCTCCTTGCACCCCTGTGATGCCTGCTTCGTTTGCTTCTATGCGTATGTAGGTGAAATGGCGGAGTAGTGTGTATATACAGGGAATTCTAATTCAAAAGCCCCATTTCGTTACCGTCTTATTGCCCCCGGTTTAGCTCATGATTTTTTTCATTCCTCGTACACAAAATAAACACGTGCCTTTCGGGGAATGTATTCTTTGATTCTCTTACCGTTTCTCGTAATTAATTAGGACTCATTTTTTTGTTACTTCGAACTTTTTTTTTGCTACTTTTGAGAATTCTGACAGAGTCTTCAATAAAATCCTGTTCCACGTGTAAATATTTCCGTTTTTTTTTTCATACACCTCATTTCCCAAAGCCCTTTGTATTTCATTGTATTAAAATATTTTTCAGTGAATTGTCACTTTTTTGGAAAGTCCACCAGTTTCTCGGACATTTTTTATTTTGTAAACAAATCTTTTGTAATTGGATGAAAAGGGGATTCGAAAAAACTCTTAGATTTTTATGGAGAGTGTTTTTTCGAAGAGATGAAAAAAAAAAAAAAATTGAACGCCTTATGTCAGTGCGTGAGGACTAAAAAATTATTGAATGAATTCCAGAGAACGAAGATTGCTTCATTTTGCTTGGAATTTCCTCTGTACACGTGTGGGTGTGTGACTACACATTGGCTTTACTCTCCCTTTTTTTGCTCGATCTCCGACTATATGTGTACATGCCTCTCTTTTGTTATCTCCGTCGCTCTCTCTTTTTTTCTCACTCTTCTGTTGCTCCTTCCTGCCTTCGTAAGCAATGAATCATTTAAGGGTGACGATCCCCTTCTTTCCACTCTTCCACCCTCGTTCTAAGCACTAACCAAGAGAGGCTTGATCAAAAGCCTGTATAAAACTCGTCCATCTAGCGAGAGAACACCCCCTTGACCTCTTATACTGGGTTTACCAAGTTTTTCGACTCAATAACGTCCTCCTAACCCCATACACATATTATCCACGAAGTTGAGAGTCAGAAACTGTTCTCGTTGACACGACGCCGACATCCAGATCGACGAATCAAAGGTATATCGCGATTCCTTTTTTTCCCTCTTCATCAAAATCTTTTCATAACACCCCCCTATTTTGACAAAATTAATGACAAGCGACAAAAAAGTGGTGGCTTTTTTGGAGCTTCTATATCCCATAGAATTGAGTATTGGGAGGATCATATTTTTTGTGACTTGAAAAATGACTGATTATTTAATGGGGATCAAGGTTTTAAGAAAATATTTGTAGGTTCGTTTGAGTTCGGTCTTCTTTGGTTTGCTTCGAGTTCGATAGTTTTTTTTCTCTATTATATCAAACGTTGCACCGTTTCAATACAAAGAAAATGAGATTTCAACTATTTTTGACGTTTTTAGTTTTATAAAATGTCGATTTTGTTAAATACTTCGTTTCCAAGAGCTTGAAGTTTGTTTCTGGAAGCCTAAAGACTGATGAAGAGGTGTAATAATTTGCGTTGCACAAATCTGGGAACTTATATTATTGATATTGGCAATTGGAAAAAAAATCAATTCCGTGAGCAGAATCATCATGTATAATATTGAACGATACAAAAAACAAGGTAATTTTGTAGACTTAATCTGCCAAAAATATTGGCCAATACTAAGAAAAAAAAATAGTCCATCGTTTTTCATGCACCTGTTGTGACACCGAATCTAGTGGAATGCAGCGACCAACAGAGAAAACAAATTATTGGCTTCGAGAAGTTACAAGTTCATTTTTTTATTCGACCTCTTTTTTTTTGGGTAACGTTGAATATCGTAAATTCTCCTCCAGATGGGCAATTTGCGTAAAAAGAAAACACGCTCGTACTCGAATATTTTATTCAAGTGCATAATAATAAAATTATGAATGAGACTTGCGTATGTATATATTGGACAAACCCTGGAAAAAAAAGATCATAGAAATCGCTTGGTTTTTCTCATGCATTTGAGAACCGTTGAGAAATTCTTCAAGTGACTTTTACGCGCTCCGTATATATCTGCATACAAATGTTTGCCGCATACATATTCATACTTTTCGTATATGTTATCTATGCAAAAAGAATAATGGGTGCGGGTAAAGTTCGAAAATGGAAACACCTTTTCATTTCGGTTCATTTTTCGCAGACAATTCAAGCTATTGTTATTTTCCTTCTTCAAACTTTATTTATTTTTACCGACACTTTTGTATAATTGGTCTCAAGAATATTACGTTTTCTTGAAATATATATGCATGTAATTATTAATTATGAAGAATAAAACATTCTTAAACATTTTTTTTCGTTATATGTTATGACGTTTTTTTTGACCGTCACTTACGATTAAGGCGTCTTCTCACTTTGGAAATTTAAAAAAATCGATTTTTTTTTTTTTTTAAATTTTGAAAGTACATATCTTCAAAAATGTCATCTCGAAATTTCATAAAGATCGGACGAGTCTAACTACATTTTTTGGCGACCGTTAGGTGACTACCTGAGAGTACCCGGCGATCCCTCCAAAACTTTAAACGCAGTTATCTCAAAACAAGGTTTTTCGGTGCTTTGTTGATGAAATTTCGGAAACTATCCGGCCGATTGTCATGAAATTTGAATGACATATGCTTCATAGTTATGGCTATAGCGCATATCATCAGATTTTTTAAATTTTGATTTTAAGAATTTTTTTTTTACAAAAAACTGCAAAAAAATCGTGGTTTTTTTTTACTTTTTCGAAAAACGTGCGCCATTTTGTTATTTTCGCGAATATCAAAAATCTGATGATATGCGCTATAGCCACTGACATACTGAATCTAAAACAGTTTTATTTTTTTGTTTCAGACGACCCGTCTCGGAGATACCATCAACAAGCCACGACCATAACATTTTTACACGGGTTTTTCAATGCTACTGATGTATTATAATAATTGTTTAAAAAAATAAAATAAAAATTTTTTCATGTACTTGAAAGATGTGTTTATTACATAGGATCCGTTTTATCCCATAATTTTAAGCAAAAATCCTCGAAAAAAAATCGCAAAAACAGCCTATTTTTGAGGCGCATAAAGTGAGAAGATGCCTTAAAAAAGACTCTCGTCAAATGATACGACAGCTCTCGCTCCTTCCGCTCGATGTTCCGACCACGATACAGTCTCGTAGGGTCAACCTAGGGCGAAATGGTTATTTTATTTTTATTCTATTTATTAATTGCGTCCCAAAACACTTTGTTTTTTATGGGTACGGCGAGAATTGTTGGAGGAACGAGAAAACAACAACATCACCTTGAGCGAGTCAGAGAGAGAGTGAGAGATGGGCTTATATCGAACGCTGCTGGCGTACTTTTCGAGCGAGGCTCGTACGCATTGGTCACACGTATTCACCAACACACACTCGCTCATACCTCATTTCGGTCACAGGAATTTTCGGGAATCTTCGAGAACATCACCATCTTCGTCGTACAACGCTATTGGCTATAATGTCTAGTCGTTTTTTCAGGAGAGTCGCAATGTTAACGGACAACACCACTGTGACCCCCTATTTTTTTCACATTTTTCAAGAATTTTTTTTTGTGGGAAAAAAAAGAGATATTCGAAAAATTTTTTTTGGGTTTTGTTCCTTGTTTATTAATGTATCAAAAAACATTTTTTTCACATTTTTCACGCCGCATGGTGGCGCTGGGGAAGTTCTCGCGTCATCTCCGCAGTGGTTCGCGGCACGCAGCAGAACTCTCTTTAACATCGATCTGAAAAAAAATACCGAGTGTTTTCGTTAATAATATGATATTTTAAAGAGAAGTACATAGGGATTTGGAAAAATATTGATTTTTAAAAAATAGGCACGCCTTTGAAATTAAAGAATGATTTTTGAGCAAAATTTCTCGTCGAAAATAGGCTGTAACTTTTATAATTATTGAGATATCGAAAAAATCTTATGTACTTCTTTAGATAATCTACTTTTATTGATACAGTAAAAATTTGAAGTCGATCGGATAAAAATTGCTCGAGTTCTGCTGCGTGCCGCACTCAAAAAAGTGGTTTTGAGAAAAACGCGTTCAAAGTTGGGACCCCGAGCGTCGCGAACCGCTGCACCGCTCCACAAAATATTCAATATCTACGAAAATAATTATTTTTTCGACCTGGGTCCAACGGCATTTCAATCTTAAAGGTATTTTAGATTTTTTAAAATGGTTTTCAAAAAATCGATTTTTTGAAGCCGTCACAGTGGTGTTGTCCGTTAAGGCAACCCGGTGGTCTAGAATTTTCAAAAAATCGATTTTTTTTTTAAATATATTTCGATAGTATAATATTTCGAGAATATACTGTAAAATTTTCGTAAGGATATTCACAATATTCTTGCTTCTACAGCCGGTTTCGCAGGTAGAGAGCAGTCCGCTCGCTCCGTCAATAGATGTATTGTTCGGAGCGAGGCAGCAACTTTAAACTCATTTATCTCAAAACTACTTTTTTTAGCATGATGTTATAGAAAAAAAAACTATTCAACCGAATCACCTGAAATTTGGATATGTTATTCACAACATGAATGGCTATCGACGGGACTAGAATCATGTTTTTATTCCAATAATTTCCTATTTTTTAAATTAAATAACTGGTAAAAAAAACCCCCGATTTTTAGAACTTCACTCTCAAAAGCGCGCCATTTTGTCAATTTTCATTTTTTTTTTTTTTAGTCCCGTGCATAACTGCACTCATACTGATTGACAATTTTTCTGGTTTTTATTTTTCAGATAAATAATAGATCCAAAATGACTAACATCGTCCAGGTCCAATTTTTCGAGAGGGTCAACTTTAGCAGCATTTCTACTATAATAAATTTTTTTTTTTAATTTCAAAATAATTTTTTTTGTATTCACAATTGATGTTATAATAAGCCTGAAAAGGTGAAGTATCGTTTTTCTTTATTTTTATAATAAAAAAAAATTCCGCAATATACCTACAATTTTCGAGCTCTAGACCACCGGGTTGCTTTAACTGACGTCAACCGTATATCTAATCGATGGCATTCCCGTCGAATTTTTATTCAAGCATTTAAAATATCTTTCTTCTCTTTATTATTCGTCGTAACAAACGTTATATTGGGGCTAGGGGTTATTTAAAATAGAAATAACTAAATAATTATTCCCGTTAAATATTCAGGGCCCCGTCTAACGCTCGCAATTATTCAAATTGTAACGAACTTGTCGCACATGATCGTGAGTATGCGTGAGAAAGAGAAAAGGGGGGGTGAGAGTCCACTGTCCCGTGTGAGACTCTTGATTTCGTCAGATTTTCGGTGAACGTTGAGTGGGACACGCGAGTGACGAACGGTAATTATTATCAAATCTCTCTCCTTCTCGCTTTCCGAGTTATTCAGTGGGCTTTTTCCTGATATCGCTAATAATCTCCCGTCAATTTTTCTTTAATATTAAAATTGTTAAAAGTGTTTTGATCCCGATAAGTTCGTTAAAAATTCGGTCGCGGCGGCGGCTTCGCCTTTTAAATATTCTTTTATTTTTACCACGTGTTTGCAGCGTTGCGAAGCAGCTTGCGATATATTTCCGAGCAATAATAGTGTCTTGGTCGAATCCGGAAATCTCCCGTTATTTCGCATAATTAAAATCATTTTTCTGTCTATAATTATTTCCTGTGTGCACGAATGAGATTGTGGTATGAGAGTGAGAATTTCGGTGTGCGAAGGACCGGGAATAAAATACCGCATTTTGTAGAACAAAAAGTCCGGCCGAGTGACCGACTAGCGGGTATTCGGTAATTTATTGATTATCATCTATCTTCATTCTGTTTTAAAAACGAGTTTGACACATTTTTTCGTTTCTTTCCGTGAGTAATTCCACGGTTAGAAAATACGGGCTCGTCGTAGAATGTAAGAGTGTGTAGAATCCCAGTCGTATGTGTAAGAAAAATCGTAGTGCGTATGTGCTCGCGAATAGTTTCGTGTCTCGTTTTTCCCGCGTATTATTATTTTTCTTTATCTTTTATTGTATTAATCTTTCGGTCTTTGTATAAAATAATTTATAATTTAATAAGCACGTGTGAAATGAATTTGTTTAAATCATCATCCTAAAAAGAAAATTGTGAACAATTAAGAATACAATTACTTTCTAAATCTACACAGTGCTCAATTTTTCGCTAAATAACGCCCTCGCCCATTCCGTTGTAGCAAAGCTGGTCGTCAGTTCTGTCTTTCTCTCTCCCTCTCTCTCTCCCTCCCTCTCTCTCTCTCTCTCTCTCTCTCTCCTCTCCTCTCCTCTCCTCTCCTCTCCTCTCCTCTCCTCTCCTCTCCTCTCCTCTCCTCTCCTCTCCTCTCCTCTCCTCTCCTCTCCTCTCCTCTCCTCTCCTCTCCTCTCCTCTCCTCTCCTCTCCTCTCCTCTCTCCTCTCCTCTCCTCTCCTCTCCTCTCCTCTCCTCTCCTCTCCTCTCCTCTCCTCTCCTCTCTCTCCTCTCTCTCACATTGCGTCGCTTTGGCGACTGGCGCCCAAAAAGGAAAAATATAAAATAAGCAACGTAAGGGAGATAAGACTTTTGTGGCGTCGTGAATTTTCCGTTACAATGTAAAATGCGAGGTTCCAATTTTTTGTCGCACTGTCATGAAATGTCCTATGTCACTGTGAATAAAAAATTGTGATCGGATTTACGCACGAATAAGCCCCGCAATACAATCTGATGCAGACAACAAGAGCTTAAAAACTTTTGTTCCGTTTCGTCTCTTTGACTGCATCTCCATTAATTGCATCCACTGCGCGCCTCTCTCAGTTTCGTTCCGATTGCATCTGACTTCGGATTTATTTATTGAAGTGAATGCGAATTTATACCGGACTATAGAACAAAAAATTATGCATTGCACAAAACAACGGACATTGGAAAAATGTCGGGCTTTTATTGCTCGCCATGTATAAGGAAATATATTTTTATTTTCAGTTATAAGAAAAAATGATAAATCAATCAAGAAAAAAAAAACAAATCAAAATAAACTGTGGAATCTTTTTTTGCGAGTCGTTCTCTTTGTTTTCCTATCTTCTATCTTGCTTTTTTTATTTTCGTTCACCATTTACATATAATTTTTGTGTTAACTTATTATTTTTTTTAATTACTTTTCTTCGCGTCTTTTTTCATTATTTTCAAATTTTGGTTTATCTTTTTTTTATCTTTTGATTCCTCGTTTTTTTTCGCATCCCGCCTCATTTTCTCGGGAAAGACACTCACAGTAGCGCGATAACGTTTAATCGCTATAATTTCGTCCAAATTAATGGAGAAAGTACGTGGGAAGGCGCGGAGACGAAATAAAGTGAGATGTCGCAAGCGTATATCCGGTTTGATTGTAACTAATGAAGACAAGCGAAATCGACGCTACATTTGTCAGCGAACGTACGAATTTAATGAAATTGAAGCTTGCATCGTTGGGATGCAACAATTGTTTTGTTTGCTTTTGTTTGTGTTTGGGTTCCTGATGTCGCTTACTATTTTTTTTGTCAATCAAAGTTCAACAATTTCGCGAAGGTCTTATTTTCGGCCCGTGTTACCAACTTACCATGTAAATAAGCAAGCAAATTGGAAAATAAAAACGTTCAAAATTAAAAAAAAAAAAAAGCAGAAATTAATAGAACTTCGAAAATGCGTTTTTTTTTTACAAAAACAAAAATTAGACACTTTTTTTGCAACGTGATTTATATTGACAAAAAATTAAATTCTCAGACCCTTTGTTTTACGTTTCATAGCCGAAAATTAATTAAGAGTGAACATTATCGTATATTTCTACGGATATTGCATTATCTTTTTAATATGGAGACGAGAAAGACGAAAACTACCGGTTTTACGACGTAATGTCATGGAAAACCAGGGAATCGGTTGGGCACAACGATATTACGTGAAATTTATCACCCACGTCTTTTGTACTGTGGCTGCCGTGTTGTCATACGCGAGAAATGGGTGGACGACGACGAAGCATTGTCGTTTTCCCTCGTATATTATTATATATGATTGTCTGCCTTGTCATAAATTTCCTATCGTCTGCATTTACATGAAATACAAAATATATGGGATGTTTCTCGTGTCGAAACGTGCTACTGACATTTACATCATTTCAATGACTAAAGCTCTTACTTAATTTTGTTAATTCCATAAGTTTTTAAGTTTTTCATATTTTTTATACAGACTTTGTACACAAATTGCTAACAAAGAAGAAAAAATAAAAATTTGGTCAATTGTAGTTTGAATCTGTCGATAAATTTGGTATAATAAAAAAAGGATTTCTTGAATCTCGTCTGATTTTTTTTGTTTCTTTTTTACATCGCTGAGAGAAATGTAAATTCCTGTCGCTGAGAGAAATGTAAACAGGCGAGAAATTTGTTTTCAAAAAAAATTTCAAGTAACTTTTTGTCAATCTCCGGGAATTCCCCCATTTTTTTTTTCTTATTCCGGCTGTCAGTCAGGATTCTTTTTTGCTGTTTTGACGCCGCGAAAAATCAACCGCAACTCAGGATCTTTTTTCCGAGGCAAAAGCTTTATAATTTCCTTTTCGGTCGATAGAGTATTTTTTGTTTCAGTGAAATTGATTTAGATGAAAAGAAAAACAACAAACTAACAAACATCCAACTTTGACAAACAACCAACAGTGAAAACTTAATGGATTTTCTCAGTCTGGAGTGTACCACATTTTTTTTCATTACGAACTGTCTCGCTAATGTTTATGGACCAGGCTCATCATTCTTATTTCCCAAGCGTAAATAAAAGAAACGTTCTTTTGCACTTTTCCTTTAGTAGTTAATGTGAATGGTAAAAAAACGTTTCAGATGGCGGGAAACTGGTAAATCTTCCTTATTTCGTTAAAAAAAAAGTAGCATCTAAGAAAAAGGACGATTTAAAAATATTTCGTCGCCCATGCCTATGGTTAACTCAAATTTATCTATGGAAGAAAACTATGTCAGCTATTTTGGGGCTTTACACTGTGATCGCTAGTTAGTTAAAAAAAAAAATTACTCTTCTTTCTTTTAACCTCCGTTGCAACTTGAGGGCTCGAAATTTAAAATAGATACAGCTACACGGAAAAAAATGATCTGTAAAAATTAATGATCGATATTTTAAAATTACTGAAACTAAAACAAAATATACAGTTGAAAACTGTAAATTAGTCATTTCATAGTGTCTTCCATTACAAAATAATGGATTTAATGTGTATTTTTATTTCTGATTAATTATTAATACTGTTCTAAGCTGTAAAAATCTCAATGTCCACAGCAAAAAAAAAGACGTAGTAGAAATTAGAAATAAAAACGAGGAATCCTACTGTGTATGAAATGTAAAATTTACAGTGCCCCCAGTAAAATATGCAGTACGCATAGGAAAATAAACTGTGAACCAATGCTATTTACTGACATTGAAAATTGTAAAAAATGTCATACGGCATACATGAAAAATTGTAATTAGAAAATATAAAAATTGTGTACTTCCTATTGAGAAAATTACCGTCGATATTAATTGGAAATTGCGGTGTGCTCAGTAAAAATTGGAAAACGTACTGCAAAATTTGCTATGTTATTTTCAATTTTTAGTGTACACTGTAATTTCTCGAAACACGTGAGCCAGGAAATTTCAAAGTGAAACACGTTTTGAAGACTGTTGCTATATTTGCTTATTATAGCTCAAACAATGGGGGGCGAATTTTGAACTAGCCGGAAGAGTTACGGACTTGATATACTGTAATATATGAAAATTCGATATCTTTTATATTTCTAATTTTTCTTACTTTCAAAAGACTTGTGTCATAGATTATTCATTGACATTACCCATTATATTTCGGATTGAATATGTGCGTACAGTGCAACCTCGATTTTCTACCGTTTGGGGAGAGGACTGGTAAAAAATCGAGGTTCAGCTGAGAAGTTAACGCCTTACATACGTCCAGCAGCGCCTAAAACGCGCTAAAAGAAAAACTGTTTTTAGAAGAGATAGTAATAGAAATTAATAAAAATAATTTTTACACATTGTTTATTAGTATTTAAACTTTATAAAAAAATTTATTTCATTTTTTTTTCAAAAATTACAACATAAAAAATCACGTTTCCCGAAGCACTATGAAAAAAAAGTTGCTCCACGGTCTGCATCATTTCTTCTTGAAATGCTGATGGGTCTGCAAAACGTAAAAAAATTCTTGTAAAATAAAGTTGTAGTTATAGTCTGTCGAGCCGGATTTTTGAAATTTGAAAAATTTTGGCAATTTACGGCAGTTTAAAAAAATGTGTGCATTTTGTGTCATAAATGTCACACTTTAATTATGTTTATAAAATTTTTTAATCACAACATCAAAAATCCGACTCGACAGACTATAGAGAAAACAATTTCGAATATTTAAAAAAAAAGCATCAAAAAATATTAAAAACTGTATGAGTTATCATGCAGACCGTGCCAGAAAAAGTAGTTTTGAGAAAAATGCATTTAAAGTTTCAAGTGCGTTTCGCTCGAGACATCTACCTGCGCGCATCAGACTCTCGTTAGGCAGTCACGTTTTCTATAATAACTTTCGGTCTATGGGTAATTTGTACAATCGACTTACACAGAAATACGCCTAAAACTATAGAGAATAATAATCTGTAAAAAAAAAATCGATTTTTTGAAAATTCTGGACGTATGTAAGGCCTTAAATGTTATGAGAAGTTGAATGAGGTACGAAATGGTGCGAGCATGCGCATACCTATTTTTATCCTTAGAGTTTGAGGTTATGTTGCCGCAGCGCCTGCGCGCCAGCATGTTGGACGAGTGTGGTAGTCATAGCAATGCCCACAGCCACTATCTCCCTCGGCGAGACAAAATGGGGTGGGGGCAAGAAATAAGGGGAATGGAAAAAAATTGAGGTGCAAAAAGATCGAGATCGCACTGTATCATTTTTTTAAATCAATAATTATCAAGTAGAAAGTGGTGTAATAGGTAGCGTCCGTGTGCATTATAGGTGGTAGATAGGTAGGTAGGTGAGATCGAATCCCAGTGTAGGTAGGAAAATTTTTCTGTAAAAATTTATGTCAGGAGTGATGAATGTGAGAAATTATGATAAACAATCATTAAAAATGGCCGTATAATTAAAGAATTTAAAAAAAATTTAATTTATTATTATTTCGTGTACTTTTTGCGGTTTTACACTGTAAAAATGAGGTGAATGTAGCGTGTACTTTTTACTGTTCGACACTGTAAAAATTCGTTTGATAGGCATGCGTTTAGGATAGGCATGTCGTTTACGGTATTAGTATTTTTCACTACAGAGACTTGCAAATTTTGTTTAAAGTTTCATGAAAAATTGATGTTTACGTGTCCGGAAGGCCCTATTAATGTGCAAAACTGTAAAGTTTCATGAAAATCTCAATAAAAACTACAATTCATTTTTTTCTGTGTAGAATAAAAAGTTGCTAGTTTAAAGTGCAAATCCAATTGTTCATTAAATTTATGAAGCTTTTCAAAATATTTACTTTCAAGTTATTTTTTTATGGGATATGAAAAATGACGATCTCATCCATGGTGAAGCTAAAAAATGAGAAGTTTTTAATATTGGAGCTTTGTTTTTTTTTAATATCTCGACAAAAGTTGGTCAATCTTTTTTTGGGTCCTTGTAGGAACTCATACAAAATCAGTTTAAAAAATAAGCTTTAAAAATGGGAGAATTGTAAATTCTAACAAGAAATTATTTAGTTTAATTATAATCTTTTTTTTCCTAGGTTTCAACATTTATTTGAATCCCTGGGCTACGAAAACGAAGAAATTGAAAAATAAAAAAAGAATTTTCCGCTTCGTTCCAACGATGCAAACTTCAATACCATAAAATGCCATTAGTTTTTAATGCTTCCGATCAAATATACTACAAGCATTACATCGTGGAGTTTTATTAAATAACAAGATTGTGAAAATGCTCTAAAAGGATGTAACGATGGCTTTTTTCTACATATGAATCGTGGCAATTGATAGTTTTGAAGAAAGTTTCTCTCAAAGGCAGATTTATCGACAAATGTATACAGTTATATATGGAGGAAAATATACATGTGTCAGTTCTAATCAAGTGCATAGACGATGCATTCAAGAATTATAGAGCTGTCGATATGTCGAGACTCATCGGCTCACGTGGTACAATTATATCTCTTCGAGTTCAGACGACACTGTTCCATCACGTGCTCTGCTAGCACGTTCCTTCATTTTATATGAAAGTTGATGCTTTGCACATTATATTGCGTGGGTACACGGTACCCACGCGAAAAGTTCACGTGGAAAAAGATGACCGAGCTATGCAGAAAAGTCTGAATGACCCAATACTTTATAACATTTCACTGTGCCCATTCATAAGTCTCTTCTTGTCTCCGAGCATTTTTTACCTTTTGACCTTTTTTCACCTACGTAAGTACGTAGGAGTTTCGCACAATTTCTGTTGTTGTACGCGTGAAGGAACGCTCAAAATAAATTCAATGCGAGACACGAGCGGAGACAACCAAGGATTACAAACCGGATGTGGTGACGACCGAATTAGAGTAATCGAATGAGCGGCTTCTTCTTCCCGACTTTTCGAATAACCACGGCAGAGAAGTCGATGTTACTGCGGTGGAGTCGCCTATATATGGTGGCCTTCTTCTTGGGTGAGAGCCCAATGATTTTCCTCCTTGGTTGAGTACCGACGGACGCCTTAGCGGGCCTCGTTGAAATACGCTCCAGCGCTCTTTGTATGACGGGATCCGAAAGTGTTTTTGCGGGAATTTTAGTTCGTGCATGTTTGTTAGTAGGGGTCCGCCGTATCGGGCATTGGGATCGCGAGTGAGCTTCTTCAGCCACCGGACTCGGATTCTTAGGGTACCTCAATACGCCGGAAGGGGAACAGGGTGGCGGGATTGCCGGGGTTTTCAGATCTGAGTCCTGAAAAGGACTATTTTCGTTATTATTCGCCTCCGCTGCTTTCGCGATACTTTTTTCTTCAGCACGCCGATCCAATCGTCACAAGTACGAGCCCGCCTTTCTCCTCAGCATGGATAGACGATCAACTCACACGAGATCCGGTGTTGGAAGCAGGAATACACAAGTCGTACGAGTAGTGAAGAAAACGTCGAGATGAAGCAGTGGAGAAATCCTACTTTTATCGAAGCGTTTAGTTTAATATATTTAAGGAAGCTTTCCAGTGTGAAATTTTCAAAAAATCGATTTTCTTTTTTTTGCTTTATCGAATAGTATACACTCTTCCGAATATTCCCTGAAATTTTCATGCCGAAATTCGGATTATTTCGGTTACTGTACAGCATTTCTTGGAAGAAGGCAACGGAGCGCTACAGCTGCCGCGTCGGCCGTCGAACGCGTTTTTCTCGAAACAGCATTTTTCAAAACGGTGTCCAACTTGGAGGGCAGAGTTTTAAAGCTATCGAGTTGAATTTTTTACACAATATTCTTAACGTCATTGTTTATCGTGCTATGGAAGCTTTTTTTTTTTTGACATCTTCCTATTTTTTTGTAAAAAAAACTGCCAAAAAAAAATGCTAAAATCGATACTTTTTGTTCAAACCGGCGCCATTTTTGCAAAAAAAAAAAAAAAAGCCTCCATAGCACGCAAGCCAATTATATACCGATCAATAATCTTTTTGTGTTTTTTGTTTCAGATCAAAATTGTGACCCCCAACGTGGACACCACATCCAAGTGCATTTTCTGCAACAATTGTTTCATCATTTTTATAGATATTAATTAATAAATAAATCGATCTTTCAAAAATTGTTTTGTATTCTTCAATACCCAATTAATATACAAAAAAAAACCAGACCGATTAGATTATTTTTTCTTTAAAAAAAGAAATCGCGAAAAACAGCGATTTTTCAGGCTGTCACACTGGAAAGCTTCCTTAAGTAAACCAGTTGTGTGAGTACAGAGCAGTGAACAGAGCAATCAACAGAATTTGAGCAAGATCATGTGACAGAGTCGAAGAGCTCTTTGGAGGCACCTACTCGGCATGTACTCCGCAGACAGAATGAGCTCGAGCTCCGCGGGGCGCATGTACTTATAGAAGGCTGGTCTCACGCGGTTGGCCGGCGGTCGCATGGTGGGGGAAGCGCGCGGCTGCTTGCCCCTGATTGGTGCGCTGGTCAGTATTTTCATTTCGGTCGTGGTGGGGGGCGAATACTTGTGAATATTCGTTACAACTTCATTATTTATCTTTAATTTTCTTAATATTTATGATGGAATACGTTTATTATATGTTTCATACTAATAATACATTATTAATTCTTTCTATTTTTTTCAGGTTTATTTTCACAGGTTATCATAAATCTGCTTTATGGCCATAGCGCAGTATTGTTTTATACTAGTAATAAAATGTGAATGAACAAACGTATAAATATAATAAAATAATAATAATAATAAATATAAAGTACGATTTAGTGTATGTATATTTTTTTAACACTGGGGACTTTTTGGGTTTATATGTATATTCTTTAATTTTATTCTTTCGGGAAGCGAAAAATGCGACGTTTCCGGTAAAAATGGAAGGCGCTAGAAGAGCGCGTGTAATACTGTTGAATGTAAATGGGCACAATTTGAGTGGTTTCTCAATTATCGCAATTCTCGATTTATCCTAACTTCTTTTCAAATGAGAGGCAAGAAACTAAATAATTCTGGTATTATTTGATGACGTTGGATCGAGTCTACCACCACTTTGTTTTCAAATAATCTTTGAATCCTTTCAAGTTTAATTGGTTATCGAGAAACTGTGCGAGAATAAAGTAACCAAGCCAATGTCCTCCGTAGTTCGGGGTATCGTTACAGAACTAACTTTATCGAAACTTTGTCGGAGCAAACTTGGCACAATATATGATATATATTTTTATATACGGCACTCTCAGGATGTTTGAATTAAATATGGATACGCAGAGTCCCTGACGTTGCACCCAATACTTCGGGGATGAGTAGACCGCGCGATTCTCAAGGATTAAGACTTTTGCCAGACTTTGCTCCCATGCAGCGTTTATGGCGTATTAATGAACTAGTGTCAGCCAGTTCGATTTGACGCGAAGAAAGAACGTGGAGTGGGAGACAAGCGCATTTCTGCCGACCTAGTTAATCGCTCTGCACTTGCTCCTCCCACTATTTCTTATCGGCACAACAGAATTGATTATTATGTATTAATTAATAGCTTATCAACGGTGGATCAGAACGAAAAATGGATAAAGACTTCCCTTCGGAATATTGAAACGTAATACTCTCTCCAAATTAAAATAAAAAACAACTTTTGGAATATCCTGTATGTCATTCTGCGGCTTCATCCAGGCAGACCAATTTCATGAAGGTATTATGGTAGCTCGGTCGTGTCGCTTATCGATCCTTGAGTAAATCACCAGTCGGCACCGGTTCAATGACAAAGTGCCACACAAAGACCGATCTCTCAGCCTCTCCACCCACGTATTGGCTTATTATGTTTGATCACTGAAGACGTTAATTAGATTGCTGATGTTAGGTAGCACATATTTATGCCTCAACACTCGTCATGCTATTGCTTAATCGACAGTTTGCTGCAAATGTTACTTTTACTCTTCTCACGATGTCTCACAAATTATTGAAGAATTTTTCGAAACTTTTTCGCTTTTGGGACAAACTTCCCTTCTTCTGTTTGTTCACTTTCTAGAAGTTTCTTTGTTTATCCAAATCTCAATTCTTTCTTTTCTTCTGCGTTATTTTTTGTGCTTGCAAATCACCTACTTTCATTTCGCCGCTGAATCGAATCTCGAATAAGCGACACAGAAATATATTTTTACGATCCCTGTATCGAAACATGTTCGGTGTACATATACGTATAGTAATGTATTTATGTATTTTATGCACGAGATCTGAATAGAGATGTTTTGTAAACAAACGCAGCCGGAAAATGACTAGCTCGAAATATCTTGAAAGCTTGAAACCGCGGTACAGGATGGCTAGAAATATACTGTATATTTCGTGTACTTTTTTCAACATACACCATCTAAAAATAACGATGTGTTTATGTTTTTTGTTTTTAATTATGCGGAATTTGTAAGTAACGAATTCTTAGATTTTTGGATTTTTCAATTGTTACGTCCAGAAGGGACAGTAGAAATCAGGTTAAACAGAAATGAATAATAATAGAATTTAAATAACGATAAAAATTATTTTGTCAAAGGAAAGAATATGCTGCCACCAGTTTGTACACACGGTACAAACACAAATTAACGAAATTGCAAAATTGCGATATTATTTTATTCGGTGACCGTAGGTCCCGTACCGGTCCCTGGACTCTCGTGAGCCGATGGGGAAATCGGTTAGGGTAATTTAGAATAATTAATATCGAGACAGTATTTAATATGAGAATATTAGAATTTGATATTTATGTAAAATATACCGAAAGGAAAATAGATTTTAATAGGAAAACTGGGAGACCGAAATCGTTTCAGAAGACTTATATTTGTCGCGACATAGTATCCAAGAAAATAACGCACTCGGGTAACACACTCACACCCATTCACATACAATGCATACGGCGCGGGGACAATCTCTCCGCGTGTCACTCGTCCACACAAACACGTACAACGCGAGGAATTTCCTCCGCGAATCGCTCTTTCACAAAAACACTCATAAAAATTATACGATGATGAAAAAAAAACGGAGAACAATAAGTTGAAGAAATTACTTGAAGTTTCATTATTAATTCGAAGAACGCAATGATTGATCAATTTGAAACACTGATTAAAACGAGATTGAGAACTTTGGTTAAAATTTGGAATAAGATTTAGGTTTTTAAAATGCGTCCTAATCGCATCGCGAATGTCACAAGTTGGTTACGGAGACTCACGCACTACAATCGGGAATTCGCGACTTGATAACGAACCGAAGACTTACGTCTCTATGCGGGTCCGCCTAGTAACTAGCTGGGACTTATTATACCGCCGCGAGGATGGCTTCGGTACGGGTCTTTATCCAACCCCAGGAATCAACCATGGCTAAGTTGGGACTAAAGATTATTACCCGCCACTGGAATGGCGAGAGCTCTGAGAGCCGCCACCCTGGTGGGGTTTTTTTGATAGGTAGACAGAATGTCTGTCCCGAGGTTTTCTGTTAAATCGGCAAAACTCCGGACCGACGGCAACTGTTCCCATGGTGTCTCGTGGATCCATTCTACGGATTGTACGATGTACGATCAGCGGAATATGATGATCCACATGCTGTCTTAAGGGTCCAGTCCACTTTGAAAATTTCAAAAAATCGATTTTTTTTACTGTTTTCGAAAGTACATACATTCAGAAATATTGTGTCAAAATTTTATGAAAATCCGAGCTCTCTAAGTATTTTTTTTTTTTTTTTACCTGAACGTCAGGACCTCATTTCGTCTACCGCCTGAGCGTATAAACTTCAAACGCGTTTTTCTCGAAACAACGTTTTCAAAATCTAGCTCCATCGTATCTCTAAAACTAATAAACCGATTCTCTTGAAATTTGAACCACGCATTGTAAACATGATTCGCAACAAGATGACCCTCGATGGTTTTAAAATTTTGATTTTTACTTTTTTTTGTTTGTGAAAAACTGCGAAAAGAACGCGTTTTTTTTACTTTTTTCGTTTTTCATCTGCCATTTTTTTATTTTTTGATAAAACTCTATATCCGAGGGTCATTTTGTAGCTGGTGTCATACTGAATCTAATGGACTTTTATTTTTTTGTTTCAGACAAGCCGTTGCCGAGTTGTGATGGAGCTACCTAGCCCACCTATTTTTGAGGCGTTACGTTAAACTATAATTTTTGTACTTAAAAATGAATAACAATGAATTAAAATTTTTTTTTTTATGTATTTCAAGACTTTATTTATCAAGCCCAACAACTTTTATATTCATATCTTTTATAAAATCCTCAAAAAAAAATCGCGAAAATAGCCTTTTTTCCGTGGCTCCAAAGTGGACTGGCCCCTTAAGGCGCAATTAGAGTTTGAACGCTAAAAAAAAGGCTATTTTTGGGAATTTTTTCTGAACATTCTGTTAAAAATATTGAAATAAAACTTGTTGGGGATGATAAATCTAGTCTTTATTTACATACAAAAATTTTGTTTTATTCATTTTACTACATTTTTATATGCAAAAACTGCACTTGAACAAAGCGCCTCGAAAAGTAGGAGGCAAACGGTCTCCATCATATCTCAGGAACGGCTTGTCTGACACAAAATAAACAAAATGCGTTAGATTAAGTATAACGTCAGGTAGGTAATGACGCTTGGATATTAATTTTTATCGATAAATAACAAAATGGCGGATCAAAACAGAAAAAAAATTAAAAAACACGTTTTTTTCACTGTTTTTTGTACAAAAAGATATTAAAAATATAATATAAAATCAAAATTTTAACTTCGTAGAGCGTTAACGGGACAGACCTAGTTGGAACGTCAAAAAAAAGGCCTTTTTTCCGATTTTTTTTTGGTCAAACGATAAAATAATTCACAACAAAAGTTCTTCCGTTTAAAAGATACATATGTAATGTATATGTTGCAATTTTTTCAACGCAATACATATCGAAATAAGCTGGTGACCGTCAATTGCCGAGGACGCTGCAAAAAAAAACACGGTTTGCGGTGATCAAGCTCACGCTGCAACGGCTCATCTGAAACAAAAAAAACGGAGGGGATTTTTAGTTAATGATATAATGCTCCAGTTGAACGAAGGGTTTTGAAAAATTTCCATTTTTCACAAAATGGCGGCCGTTAAAAGTCAAAAGTGTTTTTTTGACCAAAATATCAGTTCCATTTTTTGCTATTAAAAATAAAAATAATTATCCAAAAAAAAAATCTTTCGTTCATATGGAGGACTACCATGTATAGAAGAAGTGATATAAATTTCAACCCGATCGGTAAAGCCGTTCTCGAGCTACAGTGATCACCGACTTCAAAAACATGGTTTCGAGAAAAACGCACTTGAAGTCCGCTACCTGCTTACCTATGGCTCAGACACGACGTGCTACAAAGTCTTGTATTTCGGCGAATAATGGTCCGATTTACATTTACCTGGGCGGAAAATGTTCGTAAGAGATTCTACTTTTTGAAAATGAAATAAAAAAAAAATCGATTTTTCGAAAATTCTAACTAGGTCTGTCCCGTTAATTTCTAGGAATATATATGTAGAATATGTGATTTAAATTTCATAAGGATCGGTTAAGTAGTTTTTGAGATCTCGTGGAGACCAATTTCAAAAATGGTGTTTCGAGAAAAACGCGTTCAAAGTTTTTGGCGCTCAGGTACGCGCGCTGAGGTACTCATGTCAAGGACGCTGAAAAATATACTTAGACTGCTCCGATCGTTTTGAAATTTTCATACAACCATATTACATGTATATACTTTCGAAAAATAAAAAAAAATCGATTTCTCAAAAGTGTCAAACTCTAATAGCCCCTTAAATACTGTCTCACGCTTTTGACGAGAGACAGTGCAAATAGCAGGGAAACAATTACACGTGCGCACCAAGCGGATCCTGGCGAGTGCATGGACACCCTGTGGGTGTACGTGCACTCGCTAGACGAGATATAGTTATGCATGGCAAACGAGATAGAGAGAGATATAGAGAGCGTGAGCTCGTCGCGTCTCTGTTTATTACAAAAATTGAAAATTGTCAAAACAGGGACGTGACACAATATATTCCTAAAAATATGATTTTTTAATGTTTTTAGTCATATTTTTAATATAATTTTTGACCAACTTCAAAAAGGAGCAAAGTTCTCAGTTCGACCAGTTTCTTATATTTTTATTTATGTATGTTCACGCATAACTTTTTATCAACTTCATCAATTTGGATAAATCTTTTTTCCTTTTAAGAGGATGGATCGAACCTCGAATTTTCGAAGTTGAAATTCTTCGATACGGTTTGACCGATTACAAAAAAGTTCTGTCAGTCCACGCAGGACGATGGCAAAAATGGGCTGACAGGGCCTTTTTGTAATCGGTCAAACCGTGTCCATATTAATTCCATATTAATTTCGTCACGATCTGATGATCACTTCAATATCTTTATAAGAAGTTTATGTCTGATTAAAATTTAACTTTCTTTTTCTAAATAATACAAAACTATAATATATCATCAACCAAATAATTTTGTAAATAAAAAAGTTTATTTTGAAGAGTGTAACGTCGAATATCGAAAAATCATGAATTTTTTTCGACTCCAAAAAGTCCCTGAAAAGCAAAAAATAAATATCAAAAGCCAATATTTCGGAATCTTTGCTATGTAAATAAAAAAAATTGACGTCGGTACAAAACAAATAAAAAAATGATAAAAACTGGACGTTTTAATTACAAACTCTTACGCATACGAATTGACGATTGGAGACAGAGTTTTTGTTTACTTTGTTTAACATCGACTCCAATTTTTTTTTTTACAGTAACGACTCTGCAGTTCTGCCTTGGAGTATTGTTTTTTTAACTTTTAGGGCTTTTTTGAAGGTGATTTTTGTTTTCAAAAAAGCTCATTTAATATTGATTTTTATACGATTAATTTAAATGTATCGACGAACACAAATAAATACATCTGCATACGTGTAACTACATGAATCGCCGATCATTCGACGCATACTATGTAAGTAATATAATTGAGAAAATGACCGTTTAATTACCTCGTCCGAGCTTATTGCTCAGCAACCCCTGATTACGTGAGCTCCGAAGAAATTTCATCAGAAAATAAATTAGACCTCGTGTACCGTACACTTGTTTGACTACCACTTCATTTTTCTCCCACGCCTTGGTCCTCGTTGCTTGTTTACTGAGCCTGCGAATAACAACATCACAAAATCAAAAAAATTCTCGATGCGAAATAAAGTTTAAACGGAATTTAAATTAATCGCTATTGATTTTTTAAATAAAAAATTTAATATTTTTACAAAGATTTAAATTTAAAAAACTGAACATTGATTAATCGTTCAATCTACTACTCAATTGATTAAAAAAAATGTTTAAATTACTTATTTTATTTGAAAGTCAATTTCTTTATTCAATTTGTAAAATTATCTTCTTCAATTATTATTTGCAAATTAATAACGATCATTTTTCATACGTCAGCTTGAACGTTCAGCTTATTGAGCTGAATGGAATTTTTGTATAAATCATTAGAAAAAAAATGACAGTTTCAAACATTCCAACATTTGTGTATATAAATATTACCATGGTGTACGTACACACATATTGTATATTAATATGTGCCTAACGATCATAAGACTCTTATATAGTCCCGCGACTCGTGAGAGTATACAAACGAGATGAAAATAATTTTCTGGCACGCTCCGAGCAAAGCATAACACACAGCATCAGCAACAGGGAGTTAGTAAAAAGAGGAATTCTGGTATATAAGCGATAATCACCCTTCGTTGCCAGGTGAAATTTGAGACTGGTTCGTGGCTTTTTTTTGTGCTCTCATATGAAATTGCCAGACGTTTTCCCGAAGGGATGGTCCATTTCAAACGAGATACACTTAAAATTCTCACGACTTCCTGTCATCTCTTTCCTCTCCTTGGAAAAAAATAAAAATAAAAATAAATTGATATAAAAAAAAATGTGATGCTCGTTAAAATATACTTTTTAATATACGAAATGATTTGGTTAATGATTTATCGTACTTTTGCATTGTTTAAAAAAAAATTCGAATTCTAATCAGACATAAATCATTTATAAAAAAGAATATTGAAGTCAAATCGTGACGAAATTGATGTGGGACTACCTTGAGAGTTTCTTCTTTGAATCGAAAAAAAATTCATCCAAATTGGTCAACTTGATAAAAATTTATGTGTGAATATACGTAAAAATGTTTGAAAACTGGTGGAATTGAGAACATCCTCCTTTTTTAATGTCATTCAAAAAAAACTGGTATGTTTTGGAAAAAGTCCGTTGACTTCTGAAACTGCGACTTTACATTTTTTCGAAAAAAACAACCATTTTTTGCATAGCTTTTTTTCATACTCACGGTTTTTCGTTCTCTCTTGAGTCTCACGTTCGATGCACATACGCGCCCTCCCTTTAACGTCTCGTTTTACTCCGTTTCTCTTTTGCCGTAGCTAAAATTCATTAACCTGGTTTTTCCTCCCCTAACATCGTTAATTCCCTCAGTTTAGTCCGCTGCCGGAGAGAGTATTCACACGCAGCTATCATCAAAGCACGCAGAAACGCGACCTAGAGTGGTAAAAAAAATCCACGTTTACGTATGCACGCCAGTGAAAATCCTCTTTGCACCAGTTCGTTGAAAAAGTGTAAAGTAATAAAAAAAAAAAAAAAAAAAATAGCCGACAAAGCTCCGGTGTCTAAAGTTCAGAGCAATCGTATTCGCGATAAAATAAATAACGTTATGCCGATAATAAAAATGGCTTTGTTTTCACTATATTCCTGAAAAAAGAGCCATCGAACGAAGTTTTTCTGCTGCTACGAAATTTATACGTCACTTAAAAGCCTTTCAAAACTACGACTAATTCGTGTGCTCAAAATTAAGTAGAGAAAATATTTTTTTACACCGTTTGATGGATTCACGCCACAAGATTTTTATTCTTGCAGCGAAACAAGCGTGTTAAGCAAATTTGAATAATAAAATCCATTCTCCATGCTGGCACGAATTTTTAACGCTCGTCGTTTTGTTTGCTTTAATATTTGAAGTAATAATGAAAAATAAGAGAATTTCCGTTGAGCGATTTGCAATTTTTCGTGATAAATTTGCCTCGCATTTGAAAATTTACGCAGTGATATATAAAGCTTAAAATCATCAATACGCTTCTTCAAAGGACTGAAGGTATTGGAAAATTTTGAATAAAAAGTCCCGTGGGTAGAAGTCAGGCAGATGGGTGACGAAATTTTAGAATTTCTTCGAGCCCCCTGTAGAACTTCCAAGCGTAGAATTTCTCTTCCTCTTTTATCTTTTCCCTTCTCTTTCGTCCTAGAAAAGGGCTTCCAAAGCTTCGCAGGACTGAAACTTTCGCGCTCGTACTACTATCCCTTCTACCAAAGCCCTTTCTTACACCCTTAATATTTTTTACTCTTCCGTATCACAGTGTGGTATTGTATACCACACTGTTCAACATTTATTTTACTCCGGACGAATGAGAAAATTCGTCACGCGAGAAACACCCGAAGAAAATCCTCACGAAAGCCCGATGAAAATCCGTCGGAGTTGGGTCATTGACGTCTAAACCCCAGGTCTGTCAAGCCCCCGAACATATAGTCCACCTCTACGACCTCGTCATCCCCCTTTATGACGCGCTGATCTATTTTTTTTCTTGTTTTATTTGTTCGATATCGTCGCTTCTCGATGTTTTCTAAAGGAAAATGTTTCTTTCTTTCAAATCTTTTTTTAACGTAATATTTTTTGTCTCTAAATATCTGGAATATTTTCTATTGTCAAATTTTGAATTGATGCATTTTTTTCACTCCATTCTCTTTCTTCGTGACGCACCGGAATGGCGGATACTAATTCATTAAAATCTCATGAACCGTGCATCGGAGAAAAAAATGGGCTAAGATTTTTCTCTTAAAAAACCCTCGACCTTCCTACCCCATAAACTTTAGACTTAACTTTTGAGACACTCTTTATATCTTATACCCACATATTCTAGTAAATATATTCACGCAGATCTACGCTATAATCTGCGGGGGATCCATTCTCCCCGTCCAAGCCTCCATATAAATAAATGGGCCTTTGTCTCTCGTTTTTTTCACTCTGTTGCCACTTGGAATTCCCATTGTAATGCTGTAAATTGTACGTTTTACATATGTACAGGCTTTTTCGTAGTTCTTTCTAAAATCCATTATTAGCATTAAGGGAGCTTTCCAGTGTGAAATTTTCAAAAAATCGATTTTTTTTTTTGCTTTATCGAATAGTATACACTCTTCCGAATATTCCCTGAAATTTTCATGCCGAAATTCAGATTATTTCGGTTACTGTACAGCATTTCTTGGAAGAAGGCAACGGAGCGCTACAGCTGCCGCGTCGGCCGTCTGCCCGTGCGACCGTTATTTCTATTGTCTCGTTCCTACCTGCTCGTGTACCTTCCAACGTGAGTCCGGTTCGTCTTTCAGTTCGGTTTCGACATTCAAAATGGATAGATCTACGAAAGATGTGGCAACTAGCCCCAAAGCACGTATTCTGCGGCAAGCAGATAGTAGAAATCGCTACGCAGTGTGCTGTGTGCACCTTCAATGAAGGTTACGACCCAATTTTAAAAATTTTGGAGACGATGGGATGCACGATAGGGCCGAGCGCCGCAGATTTCGCCGCTAAGTACAAGAATGCGCGCATCACCCAAGCAAACCGCCGGGCGTCCCTGGATAGCAAAGAGGCGAGGACAGCTCGTCGGACTGAACAATCCATTGAGCACGATCTTTTCGAAGAAGCAGAAGGGATATTGTATGGACCTGGCATCGCTGATTGACCGTAAGTAAACGATTTACCTAAAATTTCCTCACTTGAAACTTTGAACGCGTTTTTCTCGAAACAGCATTTTTCAAAACGGTGTCCAACTTGGAGGGCAGAGTTTTAAAGCTATCGAGTTGAATTTTTTACACAATATTCTTAACGTCATTGTTTATCGTGCTATGGAAGCTTTTTTTTTTTTTGACATCCTATTTTTTTGTAAAAAAAACTGCCAAAAAAAATGCTAAAATCGATACTTTTTGTTCAAACCAGCGCCATTTTTGCAAAAAAAAAAAAAAAAAGCCTCCATAGCACGAAAGCCAATTATATACCGATCAATAATCTTTTTGTGTTTTTTGTTTCAGATCAAAATTGTGACCCCCAACGTGGACACCACATCCAAGTGCATTTTCTGCAACAATTGTTTCATCATTTTTATAGATATTAATTAATAAATAAATCGATCTTTAAAAAATTGTTTTGTATTCTTCAATACCCAATTAATATACAAAAAAAAACCAGACCGATTAGATTATTTTTTCTTTAAAAAAAAAATCGCGAAAAACAGCGATTTTTCGGGCTGTCACACTGGAAAGCTCCCTTAAATAAAAGTGTTTTATTATCCGAAATTTGATAATGTTGTAGGATTACTTTTCGGCTTAACAACTTTTCTTTGCAGAAATAACGACGGTCCCTTTGTCATTTACGTGGATTAAGATTTTTCTCAAAATTGTGGATACTTGAGTGAAATTGTCGTTGAATTCAAAAAGATAATGTAGACGCGGTTATACGCAAAAATGTAAACAAGCTGGGGCTGAGGTCTGACCGACGCGCTCTCTCTCTCTCCCCCCCTTCCGTTTTTCTATTGTATTCGTGCGAATCGGTTGAACGAGTTAGGACTCGAAGACGAGTAGGTGTAATAATCGTCTTTTGCGATCTTTCGATCGATTTCGTCATATGTTTCTACATTAAATAAATATAATATTATAAATAAATAATATCATTATGCGATTTATTATTTATTATTTTATTTTTTTTTATTTGTGGAGCCTACAATCGAACAACAAAATTCACCATAAACTCGACATGAAACAACCCATATATATGTTCATTCTTAAGTATATGGAGAAGCGTGGGCGATGGAAGTATCAAGAGATCTGCTGATCCGTGGAGATATTATACGGTAAATGCTGCAATGGTAGTCGTGACACTTATTCTCCCGTTGCAGCCCCCACTCCTTTCTTATATTTCCCTCCTAAATGGTTCGTACTTGGTTCGAAGCGCAGCGACTTCTCTACTGTAAGTCTGAGCACTATTATATGTGATGAAAATGAAGGAGGAAGGATCAACGTTCATATTCAAAGGACTTGAAACGATTGTGCACCATTTGCAGCTTTTTCCACTCGAAAAATTATCCGTTTTTCTGTGAAAACCCAACCCTCTGAGAAAAAAACAGATGAAAACATTTTTTTTTTCATTCTTTCGGAACAATTCGGAATTGTGAATTTATAAGAATACCTAACGTTTGAATTGAATGTCTTTGCAATAAAAACAATCATTTTTTTTCGCTACTAGAAATATTTTATTGAAAATTTTGTCTCTAAAGGTAGAAATTGACATTTGAAAACATTACAGACATTTTTCTAGTCGTTTGAAACTGCACATTTATCTTATCTGGTCAGTCCGGCTTGGACGTTCCAGACATCGCGTGTTAAAAGTACTAAGATTGAGACACTAAGATTGCAGGCTAAATTTAGAGTGATTGCATATTTTCTTCACATATATATGTATAAGGCTATAGAATGTACGTTCATTTCCGTTTTGAGGGACAATGTGTCCAGGGAGGCTAATTGCCCTTTCGTGATCTCACGTAATTACTCATCAACGACTGTGACCCAGAGGAATAAGCATAGATCGAAGTTGTCCCATATATAGAGATTCGGAGAGATGGTCATACGAAGCAATAACACGTGACACATTCTCAGATCGGCTTGCTGATTGGATTTTGCAATATTCATTATCGAGTTCTATCGATAAATGTGTTTGACGTTTCAAAACTCCTTCAATTCCATTATATATTGACGTATGTTTACCTCGTGCAAGGAAATTACTTCGCTAATTATAAAATACTGAGCCACAAAAAATGTTTCGAGTATTTGACAATAATTTGAAAACATCGTAATATTTTATTCGAAACAACAGTCACGACTAACAGCCAAATAAACTAATTACATTTACCCCATTTCTGAAGAAAAATGTACCGAATTCAGGTATTGTTAAGAATTAATTTGATCTATCGCAACTGAAACCTTACTCAATTCACATTAATCTTTGTAAATTCAGCAAACAAAGTTCTAATGATGAATTGCCTGAAAATTAATAGATTAGAAGGATAATTACAACTCCCTAATATAGACGCCATGATGTTACTAGTGTTACATAACTGTTTGTAGTAAGTTTACCATGGTCTCGTGCATATGCATCCAACTTGATTCGTTACCCACTCAAATGAATCATATTAAGTCTTTAGGTATAGTATCCATCGACCATTGTCCATTGGGTAATGTGATCTTGACGATTATAGATATGCATACTAACGATTTGCTGTATAGAATTTGTCCCTGGGTTCCAGATACACGGTGTTCCGAGAGTCTCGTTTAAAATTAGATAGATCGTGAAATTTTAAAGCTAAAATTCTTCGTAACGTAGTTCATGAGGTATTAAATAATAATTGACGTAAAAGGTCTTTTCTCTTCGAAGTTTTGTTGTCAAACCCTCTTCTACAGCATGAAAGGAATTTTGTATCAACGTTTTATTAGCAGGGTTTAATACAGTATACTTAGTAAATATTATATAATTCATAGGATCTTTGTGTAGAAGCACATTCTCGAAATTAAAATACACGTCAAGTAGAGGAGACTAAAGTGGAATACTCTGTATCTACAGGTATACATACTAATTTTGGTTGATGCAAGCTCGCGTGCAGTACAAATTCCTAACAAATTTTATCCATCAATTACACGCACATGGTTTTAAATAGGAAATTTCGTCATCCTTTGCTCTCGATTTTAATTAATATTTTATTACATTCACGTTTTTTTCATCACAAATATTTGCTTTGTTTCAAAACCTGTTTGGAATCCAATCACATAATTGAGAGCATTTAAAAAAATTCTTAATTAAATTGAAAATAGGCGTTTGCTTTGGCATGGAAAATAATAAAGTGAAACCTCTGAGCGAACAAATAATTACCAGGACAATGAAAATAGTCGCAGGAACTTTTTCTCAGAAATATTTGCAATACACCGCATTGACAAACGTTCATTATTTTTTTCATTTTTAATGGAATATCCTTTAATTACGCACAGAGAGTAATCGTGTAACTAGTACTCTGTAAAGTTCTCATTCTGTGAATTTTCCACCGAAATAGTATTCGGAATACAGAAAATTCACTGTAAAATGTGCTTAATTTTGCACGAAATGACCTCTACTAACGTATAGACAGCAGTCACGTAACTTGTACTCTGTAAACTACTAATTCTGTAGTCTAATTGTGTACAGTATCGATTCTCCTAATATCGAGTACACGAATATACACTATCGTTCAAAAGTATTTTTCTACTACATAACTGCGTTTAAAAATATTGAAACGATTAATCTAGTGCTATTTTGGGTTGGAATGTAACGATTTTTCTTTCTCATCGTCGTCCAAATTTTGATTCGCTGATTCCACTTTGACAAAATGGTCAAATTTGATTTTAAAAATATCATCAGAGACCCACAGATTTTCTTGAAAAAAAGAAAATTCCGTGAAAATTTATTCAAAAGAATCTGGACGGTTGTGAATGCCAAAGAATGGAAGAAAAATTCAATGAAATACTAATTTCATTGCAAGTCCAACAATGAAGTGTACCATTTAATAGTTTTATTTTTGGTTTAATAGAAATTAGTACTGATAGAAAAAATAAAACTGCATTATTTACTTCATGAAAAGGTTGCTTAATGCACATCGTGATAAAATATAACTTGATGGTGATTTACTGAGGTTAACAATTACTTTTGACCGGTAGTGTATATATTTATACAACGATAAAGACTCGGCACATACGATGACTCAGATACCGCACGGCTCGAAATTTCTTGTTTGATACGGATTATTATGGCTTCCCGATGTAACTCAGTACACATTCACCAATCGATCGGTGCAGACAAAGAGAGTTCAGCGTTAATCGCCTGTTGAAGTTTGTATCCATGGCATGCAATGAAATATTTTTATTTCAACGTCGATGATTTTTTTTAAATTAATTTTATTTCTTTTTTTCTCTACGATTCAGGCTTCGAGAATTCGTAACAATTGTTTTGGCTCGATTTTACGAATTCACTGCCTGAGGGGGTTTAAATTTTGTTAACAAGCTGAACAATTGGGAAAATGTAAAGAACAAAAAAAAAGAAATTCCTTACGTTTCGTATTTGTATCTGGTAAAATAAAATCTATCATTTAAAATGATTTTCTTATTAATTGACACTTGAGTCGAAGTTTCAAAAGTACATAAAATGCCACGATTCTTTTCTATATCTTTGATGGAAACAAAGAAATAAATGGAGCTGAAATAAGAAGGCTCAATACCATCTAGGACGACAGTACAGAATTATCATTTAGTCACCAGCGGAATCGAGTTTCGTAGCTATTTCCAAGCTCTTACTTTCCGGAAATCCTGAAATGAAGTTTCCTAATTATCATTCGATTCAGTAGACCGGGGATTTCGTCGTGTGAATAAAAATTTTGAATTTTTCTAATAGTGTCATCGTTTTCGAGTATATTTAAACAATTTTACACTTCAACAAATCTTACACATTAATTTATATAACATTGGACATTAATTGACTTATTCTGACTTCAATATCGAGCAGTTTTTATTCTTACGTAACGAACAAAAATCCGAAAACCGTCATATTCGAGTCGATAAGAATGCGGCAGGGCTCACGTTGGTTTTTTTTTTAAATACTTGGCGTCAAGCTGCTACCGCGGCTCTTGATATCGTTTAGCAGCTGTCATTGTTAAATTGACACCAAATTTAATTCACCAGCGTTGCTAATATTTTTTACTTCAATATACGAAAATTTCTCTCATTTGATTTGAAATTAGCTGAAGAAATGTTGAAATTTTTCAAATTGTGGAATTGAAGAACGAAAAAAGAACGTTCATTGCATCACGAAGTTATACTTTAATTAACGTATAATTAAAAATATTATATTTCGCGTTCTTAGTTCTCCGAATAATTAGGGGTTGTAATAGATAATGTGATCATCATCTGCAGTATCTTCTTCTTGTTTATTTCGAGTTTGAAATATCAGAAAATTCATTCGAGTTCGAATCTTTTTTCCGCGAATCTTTTGCAGGCGTTACTAGCTTGCAATTCAGGCGCAATCTTTAATATATAAAATATGTAAATTCTGTTTAACTGAACCGTCGTCATTTGGCTTACTGCGTTCGATAAGGGTGCGGAAAGTTGTTCGATGGTGCGAAATGACCGAGACGAGAGGTTCTCAAGTGCAAGAGAGTGGAAAGTGAGCTTTCAGAATTCAAGATCTCTACCAACAGTAATATAAGTCAGTCGGTTATAGTAGTTGAAGCGGTAATAGCTGGTACGAAAATACAAATGTGTATAAATGTAGGAACTTTGTTAAACACTGTTTTCGGACATACGCCACCCCGTTCCAGTTCTGTTATTATGCTGCAAAATCATTCGCGTATGTGTTCGACGTTTTCGAGATCCGATTAAACTTCACAGCGTCGATCCCCCTCTCGCCTCGTCGGAGTTATCGCGTTGTATCTCTTTCTCTGTCTACGATCGATAGACATCTTATTCGAGGGACTTTCAAGAATGATAGCACAGTTATCCGCTCTGTTTTAAGACGATTCTCGTACTTTATATGTATGGGAAATCCCATTGAGAATCGATTAACTCACCATCTTCATATTCCTTTTATTTCTCTTCTATTGTTTTATAATAGCCTCCCCAAGGAACTCGACTATAATCAACGTCTTCAGCATTCTTTCACTTCTCGTTCTTGATTCATTCGTTCCCGTTTCTTGACTATAAGTTCTTGAAACTTCTATTGCATTGGTATGAGTAATTGATTTCTCTTGTGGGCTTTGTCAATGTGTCGCCGACTAAATAGGCTTGAATTTTTTCCACGAAGTCTGTTGGATCATTTTATTTTGAATTTTCAGACTAATTCGGGTTTAGCCTGAAATGGTACAAATTCTCAGTTTTCCTACAGATCTCACTGTCATTTCTTAACGATGTTGCAGTTCGCATATCGATGAAATTTACCGAATTTTATTTGTTTTAGTGCTGCCAATATCGTTTAGTGAATTTTGCAGATTCAGGCTACGAATTGTGGTCAAGTTTTTTCTTAGTTTTCTGTATCAACGTACGGATTAAAAAAAATGTAAGAATTTGAAAAATTATGATATCGAAATTACGAATTAAAGAACACTAAGCAATTTCGTTGCTTTTCAACGATGCACGACTTCGATACCAGATTTTTTGTGCCAAACTCTTCAATTTAGAGTACTGAACAAAATTAGACGAATGCATTTGATTCTAGATATCTTCCAGGCTCCTTTTTTTACAAAAAAAAGTTCAATCGATGAGTAAAAATATTAGGAATTTCGCAGGCAAAGTTGGGAAATAAAACATTCCGGTCTAGACAACAAGTTGGAGAAATATCAAAGAATTTTAATAAATATTACTCACAATTCGAGCGATATAATTATTTCTAAACGTTCCTGAATTCTCCACAGATTTCTGTATTTAAAGAATTTAATTAATTTTTCTACGGTACCGTAGAAACATTAATTAAATGAGTACGTTCAATAGGAAACACTTGTAAGAGCAATTTTTTTTGAGAAATAGAAATATACGTCTGGATACTGCATACAGGTGAGCAATACGCTTTAAAATTGCTCAGATATGTCGGTCGTTTAACTTTATTTCATGGTTTATGTAGCACTTATCATTAGGTTAACGAACGTTCACGTTTTTCTACAAAATGTAAACGTTTTATAGAAAAAAATAAAATAAAATATTTTCCATTTATATCAAAGGACACGTTTTTTTCTTGCAATTAATATTTTTCAGTTACTTATCAAAGAACGAAGTTAAAATTGTCCAAAAAAGTAGTTTTCGCTCTTTCATTTCAAATATCGATCCTCTCAAAAAACTAATCAATTTCGTTTCGCATTGATAGAGTCACTTTGTAAAATAAAAGGAACCAACCAAAAATAATAAATTCACTATTTATTAACAGATCAAGAGAATATGGAAATGTATCGTCGATTTTTTTTTACTCACCACAACTTGATTCGAAGTTAATTGAAACCAAATATGATGATACTACAATTTGCGTTCATTAGTCGTCAATCGATTACGGCATCTTTGACTGTTATGTATACATTTACATATCTAGAGACGCGGCAGCGTCTTGACGCCAAGTATTAAAAAGAAAGGCAAGACGTGCAGTGTATCTTTACTCGAGATTGGGCGATTTCCCCTCATAATCTACATACAGAGTATTTGCGGGTGTGCTTACAATGAACCCTAGATAGGTCGATCCCTCCGATTTCGATCTAGTTTATATATGATGTAGTGCATCGAAAACTAAGAGATACGTATTTTTTTTTATCGGCTAATAAACGGTTTAAAGGGGTGAAAACGACCCCCAAAGGTGGGCACCTAACGGGGTGGTTTCTCAGTTTCGAATAGAAGCGCTTGATGTATTTGAATGAAACCAACGCTGAAATGTTTCTACCAATGAATCATTGAAAGTGCACTCTAGGTTTTCTAGGGGGAAGGATGTTTAAAGGGTGAATAACCCCTAATTTAATATTTTTTTACACCATAAAAACTATGGTTTCGATTCGAATGGAACTAACTGCATTTTGTAGAGGTCGAAAAACTAGTCGATACGTGTTTCGGGGTTTTTACGAAAAACTCGCTTTGAGGGGTGTAAACCACCCTTTTCGCCACGATACCCTATATTATGTTAAATTTTTAACTCCCGACTGCCCGTAGGGCAAAAAGACGGGAGTTATGTGTTTTACTGCGATCAGCTGATGGGGGGATATTCCTTTGTCGCCAGTTTTCTCGGGAACGGTGATAAATGTCTTGACCAATTTTTTGCACAACTTTCTAGATGTGGCGGATAATGTTCTTATCCGTAGTATATCGAAATTCATTGCGAATTTTTTTATTTTATTTAACTTTAACGTTATACATCATTTGAACATATCGCAATATGATCAATTTTCGATCATCGACTATTTCACACTGTTGTGTGTTACTAGTTTCACTCCAACATGCCAAATGAGGTTTTATGCAGGGAGTCTCCCCGGTTTTATGACTCAAAATTCATACTAAATTCGAAATATGAAAACATGATCTGTTTAACATAGCCAAATATGACAAATGTTTTAAATGGAAGAACTTATTTTTTTTCTTAAATAACAATTATTATTATAAATTTCAAAGTTTGTATGAAATGAAAACATTCGGGAGGAAAGCAACTTAATGAGAATGAATTGATGGAAAAGTTAAATTTGCGGTGCAACAATATTTTTTTTTAATCATTATCTTATATAATAATTATTACAATTCAAAATGGCGGATTAAAAAACCAAATCTCATTTTTTCGAGGTAGCTTTCCTTTTTTCGACATAAGAGCTGACACTCGGGGGTTTTTGGGGTCGCTGAATCCAGATCTAAAGTCAAATTTTGGAAATTCAAAATGGCGGATCCAATATGGCGGATCGAAAAATCCAAATAGTTTTCTCATAATGAAAGCTGGCACTCAGGGATTTTCGCGGTTGCTAAATCCAAATCTGAAATCAGATTTCAGAAATTCAAAATGGCGGATCCAATATGGCGGATTAAAAAACAAAATCTTATTTTTTCGAAATGAAAGCTGACATTCGAGGGTTTTTGGCGTCGCTGAATCCAAATTTGGAATCAGATTTTAGAAATTAACAATCGTGGATTGAAAAACCAACTATTATTCGAAATGAAAACTGACACTCGAGAGTTTTTGGGATCGCTGAATTCAAATTTGGAATTATATTTTGGAAATCCAAAATGGCGGATCCAATATGGTGGATTGAAAAAACCAAGTATTATGTTTTCCTAATGAAAGCTCGCACTCAGGGGTTTTCAAGGTCACTGAATCTAAATCTGAAATCATTACAGAAATTCATAATCGTGGATCCAATATGGCGGATTAAAAAACGAAATCCCATTTTTCAAAGTGAGAGCTTGACACTAGGATGACCATTCAAAATAAAAAAAAATTGTTTTGAAAAACAAAAAAATGCTGCCTGCTACTATAGTGCAACTTCATGAAAACATATTTTTTTCAAATATAAGAATGAAATCAATGTTTGAAAAACGAATTAAATTAAAATCCACCATCAAAAACAGATAGTAGTAAACTTTAAAAAGTGTGAAATAAAAATTAAAAAAAAAAACAAAAACAAAAAACTCCCGACTGTGAAATGGAATAGTTAAAAAAAAAGAAATAAATTTAAAAAAATGAATTAAAATATAAAAAAGTTAAATAAAAAACAAAAAAATAATTCATAATAAAACAACTCCCTCAGGATTTCGTTCTTCTGATCTGAAAAGATTCATCAATGAATAATTAAACGATAATTATTCACTGATGAATCTTTTCAGATCAGAAGAACGAAATCCTGAGGGAGTTGTTTTATTATGAATTCTTTTTTTTTTTTATTTAACTTTTTTATATTTTAATTATTTTTTTTAAGTTTTTTTTAACTATGCCATTTCGCAGTCGGGAGTTTTTTGTTTTTTTTTTATCAATTTTTTCTTCTTGATTATATTATTCTACGGCAGCACAACCACGTGTACAATTTATTCAAATGTTGTCAAACACGAAAATAAGTTTACCTTCGATCTTGTTTCTAGGTGAGATCATCCCAGTATCGATAATTCCTATACATAGGCCCATTGTAAGTTATGATAAACTTACAATGATTTCGAATTTTGGCATTCCTCGAGACAAATACCTCTTCACAAAGTTATTACATAAGCAATAAAAAACATAATTCAATTACAAAGCAATACAAAAAATTTGGGAAATAAATAGTTAACTCATACAGGACTCTTCTATTCTTATGCCTAATTATTTGCTTATAACGCTCAACCTATGATGATCAACCGCTCCTTGTGCTTTACTCAGTAAGTCTTTTTTAAATTTTATCTACAAACTCGGAATAAAAACATGCATTTTAGGCATTACTAGTTTATTTATCAACTTTTATCAATATATTATTTTAGTCCACATTATAGGAGATTCGTTTGTTCTCATGCTCCATAATTATTCGCTACAACTACTGTGTTCTTTGCATATATTTATTCACTTTTCAGTTTTCTTTTCACTTTACTCACTATGAATATCGCTGTGTATTTCTGATATTGGTGTAAATATTAACGGGAGAAACCAGTTTAGGAGGCCGAAATTTTGGTGTTTTTCGTGAATTTTTTTTAACAGGGAAGGAATAATCAGAATTTGTTTAAACTTGGAGGATATTTTATTCATGTTTTGAAGTACACTTTGTAATTTTTTCAAGTCATTTCCGCCGGAAATAGTGGAGTTAGAAGCTGCTATCCATGGACGACTTTTTTCAACTGGTGAGCATTCTAGCTCAAAAAGTTATTGACCAATCGTTCTGAAAATTTGTGTGAATATTCTTTATTCAATTACAACCTATATGAACCTAACTCTGGGATGATATTATTATTAAAAATATTTTTTTTAATGCCAAAAACGTGAAAAAACATGGTATAAAAACATGACATTGTGTTCAAACATCTCAAAAACATGCAATTTTCAACTTTTTTGATCACAATTAGGTTCATATTCTTAGGAAATGTATTGTTAACGAAAAAAGAAAATTGTAATGATTACAGATAAAAATTGTGGCTTCAGGAATGCCCACCAGCAAAAAACTCGGATGGCGATCGTCCATGGACAGCAGCTTCTAACTTCACTATTTCCGGCGGAAATGACTTGAAAAGATCACAAAGTGTACTTCAGAACATGAATAAAATATCCTCCAAGTTTAAACAAATTCTGATTATTCCTTCCCTGTTAAAAAAATTCACGAAAAACACCAAATTTTCGGCCTCCTAAACTGGTTTCTCCCGTTAAACCAATATCACATGTGAATTTAGTTTTCAGTTTACAATTAGTTTTTATAGGTTGTGCAGTAATGGTATTCATGGAAAAAGTGTTGCAAGCAAAGTAATTTCTTACACCATGAACATCTTATTACTGCTACTTTCCCACAACCTTGAACATCACATAGAGGTCTTGATGATTGTCCGAAAGCAAATTCGATGAGGTTAACAAATGCTTCAGGTTTATCGCTTGTGTAACCACTTTTGTACCATGCATTTCGAAACAAATTTTGATACCTTGGTGAAGATAACTGATTATGAATTAAAGATTGCGGTTTGATTACGTTATTTCTTAAATGTTAGATTGAGATTTTAATTAAGTAACAAAATAGCGTCTGAAAAATGTCGAACATAATTTTTTTATATTCTGAATCCATACACATCGAGTGGTTGAATCCTTCCGGTTCTTCTCAACTAAATCCTTCTCAACTAAAATCAAAAAATCAAATTTTTATCGTTAAAATATATTAATACGCTTTGCATAACGGAGAGAAAAAAAAATAAAAAATTTAGGACCATTTACAAAAATACAGAAATATGATTTTTTTTTTCAAAATGGTCCTACATTTTTATTTTTTTTTCTCTCCGTCATGCAAAGCGGATTAATGTATTTTAATAAAAAAAAATTGATTTTTTAATTTAAGTTTAGATTTGAGACTTGTAGGCTGCACGGCGCAAATCTGACTTCGAGCAGCTGTGGCACCGCCATTTTGAAATATTTTAGTCTAAAAAAATTTGTCAATATACCTTACATCGTATAATTCAATAAACTATTACATTTCTTTATAAAAAAATCTTGAAAAAACGTAAGTTTTTCCCCGTTAATATCGCCAGATTTTCGACGAGGAATCGATCAATTTGTAATCCCTTTTCACCTGGCAATTCATTCAAATTTTTAAATATTTCCGGTAAACCCTTTCTCCTGAAACAAAATTCGAAAAAAACCGATATCTAATTTGAATAATAGATAAATTGATACCTTCGAATCATTTAGGATTAAAATACTATTTTTCAAAAACTTTTTTATTAATTTTTCGTCGATAATAAACATGAGGAAAGAATGATTGCTTCGTAAGAACTTTAGTGATTAGGTGCGAGAACTTTTGGTTAAAAAAAATGATAGATCGGTTCAAATACTCAAGATAAAAGTTTGTTCTAATTGGCTTGGAATCATCCATGTGGTGGTTCCAATTGCGACGGTTGAAATGGAATTAAAGAAGAGAGAATCCAGACGTCCAACCAACCGAGGGGCAGCTTTGTAGGGCTGCTCGAGACACATTTTTCCGCGATCTATATACACACATATATATGTATGAAAAAGGATTAGGTAAAAAAAAGAAGACAAATGTGAAGGTATAGGTACGTGCTGGTCGAACACAGACACACCATAATCCGTACGTCATTTTATTTTCCTCAGGTCGTCGACTTTTCAATTATAATTGGACATTTGCAACGATTGAATTGCTACCTGGTAACACGTGGACACGAAAAGACTGTGGACAGTAATAATAAATGGGTATTAAAGTGAGCATCGTTGAAATACAACAAAAATGACTTCTAATGTTTTGCGACTACGTCATTTTTTTATAACTAGCTTTTTGTTTGTTTTTATTGATGATTTACTTGGCGAATTTCAAAAATAGGTCGAAAAGAAGTTTGCGTAGTTTAAATATTCGTAAAAATTTTGTGCAATATTAAAAGAAAATATATTTCGTCATACCTCGACGATGCAAACGTCAATTTTATAAATATACGATATTGTAGTTTACATTGTTGATATGCCATGATTTTTTTTTTTTTTTTTTTTTTTTTTTAGTATTGGTTGAATATTTTTTGTAGATTTCGTCGACAAAAATAAGTCCATTGTTTTGTAACTTTTTGTTTAAACTCACGATCTCATAATTTTTATGGAGAGAAACGTTGACAATTTGGAAAATAAATAAAATGAAAATTGAGGAAATGAATTTTCATTGAATTCTAACGACGTAAACTGCAATTTCATGCATATAGCCATGTAACATGTGAAATATACATTCCAATGTACTCTGCCATAAAAAGTCGACCCTTTATTCAACCAGCTTGCCATTTTACAATTCTTTTTCGGTGACGCATATGCATATGTGTATGACTGAACTATATAACGCTTTATTTTTTTCTCTTTTTTTTCTGTCGATGTAGCAGGAAAAGGTTAAGGGTGTGCTCGCATCTTAATGTCGAAATATAATACTTTTACGAGGGTGAAAGTATGTTAACGACAATCCCATAAAAATGCATTGGCCATCAGTGTTTCACATGCTCCTATTATTAAATCGGGCAATTTTATGCACTGCATGAAAGTCGAATAAATGTGTTTTTTTTTTTTTTTTTCGAAATTCAATTTTCAAAATATTACAAATTCCGTCGTTATTTAAAAATACTTTGCATTTAAACGATGTAAACTCCATAAATCATTCTTGTTCAATTAAAGTCCCAAATTGAGATTACAGTAAATTTTGAATTCCCTCACAAATTTTATAGTCCCAACAATACAGGTTGGTTACCGATAACTTTTTTTAATGTTTTAATTGAACTAGCAATTTATTTTCGTTATATACAAAATTTGTAATTGGTCATTTTGAAGGATAAACATCGAATGAGGACGCGTTACATAAGCGTTGGCCCTTTAGACGATAATATTTAAAAACTCGAGAGAACCACACCCACTCTTTCGTTGAAGACAATGTACGAGAGAAAAGGGTGCGAGTTGGCCTACATTACGAGGATCGTATAATACTCGAAAGCCCTTTAGCCAGCGAAAAAAGGGTGAATATCTACGTGACACTTGGCCAAAAGAAAAAAAAAAGAAGAAGGGAATGAGGCTGTTTGGTTGTCCACAAGCGTAGGTGATAAATATGTAACGGCCCACAAGGGACAACCTTCCGCTTCGCACTAAGGGTCGCAATCTTCCAGCCTGCCCTTTGTCTCTTAATGTAACGAGTTGGGATTACAGCGAATCCCTTTTTTCTCACTGCACCCTTTTATCTCTCGGCTCGATATACTTTTGGATCTTAACCTTGGTTTACTGTTTGAAAAAAATCCGATCTTACAAATGAAGACCGCAATGCAGGCCATTTCTCACCCTTCGTATTCTTCCGAGGATGAGCAAGGACTTATTTTCTTTTGTCTTCTACGTCTGTGAACTCTATTCTTTGCTTCAGCCCCTTTGTAAAGATCATTTAGAACCAGAATTTAATTAGCTTACAAATTTTACGTACCGAATGCAAAGTTTCTTTTAGCGAGTGAAAAGCCTCGAAATACTTTTTGCTCCAGAAAGCTCTGCGTAAGGGTTTTACAGTACCGAAGTTTCCATCATTAAAATGAAAATAATACTAATGAAAATTCTTTGTTCGGTCGTTTTCCACAGGGAACTTCTATGTCGACGTTTTATTTTGTAGGTTTAATTTGTCCATTCATAAAAAAAGCCAAACAAATTTGAAATCTGGCCAATCAAGCCAGACAAGTGTCTGGCTTGATTCGATAAAATTTGTGACATTCCAACGATGCAGAATTAAAAATCATAGGATTATTCTAGATTTTCCAACTTCGCTTCCATCATATTTTTCTCTCTTTAACAACGGATTTTATATTAGTTGGTCATGTCTTGAAAGAGTGTCGATTATCCCAAAAAATGTAATCTAAGTGAATGATGACAAATCGTAGGATAGATAGAAAATTTGCCAGAGATCGAAATACTTTGCGGCAGGGATTCTGAAGGTTTCGAAACTGGCTCAGGGAATTGATCGGATAAATCATCTTACTTTTCTCTCACTCACTTACTCTCCATCGTTGTTCGCTTTACCAATTTTCCTTTCTCCCTTAGTTAAACATATCCGAGGACTCCCGTATACGGTCTATCTTTTGCCCAATCTACTGCCGGCTTTGATGGAACAATGATATCCAAGAAATCTCACCAACCCGACAAATGGAACGGACAAAGGCAATGATCAAAGAATCAATAAACTTTTCGAGACGAATTTCTCTCAGGTGTCCTTTCGTAAAGCAACTTTGAATGTAAGACATTCCGAAGCAAATCGACACATTTATATTAGAACAATAAAATGGTACATAAAATAAATATAACATTTTCCAATGGCGCCTAACGCAGGGTAAAATATAAATATAAATAAAGTATTTATACTTCAACGAGAAGAGTCATTCAGAAAAATTCATTCTTCGATTTCAAATTCTCTTTCAAGACATTCCAACTGATATATGAATCAAGAAAAATTGTTCGTTAAGCAGTTTCGATGATTACTTGAATTATATACTTTTTCGAACATGTTTCAATCCGATCTACGACGATTTTCATTCACGATTCTGTATGACATATTGAGAAGAAAAAAAAAATATTTTGGTCAAAATCAGAAACCGATTTGTGCTCGAACGTCTCATGTACTCTTGACCTCCAGACGATAAGTCTACCGATAAGTTGATTTCAAGAGGCACGGCAGGGTTTTGATGGCTACATATACATGTACGAAATGGCCAGCAATACGTCGATATAGATGTATATCCACGTTTATATATCTGTCCAGGGCTAATTGAATTAACTTCCCATTTTCGTGACTCAATCCATTTTCTCCAGAGCTTTCCTCGATAATGATATTTGTACGGTAAGATAATAAACTTTTTCTACTTATTAAAATCATATTTTATTTCTACACCACGTTGATTACAGCAGTATCATGCTTTGGAATGAAATTCTATCCATTCGCATATTCTAACGATGATTGAAGAACTACGTTGGAATCGATTATTTGCTGACACTGAGAAAAAAAGTTTGTTCATCGAACTAATTCCATTTTGTTGGACGAAAAATTGGTGGATCCAACAATTTTTTTGTTGAATGCCAAATGATTTAGTTTATTCAGCTAAATCATGAAAATTTCTTGTAGATGAATCAACTAAATCACCGGAGCCGAATGATTTTGTTCGAACAACTAGTACCATTTATTTCCTTACGCATACTTATTAGTTGGTTTAATAAAATATTTGTTCGAATCTCAATTACCAAACTGACTAAACGGTAATCGTTAGGATGAATAAATGAATTAGTTTTTTTTTTATATTTATTTTCTCCCTGCCTAGAGGCTTTTGCCTATTACAGGGTCGGCCCGGGTCAGTAGCCAGTCCCCTCTGGGGGTCTGGTCCGGATCAGTAACCAGGCCCCCATGTGGACGCATCCGACTTCCCCCTCTGTAGCGCATTCGCCATGGCACTCGATTCCATGGGCCCAGGGAAACTGCGGAAAACCTGTGCCCCTATAGCTGGTCCTGGATTCGCCTCACGGTGCCGGAGCTACGTCACGTCCTGTCCCGAGAATCTTAACATGAACTACAGCTGTATACACATGACACACACATATACAGGTACTTGTGTATGCCTCATGTATACATCTGGAGCTGGTCACGCTCATATTTAACGGGAGAAACCAGTTTAGGAGGCCGAAATTTTGGTGTTTTTCGTGAATTTTTTTTAACAGGGAAGGAATAATCAGAATTTGTTTAAACTTGGAAGATATTTTATTCGTGTTTTGAAATACACTTTGTAATTTTTTCAAGTCATTTCCGCCGGAAATAGTGGAGTTAGAAGCTGCTGTCCATGGACGACTTTTTTTCAACTGGTGGGCATTCTAGCTCAAAAAGTTATTGACCAATCGTTCTGAAAATTTGTGCGAATATTCTTTGTTCAATTACAATCTATATGAACCTAACTCTGGGGTGATATTATTATTAAAAATATTTTTTTTTATGCAAAAAAGGTGAAAAAACATGGTATAAAAACATGACATTGTGTTCAAACACCTCAAAAACATGCAATTTTCAACTTTTTTGATCAAAATTAGGTTCATATTCTTAGGAAATATGTTGTTAACGAAAAAAGAAAATTGTAATGATTACAGATAAAAATTGTGACTTCAGAAATGCCCACCAGCAAAAAACTCGGATGGCGATCGTCCATGGACAGCAGCTTCTAACTCCACTATTTCCGGCGGAAATGACTTTAAAAAATTACAAAGTGTACTTCAAAACATGAATAAAATATCCTCCAAGTTTAAACAAATTCTGATTACTCCTTCCCTGTTAAAAAAATTCAGGAAAAACATCAAAATTTCGGCCCTCTAAATTGGTTTCTCCCGTTAAGGTGAGCAACCACTTTAGGAGACTGAAAAATAGATGATTTTTGGATTTCTTTTTATTGTGAAAAAAAAACGGAAATTTCTGCAACTCTGACAATAATTAATTCATATTTTCATACATCTCTGGTAATTTTTTCAAGTTATTTCATGCATTAATTAGGGTATAATCGGCTGTGTCCCTTGGCGTGTCCTCGTCGTCGCTGTCGATTTGCGAGAATTGTGCAGCTCGCAATTCGCATCTGAAATAGTCCAACAAATTTTTATACATTCTTGAGATGTTTTTTAAGAACATGAACCTAAATTTTGAAAAAAAAATCGAGAATTGAATGTTGGAACGTGTTTGAAAAAAAATGATCGATTTTTAGCATTTTTTTCCCCGGAATTTTGCAATAATAAATATGTTATAAACAATCTAATCCTTCCAATTTTAGATTCATGTTTTAATAAATTATATTATGTAAACGTGTTCCAAATTTGAAGATGATCCATCAATTAGTTTTTGAGTTATGATTCCCGCAAATTGAGAAAATGTTTCGAGAAAAACACGTTTAAAGTTTGAAGTCACAAGAGCTCCGATTTTTCGCGAATTTGCAAATTATTAAACAATTAAATCCTAATGGCAACGGGAACAATCTACCCCACACCAACACAGAGCCACATCGAAGAACAATCCGCTCATAACCCACAAACTTGTCCCGCAATCGAGCCAAAACTTCACCACTTTGTTCACGACACTTGCACAAGCAAACGCGAAACCACGAGAACACTATTTTCATTAAATTAATTATCCACGAAAGAAAAACCGACATGAACGCGAGCGCACACACTCATGGGGGTAGCCATGTTATAAACCCCGTCTCGAAAACATTATCGAGCGAGATCATCGAGTCGCGGCGCCACCAGTGAAGCGGAGAAAACTGTAACTCCTAGCACGTCGGTCCGTAGCGACAATGTCGCTAGTGACCGACCGTAGCGACAACGAGTTACGATTTTTTGCTTATAACCTCCATTTCTACGAAAAATGACGCATTTTTCGTAAAAATTGATGCGAAAAAACGTGGTGTTGGATCAACCCTTGGACAATGACAATTCTTCCTCTATTACTTATGTTTGTTGTGCAACATAAGACCGTAAGACCATAGAAGAATCTCGATTCCCCGCTGAGATACGATTTTTCACTTATAACATCCATTCCTATGAAAAATGGAGTATTTTTCGAAAAAATTGATTCGAAAAAGCATAGAAAGTTATTGCAAAAGTTTATTTTCCCGAAAGTTTATTTCACAGCAATCGACAATTGAGAAATTGATGATCGCGCTGCGAGACGGCATTTCGGTGAACTAAAATCTGACGAAGTCGGTATCTTGTCGATAATTTTTTTGAGAAAAGTGTCGAAATGGAAATTTATCGTCAATTTAGCATAGATTTTGATGCAATCAGGCTCAAAATGTTGGTTGCGATATTACGCTTCCGCTGACAGGCCAAAAAATTGATCCGTCAATTATTTTCGGAGTAATTGTAAGATTACTCCGATGGTAACAAAAAATCAAAATTTTTTTGAATTTTCGAATTTCAATTTTCGAATTTTCATCGCAATCGGTTGAACGGTGTGAACAAATTTTCCCTTCAAAAATTCGAAGCCGACTGATCCATCCTCTTAATTCTCATGAAAAGGCTACGGGACCGGGATTTGAACCGAGGATTTTCCGAAACTCTGGGTAGAGGCAAGCACGTTAGCCATTAGACCAGAGTGCCGGTTTAAATAAATGAATTAGTTTATTTGGATGATATTTTGTTGCATTAACATTAATTTTTTTGCTGTACCAAAGTTTTGTTGGTTCTGTCAATAACTTGTTTCAGTATTCACAAATTATTTTGTCTTATCTCAAAAATATTTTGTTGCCCGTATCGAACTAAATATTTTGGTTGAGAGAAACGAAATTTGTTTAGGTCAAACAAAATTCTTTTCTCAGTGTATTCATTTGATCAAACTAAATTAATACTGAGTTAATAACATCGAGCATTTAAATCAGATTATTTTTCGTATCTATTTTTCAAAATTCACGGTTTATTAATATTACTTCCGAGTTCGTAAAATCTAAGTTTGTAGCGGAATATGAAGGGTTTATGGGGCGAGTAACGGGTCCATAATCTCTATCATTATTCGTATATTAAATCGTGAACGGAGTTCGTCCTTTTGTTGCATACGAATCGATATTTGCACCGCGGGCTCTATCGCTGGACACTAGAACGAGAGCTAGTGAGAGAGGTAGCGAGAAAAAGAAGAGCGAACGATAATGCCGGAGAGTGAGAGACAGAGAAGGAGAATGAGGAACGTGAGAGAGAAGAAAGATGGAGAGATCGTTACCGATCCGCTGTGTTTGTTAACACACGATGTTGGTATGCTGTTGCATCCCATCGAAAATTGCAAATACACCACATCCGCATTGTGTATCTATAATAGACCGAACTTCGTGTATTTCTATTGTCAAACTGTATAATACATATCGTACTCTAATACGCGTGCAACCTAGTGAAACGGTGTTCTTCATCGCTCACGCATTAACTAAGCCTGCCTATCACATACGCCCGTAACTGAGTACATTCCGGAATGAATTTCTAGAAGCATATTTCGTTATCAAGGGTTTATTGGTTTGCTCGTAAACGTTCTTGTGTTTTATGATGCTCCTTCTTTTCGAGTTTTCATGTTCCCTGCTCCTTAAAATCCTTGATAACGTATTTATATACATGAGTATCGAGTAATAAAAACAGAGGGATTTTTTTGCTAGACGGACTCTCATACGCGCCACAATTTTGTCGTAGGGTGGAAGTAAGATTTTCGAATGATTAAAACTTCGAACGGCTAAAACTGCGAATTTTTAAATTGAAGAATAGTAGTATGTAGACAGATTAATTCTACTATAGCCTTTATGCTGGAAATAAAAAAAAAAGAGGAATTAAAGAGTTCGAAGTACATTTACGTCAAAAAGAAAATATAACAGTAGCCCAAATGACGAAGGCTGGAATAGCGATTTTACAAAAGCTCGACTATTACGCATTCGAGTCGTCAAATACTGAAATCGAAACATTATGAATATTCACAATTTCAAATATATTTTAACGAAAGACAAAATATTTTAATGTGGTCAAAATAGCGAAACAGCAGAAAGTCGAACGGTCGAAATAGCGAGAGCCTCTGGGCTGTAAAGTATTGCTTGTCATTCTTCGTGCTTCAGAACGTTCGCTATTCTGTACTTCTAATTTTTAATCATTCGAAAAATTCACTTTCGAATTATTCATACTATATATTTTGTTCTCTCAATAAAAGAATTGCTCTCCATTTCGAATTTAGAAAATATAAACTTTTTACATTAGGACAATCTATATTATCTGCATTTGAAGTATAGACAGTCCGAATATATATTTTGGAATAAATGCGCGATCAAAGAAAAAATATTACATCAAATACGCATTTAATTTAAAATACTATCGAAAATATAAACTTCGAATTTGTTATTTTTCGTTAATCGAATGTTATGAATACTAAAATTTCGAAATATTATTCGTTCTACAATTTGGTTATTCTACATATTAACTTCCACCCTTGTCGTATCGTATAAAATCTGCGGAGCTTTCAAATTGGAGGGAACAATCTTATTTCTTTATATTCTTTTTGTTTAACACCTTTTTTTGTAGCTTTAAAGCAACTTGAAAAATGAAATAATTTTCCTCTTTTCATAGTCACGGTAGAGTCTAAATTCTTGAATAGTATTAAGGCTTTTTTAACGATTTAAGGGATGGAGGAATTCGCTGGAAAATTCAATTATCGAAATCGTTGAATGATTTTGGATCCTTCTGTATATTAATGTGCTATATGATAGGGTGTTGTACAAACAACGTGTCAGAGATACGCAAGTTTCCATCCTCCATCATAATGGTACTCGCGGAAGCTCTCGGGAAATATCACGAAATAGAACTTTCCTATCTTCTCAACCTTCTCACAGACATCGCAATAATGTAAGGACGCGGTGTCATATGGAAGCACTGTATATCTCATGGAATACGCGTCTTTATATATTATTGTATACACACACACACACACACACACACACACATATATATATAGATGTATGTATTAGATTCTACATATCTGGCATGAGCGATTTCTTCCTGACTATTTCGTTCGACCTATGACCTTTCGACATTTTCTTCCCTCCCTCTCTCTCTCTCTCTCTCTCTCTCTCTCTCTCTCTCTCTCTCTCTCTCTCTCTCTCTCTCTCTCTCTCCCCCCCTCTCCCTCCCCCCTCTCTCCCCTCCCCCTCTCCCCCTCCCCCTCTCTCTCCCCCTCTCTCTCCTCTCTCTCCCCCCTCTCTCTCCTCTCTCTCTCTCTCTCTCTCTCTCTCTCTCTCTCTCTCTCTCTCTCTCTCTCTCTCTCTCTCTCTCTCTCCTCTCTCTCTCTCTCTCTCTCTCTCCCCCCCTCTCCCCTCTCTCTCCCCTCTCTCCCCCCTCTCTCTCCCCCTCTCTCCCCCTCTCTCTCTCCCCCCTCTCCCCCCTCTCTCCCCTTCTCTCTCCCCCCTCTCTCCCCCCTCTCCCCCCCTCTCCGCCCTCCCCCCCTCTCTCTCTCTCTCTTTCTCACTCTCTTTCTATCTCTATCTCTTGTTTTCTTTCAAAATCAATATATCCAACTTCTCGAGGCGAAACTATACTTCTCCTTATGCAATACACACGCTCCAACTTTCGTCGCCATGAGAATAACAAGACACTTTTTTGCATGCACTAATACGCAGCGATTACACGACCATGAGACAATCGGGTCAAGGGTTTCGCCCTTAAGTTAGTACTTTTCTCTGTGATATTTCATTTTTACGAGTTTGCAAAATTTCACTGGATTTCCTTCTATTTTTCGTGTATTGCCCGTTCCTTGCGGGCTTGAGATAACTAAGATTTCTCGTCACACTAAGATATCGTACAGTTGCCAAAAAACAATGATACGAATTCAAAAAAAAAATAAAAAATAAACAAAGCGTGCAATAAAATAGAATTTAATTTTTTATTTAACATTTTATATAACGAATAAATCGAGCTGTATTTGTACTTCTAACGAAAAAAAAATTATGCCTGAATCTGTTTTGAAAAACATCGAAAATGATGAAGATTCAACTTTTTGTTGTAATGCTGCAAATAAATTAGAAAAAACGGAGTTTTTTATTTGGTTAAGAATGGAATTATTATTATTTGCCATGGAATGCCCTATGCAGAGATTACAACGCCGAGAAAATCATGTCTATGTCGTATCTCAACTGCTTCAGAGATGGCCGAAGCAGTAAGAAGTGCGCTTTATCGTAGATGATTCACCATACGATATA
>OZ022414.1:59783928-59941406 GCA_963989365.1 Rhimphoctona megacephalus | reverse complement strand
GGTATTATTTCTGTCAAAAAGTCAAAAAACTGGTTCAGTAACGCAAAGCGTAAAGAAGAGTTGGAAAACTGAGTTTTTCTTTGGATTCTCAAGTGAAGGACTGAACGACGGATTTGGGCTCCTTTTTTTCAATTTTTTAATTCGCATATTGTGAGTAAATGTTTGTACGAGGGTGCGAGCTATTTTATTTTTATTATTATTATGCATTATTATCATACGTTAAAGAATTTAATCACTTAAAAAGGAATTTTTAAAAGTTTTATGTACTTTCGTAACAATGCACTATAATTAAAAAAAAAAAAAAAAACGGCGAGGAAGGAAAAGCAGATCGGTTGTTGTACAGTTGTGATAATAATTTCGTAGTCGTTTTTGACGTTTCTCTATCGCGCATGAATTCTCGCGTAACTTTACTATTATATTATTCACGGATTCAAATCTTTCTCCTGTTATTTCCTTTTTTCATTACGCTGAGTTGTGCTACAAGCGGCAGAAGAGTGGAAAAAAGTGTAAGAGCCAGGAATAATGGAAAATGGAAACACAACGGAAGATCAAAAAAAGCAGATTTGAAAATGTTTATCTTCATTTTTTCTGTGCAATCTTCATAACAGTCGAAATGCCAGGGATCGTTTTAACCTCGATGCACCATTAATATTACTTTGTTGTACAGGTCTCCAATTTCAATCATTTTTATAGTTTTTCAATTGACATCTTCAGAATGTAACGAAATTTTTTTTTCCCATAGCTAAATATTTTTCTTGCTGCTTCTGGCTACAAAAGTTGATGGTATTTTTTTTCTAATCATTGCTAGAAACCGACAAATTTCACGTATTTTTGACAATTCGCAAAATATATACAATAAAAAATAATAAAATAATTTTCGGTGCATCCAAACTTCGTCTCAAGCCTTTTTATTCCATTTCCTTACCAATAATAAAATATAATTTTAGAACAGTCACGTGTGATAATAATAATTATTAATAACAAAATATACTTTTCATTTCGATCTCAGTATAAAATTACTATTCCATTATTTTGAATCTATAATTTTTTGCGTTTTTCAATAGATTTTTTATCCCCCGGGACAAGATTCTGCAGTGGTAATTTATAATCTAAAAAAAATTCATGTTAATAATTCTGGGGACTTCATCAGAAAAAAAATGGAAACGGGGCGACCATTTACATTTTTTTTCAGGACATATCTGCAGAGCTACATATAGAGGGAAAAAAAACGAAAAAAAAAAAACCATTGGGCGAAAAGACGGAATCGTGGAATAATTGAATAATACGAAAGTCAGCGTTATTAACGTCTATACATAATATATAACGGATCAAATAGCATGAAGCAGCATTTACGGATCGAAGCTTTAATTATTTAAAAAAGTCTCGCACTCGAAGAAAATCACCGACGCAATAGCACGGGTGGTCAGAGCCCGAGTTGTTTCATTTTTTATTGAGCTGCGAACTCCAGATATATCGGACTCAGGGAAAAGAAGAATAAAGGGAAAATCCGACGGAAAAAAAAGAAGAAAAATGGAGCTGTGTACGAGAGACGCTAACTCGTTTTCTACTTCAGTTTGAGGGAAATGACGAGGAAAAGGTAGCATCTTGCATCCGGTACATTCTCACCCTCGTTGATCCAATATTTCCTATACATTTATATATCCCATATATAGATATTTCTTTTCAAGTGTTTCTTCATTTTTTATCATTAGAAGCAAAGACAAACTGTGGGATAGAAAATAGTGAGAAAAATCCGACTATTTTTTCATATCACACGTTACTATTATCGTATATTTTTATAAAATAATATTCATTATATTTTCATATCTTGCAACGACAATGCTATTTTTCGATGTATTTAATTATTTTGAAATTGATCCTAATTTCAAGTTTCAAACAGTAACAATTAAAAAAACATGAAGAATTGAAAATACAAAATATTTTGGGAAAATTCGTAATCTGAATCCGTGAAAATGAATTAGGCTAAAAAAAGAATATATTAAATAATTTCGTTGAATTATTATAAAATTGAACAAATTCTCGATTGAGATCCGAAGTAATTGCAATCGGAATTTCACGACTTTATTGAAAGTACAATTCGCTACGATTGTTTTTGCAGAAAAACGAAAAATAAATATATGTTCTGATTTTTTAATGAATTTTTATGAGCTTTCTTAGTCAAGTGTATATTGAGGGTACGTTTTTTCATTGTCGAGACACCCGCCTCTCTAATTGGAATAAAATGTCGTATTTTCACACGTATACATAACGATGTAATGCTGTAGGTTTGAAAGAAAGACAAAACTCTCGGGACGCGACGAAAAAAAAAAAACGAGGGTATGAAATTTCCGTTGAAGAGTCTGCTACGGGCAAGAATTGTCAAACGAATCGTTCTCTCGCAATTATACTTTTTAAACTTCTTCCTCACTTTGTATTTATCATCGGGTTACCCAGCTATTTCGTAAATGGCATCTCCCTAATTCAATTATTCGGTATTGAGGACATTTATTTAGACAATAGAATTATGTAATTAAAGAATATTAATTCAATTAAATAACCCAGTCTCAACTCAGAGAACAAAAATACCAGTTGCAATTTTCGATGTTTTTAGCAGAATTGATGCTCGCATGAAAAAAGTATGAGTACAAATTTCCCATGGTTGAATTTTAGTAAACAATTGTGCTCACAGATAAAAATTACAACCACTGATCAACGACACGTGAAACAAAAACATATTTCTTCAAATAAAAAAAATAAATAATTAAAAAAAGAAACAGTTTTAAATCGTCGAGAATTACTAGAACGACTGACTGCATACGGAGCATTTCTACTGGGGCCGTTCAGGCGCCAGCATCAACAACAAAATAGAGTATCCTTATGGAGCAACGGAAAAAATAGTTTCCGTCTGGTTTGCGACTACTATGAGCATATATTGTATACACGAATTGATTTATATATCACGATATCAGAGAAATTTAAGAGCTTTAAAAGAGCTTTAAAAAGAGCTTTAAAAGTTTTCGTTTTCTTTCATGTTCACTTTCTCTCGTTCGATAAAGCATCGCGTACCGTAGATATTTTTTTACGAAAATTGGAGGTATATGTGCGTACAGAAAATTTTAAAGAAAGATGGAGAGAGAGAAGCTGATACACAGACAGAAAAGGAGAGATGATGCTTTTTGTTGTACTTGTACGAGACATTTTTCCATCAACGTACCTAACCGGTCGTTACACCCATGAAAGCATGTCTGGTTACGTTCCTGCATAGAGCACACATGCCTTGAAAATTTACTTCAATGGATAGAAGACGCTTTCATCATATACTCTTATCTGTTAAAATTTTATATATATATATATATATATATATATATATATATATATTGTGACGGTTTTTTTTAGCGTCACTTAAAACAGCCGTTCGTCAAATGATACGATAGCTCTCGCTCCTTCCGCTCGATGCTCCGGCCACGATACAACCTCGTAGGACCAACCTGGGGTGATATTGTTATTTTATTGTTATAATGTTTATTAATTGCGTCCTGAAACACTTTATTTTTTATTGGTGCGGCGAGAATTGTTGGAGGAACGAGAAGAACGACAGCGTCACCTGAGCGAGTCAAAGAGAGAGAGAGAGAAAGAGAGAGGGAGAAAGAGAGAGAGCGAGAGATGGGCTAATATCGCACGCTGTCGGCGCACTTCGAGCGAGGCTCGTACGCATTGGTTCCACGTATTTACCAACACACACTCACTCACACCTCATTTCGGCCATGCGAATTTTCAGGAATCTTCGAGAACATCACCATCTTCGTCGTACAGCGCTGTTGGCCACAATGTCTGATCGTTGTTTCAGGGAAGTTGCAATCTTAGGTGACGTCGAACCCTATTTCTAATAATCGATGACATTCTCGTTGAATGTTCATTCGAACATTTATCATATTCTTCTTTCCTTATTATTCGCCATAACAAACGTTATAATCGCGCTAGGGGTTGTTTAACAATAGAATAACTCAATAAATTATTCCCGTTAAATATTCGGGGCCCCGTCTAACGCCCGCAATTATTCAACTTGTAACGAGCCTGCCATGACATGACATTATCGCAAATATGCGTGAGAAAGAGGAAAAGGGGGGGAGAGCCCACTGTCCCGTGTGTGGCTCTCGATTTCGTCAGATTTTCGGTGAGCGTTGAGCAGGACACACGTGAGTGACGAACGGTAATTATTATCAAATCTTTTTCCTTCTCGCTTTCTGAGTTGGTCAGTGGGCTTTGTCCCGATTTTGCTAATAACCTTCCGTCAATTTTAATGTAAAAATAAAATTGAAAAAAAAGTGTTTCGATCCCGGTAAACTCACCAAAAATTCGGTCGTCGCGGCGGCGGCTTTGCCTTTCGCCTTGTAAATAATTTTTTTTCTGTTCTTGCCACATGTTCGCAGCGTCGCGAAGTCGCTTGCGATATATCTCCGGGCAATAATATTATCGTGGTCGAATCCGGAAATCTTCCGTTATTTCGCGTAATTAAAATCATTTTTTCGTCTATAATTATTTGTGCTTGTACACGACGAGGGTATTCGTGTGAAAAAGTGTGGTATGAAAGTGTGAGATTTGCGTGCGAAGGACCGGGAATAAAAATATCGCGGTTCGTAAAACAAATAGTTCGGTCGAGTCTCCGACTAGCGGATATTCGGTAATTTATTGATCATCTATCTATATTCTATTATACGAACGATTTTAACATCTTTTCATTTCTTTCCGTGAGTGCTCGACAGTTAAAAATACGGGCTCGTCATGGAATGTAAGCGTGTGTAGAACATTCCGGTTGTATGAGTGAGAAAAATCAGTGTGTGTGTGATCGCGAACATTCTCGTGTCTCGTTTTTTTCCCGCGTTATTATTTTTCTTTGTCTAATGTTTTAATAACTCCTCATTTTTGGCATAAAATAATTTATTATAAAAAAAAATCATGCGTGTGAAATAAATTAATTCTGTTAATATCTTTAAAAACAAAATTGTGAATAATAAATGATAATTTTCTTTTTTCCCGTTAAATTCCATAGTACTCAATTTTCTTTTCGTCGAATAACGCCCTCGCCCATTCCGCTGTAGCAAAGCTGGACATTAGTTCTCTCTCTCTCTCTCTCTTGCGTTGCGTCGCTTTGGCGACTGGCGCCCAAAAACAAAAATATAAAATAAACAACGTAGGAGAAAAAAGACAAACTTTTGCAGCATCGTGAATTTTCCGTCAGAATATATACATAAATATTAACGATCATTAAAAAATTTCAATCATTCAAATTTAAGAAATTTTTATATACTTCTTTATCTCAAATAGTCGGGTAGATTTTTTCATGAGCTTACATTTTTTTTCATACCTGCCTCTTCGTATAAATTATTATGTTTTACATCGTTGAAATGCAACGAATAATCTTTGTTTTTTTTTTTTACTATTCAACTTCACTGCTGTTCTATCTAACAAACTTTTTTCTAACAATTAAGCTCATTAATTCTTAACAGAATCCAATGGAACAAAGCCAAAGGTGCAAGCTCAAAAATAATTCTCGTATTTTTAATGAATAAATAATGAACAAGCTTGGATTTTTATTTTAAGTATTGCGTGAAAAATAAATAAAAATAAATCTTTGAATTCAAAACTCAATGTTTCACTACTTCAGCCTATTCGCCTTTTTATATTCCGTACCTTGCGTATTCTTTCGTGGTCGGTCGATATGTGCAAGCAAGCTTGGTGATCTCTAGCCATCTCGAGAAAAACGTAAACCGCGGATCAAGAGTACGAACATAGAGGGAATCTTTTTTTCTTCTTTTCTTTTCTTTTTATTCTTTTTTTTTTTTATTCTCGAGGCGTTAGGTAGATCGAGGGAAACTCCGGTGTATCAGCCCAACGGACGGAAAACTGAATACCTTCTCGAGAGATAGATGGCAAACGGACTGAGAGCGAAGTAGATGAGGGAGAAAAAGCAAAAGTTCGATCGTTTCGACGGACGAAGCGAGAGAAAAACCGTCCGCAAATGAGACGACGAAATGGTTCCTCGAGTATATATCACATCTATGGGCTATTTTAGCTCAAGTTTACACAATTTCATACTTTATCATTTATTTTGTTGCTTGTTAGTTTGTGTCGTACTATTCAAGAGTATTTAATTATTTTTGCCCATTCGTTAACGTCCTAACATCGTTATTCGATTTTCTTAACTCTTTTTTGTGATCAAGTTTACACAATTTTAGACTTTATCATTTATTTTCTTGCTTGTTAGTTTGTGTCGTACTATTCAAGAGTATTTAATTGTTTTTGCCCATTCGTTAACGTCTTAACATCGTTATTTGATTTTCTGAACTTCTTTTTTTATGATTGATGCCTTACACACGTTTCAATAATGTGAAATTGAAAATTGGCATTTCAACTACTCTGGAATATTCGAAGAAATTATCAAGGGACTCAAAGACGTGTTTGAAATTTCGTTTCTAGTTATATTTTTACGAACTTTTCGGCTGAACTTTCGAATAAATTGAAACGAATCTAATTGTGTGATTGTTGCGACAATTTGAATTAGATTTCTTTTACAATTCTTCAGAAAAAAGCCTGATAAATGAACGACAAAAACTAAATAATAATGACAGTAAGAAATTAAATAAACTTAGGAAAAAAGAAAATGTAAACTTTTTTGTGAAAATACGCAACGTGGTACGAAATATTTATTTTCCGACGTCCAGCATTTTCATCGTTTCACATCCCTGGTGAAATTTCGAGCTTTTCAAATAATAGAAACGCTTGATGTTTCATTTAAACTTGATACGTTAAATCTTTTGGAATTAGAGGGCCGCGATAGAGTGACATACGAGCGAACGATCGAAGGGTTGGACGGATTCGTTGGGGAAGCCCAAAAATGAATTCGGAAATGGGAATGCGTGAGGGACTAACGGTGGATAAGTTAGACTGACGTTCCCCGTATATTTTTTCACACTGTGTGTACACACAATGAGGCAACAGCCGGAATGACGATAAGAGAGAGTGAGACAAAATGAGAAAAGCGCGCACGCGGGGTTTCTACGACAATCGATACGAGCTACGTACCCGTCCACAAAAGCCTTCATTTTTCTCCCTTCTTCTCCATCTCTCTCCTTCTTTATACATCTATGTGTACATATGAAAAGAAATATCTATATACAACCCTTAGTTCTTGGCATCCCTGATTATCCCTTTCCCTTCTAATTCTGGCCACTTTGATTGCCCGACTCTTTGCTACCACTTTTTTCACCCATCTTCGACGCGGAAAGTATTATAAAGTTAATTTTACGCTAAAATTATATTGGAACATGAGCCCGAATGAAAAAATCATATTTATTACCAATTGTGAAGTTTTTAGCTTAAAACATTTCAAATGTTAAGTGGTATCGGTCATTTTTATTTATTTGCAGGAAATAGCTGTAATATACAGAATTTTGTCCGTGAAACACAATGAAATACAATGAACGTGACACTCGGTAATAACATTTAAGTACATTTTGAGATTTTCATCAAAAATGCGACATTTTTATCTTCAGAATCTCCAAAGGTATAAAACAAAGAAAATTATCATAAAATTTCACTTGTGCCAGGTATTTTTTTGATTTTTTGTTGAAATATTTTCCTGGAGATCCGAATCTATTCGTTCAGGAATATTTCTCTTAATACACACGAAATACTGTCTTATTTTCGATACAATTTAAATTTATTTTAAAAATAAACTTGGATTGTGAGAACTCCATGTGTGGGCGTGAGATTTCGCATACAATTTCCACGAAGAATAAAAACCCAAGGTAGAATCAACTTCATAAAATTTAAATATATTTTTCCTTTCTTTTATGCTTCGAGCCAGACTGCCTTAAGTATAGAGTGTTGAGAGAAATAAAATAGCCCAACATTTAACGATTTCACTATTCAAGGAACATGTTCAACGAAGAATAAAAATTCTAAATTAAATTTAAAGAATTTTCATCATATAAATGAATATCCATTGGGCAGTAAACTAAGCTGTATATTAAACGTGAGAGATTCGGCCTCCGAGTTGAGAAATATGGACGCAATTGGTTGCAAGAAAGCTCGAGTTATGTGTACGTTTAATGGCGATTTAAGTTGATTTACAACGATTCCTGGTCTCCTTAGCGAACTTCCAAGCTATTTGGGTCAAAAGCATCACTTTGCACGATTTCAATGGCACATGTCGTTGCAAATTCCGGCAACCATTGGCTGCTAATGTTTGCTGGAAATGAAATGGTAATAAATGATTCTTTCGAACGATAATAGAGATTGTCGTCACCGAAAAATTTACAAATATATGTACGTGCATTGTTTGTTATTAACATTTCATTGAAATAAACGACAAACGTTGTAGCCTCGGGTGATTCTAAAGAGAGAGAGAGAACTCTCTCTCAGTTATCTAGATACGTGTAAACGTTTTATTTGTGTCTATTTGGCCGATGGGAGAATCGAGGGAATCACAAAGTGACATGTCGACTCACCAAACAATCAGAATACCGTTCTACCTCCTCGTGCATCCTTCCATGTATATAAACATAGATCGTGTACATGCCTTATATCTGAATCTCTTCGTGGTTCGACGATCGGAAATGTGAAACCCGGGCATATTCTCCCCTTTCACGAGGGCAAAGAAAGTACTGCGCAAATTCTCTTTCGCTTGTTACTCACACAATGACAATGGTCAGCTTTTGTCAGAAATTATATATCTGTGTGTACCTGTGTGCATGTACAATTGTAAAAGACACCACGAGTGAAGTATGGATTACATAGTTATCATTCTAAAGAGACAGTCGAATCTGGCCACGAGAATATATGTAAGATGTTGAAATTGCGTCTTTGAAATGTAACGAACTTTCTTTTTTGTATCACTATTTTATTTTCGAAGACGCAATTTAGGAAAACTGATCAAGAGCTTTTTGACTCGGGTTGCAAAAACCCTTAGAATAAAGCGGTAAAGAAATTATTTTCCATAATTTTAAGCACGCCTGAGTTTGAAAATGAACAAAAAATATTCTGATTGCATTTTAGCGAATAAACTACGATATATCTGATGATACCAAGTTATTGACGATTTGAAAAAATGATTAATTGTGCGATTAAAAATGCGAGACATATAGTAGAAGAAGGAGTTTTCGTTTTGAATGATATGAAAATTTAAATGACTGAGGCTAACTTTTATCATTCTATTTGATGGTCTCTCGAGACTGGCTGACAAGAACGACTTTGTCCCGTAGTATTTTCCACTCATTGGGTTTATCTCTCCGGAATTCACTAATTACGTCTCGTGATCGTTAGGAAACAATGAACCGGACAAATCTAAGGCGTCAAAAGGGAGCAACAAGAGAGAGAATCTCTCGTACCTTTTCTCGCTCTCTCTCTCTCTTTCTCTCTTTTCTGAGTGAGGATCGTAGAGAGCAAGATTAGAGAGACACGATGTTGATGCGCTGTGCAAGCACTTCCGGTCGTTCCAACGATGGTCTGGTAAACTACCTCTTTGTTTCTTCTTCTCTCTCACTCTCTCTCTCTCGCTTTTTCACTTTGTCTCTTCCTTTTTACCTTGCATGTTCTATTTCTCTTTGGTTGTCCTTTGTTACACCCGCTGGTGTAACTTACAACTCAACTGAATGTTTTGCACACAACAAAATGCGTGTTCTAGTGGAAAACCCATGCGCTCACTTCTTTTTTATCCCTTCGGCTTTCATTTCGTCAATTGCTGACATTTTTTTAAATCTTTTTATCCAAAGTTCTCATCACCGACATTTTTACCTGAGCAAAATAATTTCATTTGGTTCTGGAATTTAATTAATTTCGTACGAATATTTTTAGCAAAACATTGTTGAGAGTTTTTTTTTTTCATTTTACAAAATGTAAAAAACTTGCAATTTACCAATGAACTCGTAATCTTTCGTTTAAACAAGTATTACAAAAACTCTGGATACAAACACATGATTCGATGCTATAGAAAAGTGAAGGTTTTTTTTTGTAATTAGAACCTTTAATTCGTTTTTCCTCATTCATACAACTTCCCCTCCGTTTTTATCTCCATAGAGATAATCTCATGCTCATGGTTTTTCGTAGATATCACACGTGCAGTCGGAAAAATACACAGACGCGTTCTCCAGACCCTTCGTCAGTCGCGGTCTTTTGTTTTCTGGAAAGGGTGTTGAGTCGAGATTCATCCGTCCCTCGCACGATTGCATTACGTTGGCTATCACAAGCAGCCCTTATTTCGATCTCGTTTACACGAGCTATTAACTCACGCTTGGATCTGAATTTCAATTTTATCTCCCGAATCGCATCTTCGATAGAAAGTTCTTCCTTTTCCCTGTTGTCTGAAGCTTCGATTTTTCTCATCTTCATTCTCATTTTCTCTACAGTTTGTATTGATGGGAAAAAAATGTTATTTTTGCAAGCACAATTTATTCGATATTAAGTATCAAAACAAGAAAAAAGCATAGCAAATAAAAAGAAACAATTTTAAATTATAATTTGACGTTATATTTTGGTTAACAAAAGAAATTAAAGGTTAAGTTCTAATATAACACTAAAATTTCAGCATGATATCCATCAAATGCCAATTTCCTGTTTTCATTATTGTTCCTTCATCCAGCGTAACATTATAATCTAACCTTTGGATTATAGAGCACGGAAACTAACGACTCTTTTATATTGTTATAAGCTATAACTAAGATTTTCAAGTGTCCTTTAATTCTATTCAAATATTGCAAACATTGAAATTGCAAGCAGAAACTATTCGACAATAGCTTATGTTTCTGTAGCAAGTAAATCAACAAGAAAGACTCCTTCGTCATAGTATTTTTCTTTGTTCCCTTATCGTTTTATTCAAATACACAGGGGATAATATATAGTCCAAATATCGACGAGGAAGTAACGTTGTTTGGGGATGAGATCAAGACGTAAGAGGATGGCCAACAAATGATCGTATTTGTCCGCTCAACCTCCTGATCCCGGAAGCGAAATGCACCTCTATTGAGCATCCAGTGCACACATATCTCATGTATACATTGTATATATATATATATACCCTCGTCTTTGTCTGCGTTTGATTAAAGAAATAATTCTAACAGCACCGAAATGAACTTCAATCTCAGTGTAAACTACTAAGGTTATAAATTACTGAATTTTCTCCTTTCAATCAGCCTGTTGACAATTGACAGCTGATTGGTTTTTTCGTGAAACAATTGACAGGTTGGTTTTAAAGCAACGTGATTCTCTAAATTTATTAAATCCTTCCGAAAGACCTTTCCAAATCTCTTCAAATGAATTTCCGACTTCATTATGACTATTTGAAAATTAAACATTTTTCTTGGATATCCAAAATGTTATCAGTTTTTTAGAATTACGATTTTCGAATACACCCAATCGGTTTAAACCACTTTGGAGGGGTTTTTTGGACGATTGTACAAAAGGAAACAAATTTCGAGTTGTAAGTGACTAAAGTATGGTTTTTTGCCGTTCTTCGATATAAATTCAATTTTTTTTTTTTAACGAGTCATGTTACAAGAAATTATTGAGGCTGTGTTGAATTAGATGGCATACGCACTGAGAAAAGGCATAGTGTTGAGAACGGAGGCGTAGTTGGCTCAACTACGCCCTGAGGATGGATACGGCGAAACCAATGGCGTAGTTGACGTAACCTCCGCGCGTAGTTGAAGGTATTTTGTTAAGCCAACCATGCCCGCAATTTGAGGTTAAACTTTAAATATTCAATAGAACCAAAACATTTTTTGAATAAAATTCAATAAACATCTGAGAAATAGTATCATCGCATTGCTTGAAAAATGCGGAAAAGTATTTCAGTAAATTATATCAATCATGTTTGGATTGAATGAATTGCATTGTGTAATTAAAACGTATAGTGATTGTATCGAACAATTATGATTTTGAAATGACTGTAAGAAATATTTGAAATTTTTTTTGTATACATATTTTTTGGAATACTTTTTATTTGATATTTTTGATTTTGTATTTTGCGACTTTCAATAGTAAATACGATTGATCGATTTTTTACTCCAGTAAGAACGCCTATCCTGACATAATAAGGTTGCAAAACCTTTCTATATCAGCGTACTTTTAATTGTACGATAAGGCCTTAGACCTTTTTACCTCGTAAAACAAGGGTTCGGGTTTTCTCGACGACCATCGGTCGTCGTGATCGATATTTAACGATTCAATGTTGGAGCCTTATGGGCACACGGGCGGTGCGACGCTTACGCGAGAGCGCTCCTCCCGTGGCCCTCTAGCGGATTTCTGCCACCAGAAATCCAGCCACGGAATAAGGCTGTCCGGTTACAATATATATAATTCGTGTTAAACAAAACGTATTGTTTGCGCAACGAAATTTTAGTAGCTTTAGCAAAAGGTTTATTTGTTTGAATAGTAACAAAAGATTTTATCCCAATTACTACTGGGTAATTAGCTTAATCACAAATTATATTCCGTTGATTTATGGTTTCATTGAATTCAATTCTCGCAGAGAAGTTTATTCGATGCTATTATTTTATCAAGTCACGGACAAACCGTATACAACTCAACCTCCGTATCCCACGGAGGTTGAGTTGTATACGGTTTATCCAATACGGTTTGTCCAATTGAGTTGTATACGGTTTGTCAAATTCAATCGAATTTTAAATTCGAAATTCTGTGTCTCAAGTTTTATTTTTTTTCAATGTAACCATTTATTACGGTTGTATCACATGAAATACACTCAACTCAAATAAATTAAAATTTAGCGGCAAAATCGTGGCGTAGTTGTTTCAACGACATGACTTTCAATGGATCAACCACCGGGTGATTAACTAAATTTAATATGACTATTGGCGCAACGAAATTCGTCCAACCACATCGTGTAGTTGGCAATACTTTAATTTTTTTTTTCAGTGCGCTGTTATGTAGCGCTTATAGAATTTTGGAGAAAAAAATTCTAGTTATTGTAATAATATACAAGAAAATCGTACAGCCAATTTTTAATTTTCAGGTGTAGTAAAAAGTTTTGAAAAAAACAAAAAAAAATTAAGGGAAGGTATTTCCTGTAGGAATAAAACATTAAGGGCCGGTTGTTCCATCTTCTGATAAATTTTACCTGACGATTGTAGCATTGATAAAATTTACCTGGAGGTGGAACAACCGGCCCTAATCCAGTTGACAAGAAATAAATCGTGGATCTAAAAAAAACATGTGTATACGTCGAGAATTTTGACTGACACAGTTGTCTCGGGGTCGTAGAGGTTGATGAGAAAACGCGAAATTCCTGTTGCTCCGAACATTGCCAAACTCGCATTATGGAGACGAAGATTTATTACCTTGCATGACAGACAAATGTCTCGATCTCGTTTATAATCGATTTTCTCCCGCTTCGTGTCATGCAAGTTGCGAAAAAAATACGGTTACAGTCCACAGATTGGAACTGCAGGATGATTTCTAACAAATATGGATCCTGTTAACGGAAACTAACGTTTTTTTAAATCACTATAGAAATGTGTTTAGTGTCAAATTGATATAATTAAATTCACGAACAAATCTTTTTTATGTCAGCATATATTTTATTTTTTTTAATGAAACTTTGATAATACTGAGAGTAAAGCTGCCTTTTATGAAACTGATATACTTTCGATATCTGTGACACGTGTTTAAGATCTTCTATCACTTTAATTTGGTGTTCACATTTTCAGCAGTATTGTTTACTGCATATTTGAACTGTTATATGTCAATTTAAGGGGGGAGCATACTTCGATAAAACTCAAATTGTTGGGGCTTTTTCCAACTATAATAAAACTCTAGCTGAGTGCCTCCTATATGCAAAAAGTATGAAATAACTGCGAGAACTGCATCCACGAACTGAATTTCCGGTTCAGAATGCAGAAACTCGTGTGGAAATTCAGTTAGGGTCTTGGCTAGGCCCCGATTATTTTTCCCGTACTCTGTTAGGGCCCTAATATGGAAGCCCGAAGGGCCCCTTGCCGGCTGGTTACACTGTCAACGAGGGCCCAACCGAGCAAACAGGTAGGGGCCTTTAAAGGACGCCCTATAGGAGCCCTAGCAAAAAACAAATGTTGATAAAAATATTTTTTTTATGATTAGAATTGTATATCTGATCATAAGTTCACCTTTTCAAGAAACTCGGTAGAGTCTCGGGACAAGTACATTTGCAGTTCTGTCGTCTGCTGTCCCGAGCGCTCGCCGAGTCTATATTATCTCGAAACAAAGCAATTCGCGGTAGTGGGGGTACAAATTTTATGACGTTTTCGCGAATTTCAGTATTTGCATTGCTCCGAATATTAAGGCAACCCGGTGGTCTAGAGCTCGAAAACTGTAGGTATATTGCGGAATTTTTTTTTATCATAAAAATAAAGAAAAACGATACTTCAACTTTTCAGGCTTATTATAACATCAATTGTGAATACAAAAAAATTTATTTTGAAATTAAAAAAAAAAATTTATTATAGTAGAAATGCCGCTGAAGTTGACCCTCTCGAAAAATTGGACCTGGACGATGTTAGTCATTTTGGATCTATTATTTATCTGAAAAATAAAAACCATAAAAATTGTCAATCAGTATGAGTGCAGTTATGGACGGGCCTAAAAAAAAAAAAAATTGAAAATTGACAAAATGGCGCGCTTTTGAAAGTGAAGCTCTAAAAATCGGCGTTTTTTTTTTACCAGTTATTTAATTAAAAAAATAGGAAATTATTGGAATAAAAACATGATTCTAGTCCCGTCGATAGCCATTCATGTTCTGAATAACATTCAGAACAAATTTCAGGTGATTCGGTTGAATAGTTTTTTTTTTCTATAACATCATGCCAAAAAAAGTAGTTTTGAGATAAATGAGTTTAAAGTTTTAGGTACAAATATTTTCAAAGATTGAACAAATTTTAAATACTTACAGTTAATCAGCGATTCCAGTACCATATAAAATCCCTTCTGAATGCTCGTACTCCTCGGCTATTTCACTCCTTTGATTTTTTCGAGCTGTTCGAGCTTATTTGGAATTTTTTGTGCTTCGATGGTTGGCGGTATATATTCGCCGCGCGTCACGGTCTCGCGCGAGTTGCTCTGCTTGTGGCCCGATGGTGATGCCCATGGTTTCCATAATTTTCACCAAAGCTGCAAATCCTTCATTGAACGTACAGGCAGCAATATAAGAGGCGATATCAATGATTTTTTTGCCAACAAACTGATGTTTTGGCGTTAGTTACCACACACAAGGGTTGAAACTTTCATTATTGTTCTGCGTATTACTACCAATACATTATCCCATTCCAATAAATTATATATATATATAATAAAATAAATATTCCAATAAATTATCTGCTGTTAATTCTTCATAAATAGGTTTTAATATTTCTTGTGCGTCATCGTCCAGAGCCTATTAACGGAGCGAGCGGACCGCTCTCTACCTGCTAAACCGACTGTAGAAGCAAGAATATTGTGAATATCCTTACGAAAATTTCACAGTATATTCTCGAAATACTACACTATCGAAATATATTTAAAAAAAAAATCGATTTTTTGAAAATTCTAGACCACCGGGTTGCCTTAACCCATGCGAAAAAATATTCTCGCCTACAGTGGGATTCGATTCGACCTACCGATTGACCTTTGACCCAACGCACACGCACGCTACCCATTACACTACTATCTAGTTGAGAAATTTTGGTTCAAAAATGTAACATGCTGCAGATACGTAATGTACATATTACACAGTATATTTAATGAATCTATAAGTGACAGAGTTCTCAAAGTAAGACAGACATAGTTACAGTAAACTTAAATTCCAATTAACAATAACAATAATATCAAGTATAGTCGATAATGAATTGAATTATTAATAAAAAATACATAGAATAATATTTATTATTATATGATTAATGTAATAATAAATATAATTATGGTTTATATTTTATTATTAATATGTAATAATAATGATTATCATTTATTTATTATTAAATAATTATTTCTAATTGTGACTACGTCCATGCCCTCGATCACCTGAGAATACACCAATCGTTATTAATCCTTTTTTCCTCCTAAAAAAAATCCGTTTAAGGGAAAACGCCAGTGCGAGGGGTCAAAAAATTCTACATTATTTTTTTGCGTTTTTTTGCAGTATACACGTTCAAAATTACGTAAACAAAATTTCCAAGTAAAAAAACAGACTCAGATATAAAACGTGAAAAAGTGAGGTTAGAAACACACGTACAAGCATGGGAGGAAGAGGCGTCGCAACACGTGGTTCGAAACCAGATATAAAAATAACGGACCACATGAGCAAAAAACAGACAGCAATGCGAATCATCAAAAAATACCAAAACCAGGTTCGCAAGAAGAGACGGCTTCGACAGACCATTCTGAAATTGTAAGAATGCTTCGTATCCTTAGCATGGATGTAAAAGAAATTAAAAGTGATTATGCATCGGTCAAAGAAGCCTTGGAAAAGTTTCAAGAGACAAACGAAGAAAATCGTCAAAAAATGCGAAAACAAGAAATAGAAAACGAATCTCTAAAGAACAGGTTGCTGAAACTAGAAAGGAACGACGAATTGCGAGAAAGAGGGAGAGTAAAAAGAAAAACATCGTGATCCGCGGTCTCCAAGTGGACGAGAACAACCTCAAAAAAAATGTAAACGACTTTTTCGTTAACACGTTCGGCATTACAGACGAAATAGAAGAAACCCTACTTATAAAAAATGCAGGACGTACAAACATGATTATTGTGAAGCTTAAGGACATTGAAATAAAACACAGACTCATGATAAACAAGAAAAACCTCGCTGGTACACAAATATCGATGAAAAATGATTCAACGTTTGTCGAGCGTGAAATACAAAGAAACATCGCCGAGATTGCAATGCAGGAAGAACGAAAGGGGAATACCGTAAAGGTTGGTCGAAAGAAAATTTGGATCAACGAGAACGAGTTTAGATGGAAGGACGGTCAGGGTCTTGTCGAATTTTTTCGGGGGGGCGCCGCCCTCTCCCATTCCACGCCACGCTAGAAAAACAGAGATATCCAAAGCAACATCGACGCTTACCGACCGAGAAGATCACGGATACCCAGCCATAAGAGAAATTGGATTCAACCAGACTGCATCAGAAGCAATTGCCAACTTTTACCATCCTAAGAACCCGAGAGCAGAGGTTAAACAAATCATCACAAACGATGTACCGTATAACGCATCAAGACATGAGGACGAGGACGAGGAGCTCAGCTCAAAAACTTACACGGGAAGCGTAACGATGATTATATACCAAGGAATCCTATTCTGGAATGTGCACGGTATACAAACGTTCTTAGACAGCGCGGCAAATTTAGGGAGTGAGAAATTTCTCGAGCTGGCAGTAATTTGTATTAGCGAAACGTGGCTCATGGACGATGAGATACGCGCACCAAAAATGTTTGAAAACTTTTCTTTTATTACAAGCCCCGCCGCGCGCGACCACTCAGTTGGAAGAGCGAGCGGAGGGTTGAGTATTCTAATTAATAAGGATCTAGTCTCAGCTTTTTCTATCTTAGATAAATCGCATATGTGGATTGCCATAAAATGTAAACTTAATAATAAGGTTTTCATAGTGGTAAACGCATATCTCCGAGACTCCTATTACAACGAAAGACTAGAACAGCTTACTAATTTTCTTGCGAACATTTTGGAAGCATTCGTGGGGCCGATCTTGGTGGGTGGGGACTTTAATGCGCGAATTGGTAAACAAAACCAGCTGGAAGACGTAATGTTGGGAGGATCAAAATACAAAGGACAAAGACAGGCTTATGATGAAAAACTAAACGGGAATGGCATGGGGTTAGTAGAAAAGTTCGAAGAACTCGGCTTGCTAGCTTTAAACGGACGATCAATATCAGATAGTAAAGGTGGGTTTACATTTTGAGGAAAAGGTAATACAACAATCGACTATGCATGGACGAATTTGGCAGGGCTCTACCTATTTACAGATCTAGCAATTGTTAATATGGGGATCTCTGGGGCGCTATTCTCGAATTGAACGATAGATAGCTTCGTGCACGAAGCGTCCTCCGTGCGCGATACGTCTTTCGTAAACAAAAGATTTGCCGAACGAATACGAAGCTCGTATTGTCAACGATGTTAACTTCGTGCACGATTTTGTCGTTGACGACAGGGCATCACGCACGATGTTAATTTCGTGCACGATATTGTCGTTGACGACAGGGCTTCACGCACGATGTTAACTTCGTGCACGATGTTGTCGTTGACGATGTCTCGAATAGCGCTGCTCAGCGATTAAACAAACATGATAACAGCGATAAAACAAACGCAATCCTTTTGTTTTATGAAAAATCGCTGAGCAGTGCTGTTAAGCGCTTTGCTGTCAAAACCATACTGATGGTGCATGGCACTTTAAAAAAAATATAAAGTATACAAAATTAAGACGAGTCATGAGCACCCCAAATCTCTCTTTACCGTCCGAAAAAATGAGGAAACGTGCAAAAACCGCGTCGGACAAACAAATGGAGTTATTGATTGAGGCCGTCAAAGCCAATCCGGAATTATTAAATAATAAATTTAGTAACGCAGTGACTAAAAAATCAATAAACGATATATGGGAGAAAATTGCGTATACTTTGAACTTGATCGCTGATGGAGCAACGAAGACGAGTGTTCAGTGGAAAAGAGTAAGTAGTTCAAACAATAATTTTTCGGTTAAGTATAGAAACGAAAATATATGTGTGATTGTAAATACAAAATATTTGTCTATAACTAATGAAAACATCACTGAATTTAGATCAACCAACCCATAAATTATATCGTAAAAAACTGCTTAAAATATGTGTATCCATGAAATAAGGCAAATAAATATCTTTTAAATGAAATTTGATTGAATTCGAACTCTGAAAATACTAACAATTTCGATTAATCATTTTTTAGGCATTTCAGGATTACCGATCTAAATTAAAGAAAAAAATGAGTCAAAATGTACAAAGTCGTAAAAAGACAGGAGGAGGTCCCTTGCAGCAGCACGTGGTTACACCTGATGAAGAGGCAGCGTACGCTATCGTACCGTCCATTCTCATCACCGGAGAAGAAAACATTGAAGAATCTGTAGTGGAATTTGTGGATGATTCGAACGATCTCTTGTGCAAAATCTTATCAAAAATAAGTGAACAAACGGAAAAAGAAAATGAAGGAGAAAGTAACACAGAAGTAACGGAAAAGTCGATCGAAATTTACGGAATTGAAGAAAATTCTGAGAAAAAACGGAATCTAGGCTCGAAATTGATAAGGAGGACGTAAAACACGAGACACAGGAACAGCTTGAACATAAACACGAAGATTTGAAAATAAAAGATGCTGTCAAACGTAAATATTGATGAGCCATCTTCAGAATAATAGAATGACAATACTTAATATTGTCAATAGCCATAAATAAATTTATCCTATTTCATTTTAGCTTTTCCACCAAAAAAAAAAAACATGGCAGTACATCGTCAACAGGAATCTATTAAAAATTGCAAAAATATCATTGACATATCAAACGAAGAACTACAAATAAAAAAAAAATATTATGATACAAAATTACGGTTGATGGCCAAGCAGGTACGACTGAAGATGCTGGAGACTCGAGTGTTGGCAGTTCACAACAACAAGTTGACGTCGCCATGGTAAAGAGCCAGTGACTTTGTTAAATTCAAATACTTGTTTCTTTTTTTTTGTTACTATAATTCACATTTGTACATCATTAAATGATTAAAAAAATGTGTTGAAAAAAAATATCACGAGAGTATGTTTATATTTATTGAAATACACAATTGAGAAAGAAAATCCTTCTTACGCGAACCACTCCTGAACAACTTGTTGGCGCAAAACTCTCTCTGCTGCCAATTCAGGATTGACATTGCGTACATGAGGATGAATATCGTTAATGTTCACGTTGTTATCCATCCCATAATCAGGATTATTCATCCATTCGTTGGTATCCACAGCATGAATTACCAAACCATCTGTAACTGCCATGTTATGGAGCACAGCGCAAGTGTTTACAATTTTTGCAGCTGTCAAAGGCGCATAGTGCAATACACGTTGTTCTAAAAGACATCTGAACCGCATTTTCAAAATACCGTTGACTCGTTCGATTATTGATCGTGCACGACACAATTTGGTATTAAATGCCTCTTCTGGCGATTCAGATACAGGATTTTGGAAAGGTGTTAGAAGCCAAGGACGCAGTGGATAACCAGCATCATCTTATTCAAAATTAATATGTTGATTATGAAAGAATATGTATAACTCAGGCAAGAATTTATTTACCTAACAAATAAAACGTTTATATTGGAATAATATGTACAAACAAGACAAGAATTTATTTACCTAACAAGTAAAAATGTTCATTGTTGATATTGAATATTCTTTGCATTACTGGCTGCACGGAACTATTGTTCCATATGTAAGAGTCATGGGTACTTCCTAGATATTTGGCATTGACATTCACAATACGGAAATCTGCATCACAAATCTAAAAAAATATCATAAATTCATACATTTAAACGCATATTATTAAAAAAAAAAATTATGATTGAGTTTTGTTGTACTTACCAACTGAACATTAATGGAGTGGTAACCGTTCCGATTAACATAGGCTTGCTCAGGATTGGCAGGATTATTTTTAGGTGGGACGATTGCGATATGCGTACAATCAATACAGCCAATCGTGTAAGGTATTTCAAACTTTTCAAAAAATCTTTAAATAAAAATATATATGCATTAAAAAGGTACATTAAACGAAATTTAGAATTATAATATAATGACTGGTATCGGTTTCGAGATGCACGGAGCTCTTAAATGTTTCGGAAAAAATATATATTTTCGTTCAATATTTCAGGCCTGTTGAAAACATTGATAATCTCATTTATGCAACGACTCACAGAAGGCTGACTTGTAGCGGAATGGATACTTTTACCAATATCCGTTTGGTAACTTCCAGCTCCAAAAAATCGTAATGCCGTTAATACCTTTTATCACAAATTACTTCATATTTTGGAGCGCTGTCAATTCGAAAATTAAATTGAAAAAATATTTGTCAATTATTGCGTAAATAGTTAATTTTACCTACTTTTCTGGGAACTCCAAGAGCAGATATGCGTTCTGGAGCAGGGAAATATTGTCGACAAATATCAATTACTTGAAAAACTCTTTCTTTGGTTAAACGGTAGTAATTGATGAATGCAGCTCTCGATAACGTTTCAAAAGGATTTTCAGGTTCATGAAACATACGAGGATGATGATCATCGTCATCAGGAATATACATATTGTTAAAGAAATCCATGTACACGTATCTTCGTAAAAAATCCATCTTTATTCGTGTAAATAAAAATAAATTGCAATAACCAAGAAATATTGTGTCAGCGCTGGGATTTTCCGAACGAATATGAATTGACATCGTCAACGACAACATCGTGCACGAAGTTAACATCGTGCGTGAAGCCCTATCGTCAACGACAATATCGTGCACGGAGTTAACATCGTTGACAATACGAGCTTCGTATTCGTTCGGCAAATCTTTCGTTTACGAAAGACATATCGCGCACGGAGGACGCTTCGTGCACGAAGACATCTATCGTTCAGTTCGAGAATAGCGCCCCTGATCACCTCCCGTTAATGATTGAACTGAACACAAACGACTTGCTTGTAGACGAAAATAACTTAGATAATGAACCACCATCCATTAAATTAAAATGGAACCCCGACAAAGCTGAAGAGTACAACAGACTGATTTTGCAACATGACCAAGAAATAAGAATAAACGAAAATATAGAGTCTTTAAACAGTGTAATAATAAAAACAATCAATTCTGTAGCAGAAGAACTTAACATGGCCCATCAACCGCCAAAAAGACTTAGCTTCAAAAAACCTTGGTTTAACCTTGAATGTCATAAAAAAAAATCCCTCAAATCGAGCATACCGAAATTGGAAAAAATTTGGTACGCATAAATATCTATACGAATTTGTTCAGATCAGAAAAGAATACGTCCAACTCATCAAAGCCAAGAAAAAAGATTTTCAGTTAGAAATTCAACAAGCAATGTCACGTATACATGATGCAAACACCTTTTGTTCGACATATAGACGTTTTAAGCCCAGAAATTTTAGGCCGTGCCCGATTTCAGCTGAAGATTGGAACAAATTCTATGAAGAACTCCTCCCTCCTAGAGAACCAATACCCAGGATTTTCCTAGAACGTAGGGACCCTATGCTCGACGGTGAAATAACTTTGAGCGAAGTCGTAAGTACACTAGGCAAAGCAAAAACGAAAAAAGCTCCGGGCCCTGATATGATTTCTATGGAATTCTATAAAGCTCTCCCCATGGAATGGCTGAGAAAAATCACCATCCTTTTCAACAATGTACTTTCAACTGGGCGCATACCACCGGGCTGGGGGGAATCAGAATTAGTTTTGTTTCATAAAAAAGGAGATACAAATGACCCATTAAATTATAGGGGAATTGCCCTTGCAAATTCAATAGCAAAACTTTTCACCACGATTATAGCAAAAAGACTAAATATATGGTGTGATAAGTACAGGATACTACCAGAAGCACAGGCAGGTTTCGGACACCAGCGCTCTTGTGACGACAATATTTTTGTCCTCGACTCCAAAATCGGTCTTGCGTTGTCCCGACCATGAGGTAAACTATACGCAGCCTATGTCGACTTTAAACGAGCCTTTGACTCCGTGATACACGGAATACTATGGGACAAACTATACACGCTAGGGCTTAGCACTAAAGTGATCGAGACCCTCCAAAACTTTTACGGAGCAGCAACGTTCAGAATTAGAATAAACCAGACAAGAAAATCAAACACCATAGCAGCTACAACAGGTGTGCTGTAAGGAGACCCCGCCAGTCCAACGTTATTTTCCTTGTTATTGACAGATATTGACTCATTTTTTATTGCACACGGTCACGAGGATATAAACAAAAATATGGAAATTCTACTCATTTTGCTAGCAAAATTCATCTCATTTAGCTAGCAAACGACGTATTGGAATTACAGAGACAACTGAACACCCTAGCGGCGTACTGCGAGGAAAATGGCCTAGAAGTCAACGAGAAAAAAACCAAAGTCATGATATTTCAAAAAGCCGGACGCGCTAAGAAGACACGACCGTTCAAGTATAAAGATAAGGTTTTAGAAATAGTCGACAAATACACATATCTGGGGGTTCCTTTCACACGCTCTGGTCTTCATAACGAAGCTTGTAAACAGGCAATTACTAAAGCGAGACTAGCTTTGGAATCGATATGGGGCCCGATGATCGCGACAAAAATGAATGACTGGGATGCAAGGAAAAAGTTGTTCAGCGCAATTGTAAACGCAACGCTACTATATGCATCGAATATTTGGGGGCTAAAACATTGCGATGAGATTGACATCGTACAGCGACGATTCTATAAAAAGCATTTTGGCGATTCCAAACAGTACACCTGGATATATGATTAGATTAGAAACGGGCAGTATCAAAATTACGCCACTGGTGTTGAAGAGACCTTTAGCCTTCGTAATAAAAATACTCGAAATGCCACCGAAACGCTTTCCGAGAATATGTTTCGACCAGTTAGTGGCTCTCCATGTCTCAGGAGACAACATATCAAAATATAACTGGTACTCTTGTCTGAGGAGTTTACTAAATACAGTAGACGCCGGAAATATCTTAGACAATCCGACTCCGGTCACCATCTTAAATAATATTGACCAAATAATAGAAAATAGTATACAGAGGCAATTTTACGCAGACGTTGTTAGAGCTTTACGCTCTTCATATTCCCCGATTTATAGACAGATAAAACAATTGAACGTACTCGAAGCCGAAAAATATCTCAGACTGAAGCTTCCGCTCCCGTTAGTGCGGCTAATCGCGCAGAGCAGACTTACTGGGTTAAACAAAACGGTATTTAGATATGAGAAATATAGCTATAAGATAGAGGAAGCGCAAATATGTTTGGTATGTAACAAGCAAGAAGCAGATACACTGAAGCATACGTTGATCAACTGCCCATGTTATGACCCGCTTCGGAGACAATATTTAGGCGACCCGCAATTCCCGGATATCCGGGTAAATTTAGAAGACACCGAAAAGGCGAAACATTTAGCATATTTTATATCCGCGGCGTGTAAATTGAGAGCGTTTGTGCAATCAGACTAGAAATTATAAGGACAATGGAACATACATATGCTTTATGATAAATTAAGAAACGATAATATATGTGATAACAGATAGTTTTGTATCAGTACCCTTAACTGTTATGTAATAGGTTTAAATACCTGTGAACATTCTAATAAATAATAATAATAATAATAATATTTCTAATTGTTTATAAATATTTGATGTTGCAAAAATAAGCTTTATTGCTTAAAACAAAATACGTTTTTTTTGTGAATTGAAATAAAAAAGCATAATTTTTTAATAATATTGGCGAACTTGACATTTCCCGATCGGGTTCTGGCCTGGCAGTATTAGGGCGATAAACTTAAGGCTACCTTGACAATGCCCGTCCGGGTCCTCAATAAATTTCCTCGCTGAAGCCTTTTCTTGTAAACTCAACCAGCCCTGTTATTCCCTTTCTAGGGCCTTGTTTAGCTTAGACGTGGAAGTCCCTAGTAGGGAGTCCACATTTCGGTCCTTACGGGCCCCAAATTTATTTTGGGCTGCCCTAATAATTTTCCACATGGGAATGCTCAAGTTTTTGTCGTTGCCACTTGTAGATTTTTTCAGACAATTCTATGAGTACTAATTACAAAAATAAACATCGTTTCTATCATCCAGTCATATTTTTACAGAAACACAATTTTTTGTCGTCCATTTCCTTTTATTCTTCGTAATGTGCATGAAGTTTTGGATTTTCTTAAAAAATTGTGTTTCTGCGGAAAATTATTGGTGATTAAGAACTAACATAAGTAAGATAAGTAAGCAATAATTAGAAACGATTTGGAATGTGTAATTTCCTAATTTATATGCCGACGAACAAAAAAGAACGAAAAATTCAAATTTTTCCACTTTTTTTGCCGACGTTTTAAAATTATTTCAACGATACTTCGCTTGTAAATATTTTTACAATTTCTACGATATGCTCCATTTAAGGGGGTCATCCCTTGTGACTGCTATTTTTTTTCGCTTTTTTTGGGAATTGTTTTTGATGAACCATTGAAACATACGATCTTTGAATGTTTACCACACATTTATTAACATTTTAACAGTCCCTCAGAATTTTATCAAACAAAAATAATGATTTGAATTGACTTTACACCGTTCGAGAGACACTCATGTATTGGTTGACGTCTGCCATGATTCCGGAGGTTTTGTTCATCTGAAATCAAACAATCAAACGGCATTTTAATTTGCAAAACTGAGGCTATCACCGGAACTAGAGTAAAGTAAAAATATCGAAAATTGAATTTTTGGCACAGTGTAAAATCGAAAAAAAATGACGAAACTTGAAACCTAACTTTTAAAACCGTGCCAAAAATTCAATTTTCGATATTTTTACTTTACTCTAGTTCCGGCGATAGTCTCAAGTCTACGAATTAAAATGCCGTTTGATTTTTTGATTTCAGATGAACAAAACCTCCGGAATCATGGCAGCCGTCAACCAACACATGAGTGTCTTCCGAACGGTGTAAAGTCGATTTAACTCGTTATTTTTGTTTGATAAAATTCTGAGGGACTATAAAAATGTTAATAAATGTGTGGTAAAAATTCAAAGATCGTGTGTTTTTATGGTTAATCAAAAAAAAAAATCCCAAAAAAAGCGAAAAAACTAGCTGTCACATGGGATGACCCCCTTAAAAGAATCGCTTTTCCATCGTTTACTTTCATGAGAACCAAACATTTTACTTAAGTTGTGCAAGAACATTACGAATTGCTGACAACGAATTTTTCGGTAAACTAAAAAAAAACATCTTAATGTCCATTTAATAAAAAAAAAAAGCCCCATACGACCTGAACAAAAATCATAGCCCACAAAAAATGACCTGATAATAAAGCCATTTTCGTGTTGGACAATTCTCGAAGTTCTCGAACGGTAGATTATCTGAATGTGATCGAGAAGGTCCAGCAAAAACTCAAATGATCATTTTCTCGTCCCTCGCTCGCTCCACCTCAACAAAATTCTCGCACACCCACTTTTTTTCCATTGCCAAAATAATCAATCTTAATCTTCTTGATGGCTATGATTTCGACTGCTTGCTACCTAAGCATTATCCGTTCTGGATTTTTCGAAGAAAAAAAAAACCAATTCGCAAGTCTGAATTACTACTCATATATATAATCTTTTTTTGCCTTTCCATTTTCTCTTTTTCTTGAACAAATCCCTCCGAATTTTCTTATCCCTAGTTCGTATTCGAAAACAGTTTTTCTTTGCTTTCCATCAACATATGATTCATCTTTTACTTTTTTATATCAATATCGAAGATTCCTATTTTTTGACTGCTAAGATAAAATTATTGCAAAGTCGATCATTACTTTGTCCGAATTTTCTTTTTTTTTTTTTAGTCTCGTGAAATGCAGAGTAAGAAAAAATGAAATATTTCGACGTTTGCATGTTTGGAATGGAACGTTACTTTTTTTAGTATAGCGAGATTTTTTTTAGCAGAATTAAACTATGCAAATGAAATTGGTCAAATTTTTTTTTTAATGCGAAAAAAAGGTTTCGACTAATTGAAAAAGTGCCAGAGTGAGAAATAAACGAAAAAAGAATTTTCGCTGGCTTTTCACGACGCAATCGTTCATTTTTAGGAATGAGATCAATTGGTTTAAAAGTTTTAACTTATTAAAAAGGTCCCTAATTGGGAAATAAGAGAAAAAAAATTTCGTGGTCTTTCAACGATGCAAACTTCAATGGCATAAAAATTTATCGATAGCCTTCCATTTGTCACCTGTAATGTAGCCAATCTACATAATTTGCTTCATACATGTGTAGATATGGATATAAATTTCCTTTAATCGATAGAAACTGAAAATAGAATGAGGTCGGTTAAGGATACTCTACTTTGTATCTCGGCTCTCTCGGTTCGAGTCTCATAATTTATGATGACCTCGGCGCCATCCGAGAACGCTCATTGAATCTTTGTCGAGACGCGATTAACCGAACGACGTTAATTATTTAATTATGCTATGGAGATATATTGAATCAACGCGTTAACGTTTCGCCAACATTTATTCGAGGTGAAAAGACCCTATCTCATGATATTGATACAGAAAAATATTCATTATTATTCTTTATTTTGTTACGGTATACGTTGAGACTTTTTTTCTTCGTGTTTATTTCATATTAATTATTCAATAAAACCAACGAGAACTTTTTAAAATTATGTCCGTGAAAAAAAAAACAAATACTTGTCAAACTTTATCATTTTCCTCATTTTTTTTCTTTATAAATTATTATTCATTTTTTAAATTATTTATTTCATTTATTTTTCCATTTATTTATTTTATTTTAGAAATTAATAGTTTGAGAACTTTTTAGAATTCGCTATTATCGCATGCGTTCAGAAAATAAGTTGTAAATTACAAAGAAATTTGATGAATTAAACAAGGGTAAGTGGAAAAAGATTGAAAAATTTTTACGGTTGTTGAATAATATTTGGGGATGCTATTTGAAGTTTTTCCGATGTGAGATTCCTAAAAAAAACGTCTTGAAAATGGGCAACTGGACTAGAATACAGCTTAAATCTACAACATAATTAAAATAAATACTTTAATCTGAAAATGGACTTTCTGCTATGACCTCCTTAAGTTGATTTGGAATTTCTCGTATGTTTATGTGCGTTTTTTTTCTGATTTGAATAATATTACGCCGTATTATTTCCTAAGGTGCATTACGGATCGGCATGGAGCGTATTGAAAGGAGTCATTTACTTTCCTAGTCTATATTACCACTTCGCTTATCGGTTTTCGATAATAAACACCAGTTTCTCTCGTCTCATTTCAGGGTGACGATTCTCGGAGTGTTGCTCGGTATCCTCGAATGGGATCGTACCGTAACGTGTATCCTACTCTTATGGGAATACGTTCTTGGCTACCTTGCATTATTTATTGCTTCCATGGCTGTCGAATTTTCGATATGCATCCTTGCTACGAGAGGAAGCATCCTCGACACAGACGCCAGAGCACCGATGCAACATCTTCTCTACATCAGACTTTGTGAGTTTTTCTTTTCCTTTTTTTACTTACCGTACATATTTTGTCAAAATCTTGATCATATTTCAACCCCGAGAAATCTCGAATTCAATGAAATTGAAAATTTCGTAAGAAGCATGAAATATTGATTATTATTTGCCGTAATCAATAAAAAGGAGAGAAACGGTCAAAAAATTTGAACGAAATATTTTTCTACCAAATAAAATTATCGCGCATTTTACAACGTCAACACTTTAAAAGATGTTTAAACTTTTTTAAAATGAAAATTGGTTTATTTGTTTATCTTTGTTTCTCGATTTTTGATGAATTTTTAAACTTCAGTCCATCTTTCCCTTCGTTGTAATTTTTATTTTTGTACTTTACAAGTTTTTTCTTGCATATTTATGTACAGAGAAAAAACATGTTGAAATATGCTGTAGTAATTAGTCTAATGATTGCTTGAAGGGAAAGAAAACATTTTTTTTTTTTCGTAACGCTGCTGTCATCGCGATAAATTTTTAAAAACATTTTCCACATTGCACGAAGTATAACGGAGTTGCATATATCAAATGACTCGAAGTTTGCGGATTGACTAATTTGATAAAACTGGAGATTGGACTTCTAAAATTTTACTCTAACGAGCTCGAATATAAATAATTCGATTTAGCATCCAACTTCTTATCCTGGGAGCTCCAGCTGTTGGCGGTTTTTCTTCTTCGCACAAAAACATAGACACGAGCATTTTCATTGAAAAAAAGTCGAGTAGAACCGAGGGGAGAACGACCTAATTTTCTTCATCGTCGTAACTCAATTTTTCACGTGCCTCAGGCTGAAAATAATTTTGTAAAAAAAAAGGAGGTTTAGAAAAATCATACTCCGAAGGTCGTGTGAAATCGAATTTATATTCTGATCAAAAAAAAAAAAGAAAAAGATAACGTTTAATGACGTCAATGAAACGAATGTTACGACCAACAGCGAGCTCTTAATCGCGGTTGCTTCGAAAGTGTTTTATCCACCGGATCAATGTTTCTTAATTGATTTCCTATTGAACTTACGACTGTGACACATTGACACACCCTTCTCGTAACTAAACGTATAACCTTATTTTACCTCACAAAGGGCACGGTACAGGAAATTGAAAGTTCCTAAACTAAAAAAGTTCCTCCGTTATAGTTACGCAGCCAATCAAAAGTCTTACGATCTTAGAACGCGGATCAAATTTAAACAAATATTTTTTCCTGTGGCTGGTGAGGTTTGAAGATCTGTTAATATCTGATACACCTGATAATTCATGATAGCAATGAAAATTTACATTATCTTCTGTGGCAAAATTTAATAACCGTAATTTGATTTCACTACGAATCTTTTAATAGAAATACTCAAAAACACTTTCGAGCCTGTTAATTCAGATCCACCAATGCAACGAAATAACTTTTTTGTAACAATCGAATATTTTCGGAGTTACATTCCGACGAAGTGTGGTGAAATTTGTGAAATGTTTGTAGGAGAATTACGAAAAAAACGTTAACGATTCAAAAATAAATTGAAAATTCACGTTTTTTTCAACCATGCAAATTTGGCCACTGTCAATTTATCATAAAATTCAATTCTAGATGAATTCTCGTCCATAAAAGTATATCGAATTTCGTAACTGTTTTTCTTTCAAGAAAATAATATCGGAGTGAATGAGATATTGTACACAGAAAAAAAATAAGCGAATTGAAAATACACTGAGACCCCGATTCAAACAATAGCGGCGGGACTGATGGATTCGCATCGCACTTGCAACAAATCGGGGTTGCGCACGTTTCGTCTTTCCATCTTTGCGCACCTGACACAAGGTCGGATTAGACCAGATGCTTCCCCCTACCGAGAGGAGACCGATCGATATTCGGCGCATTCTGGGAGAAATTTCAATCAATCAGATTTCTTGAATCGGGGTCGCAGTGTCTTGGTTTCCAGGCAAGCCAATTTTCGTCTAGATTTCTCATTTTTCCTATGCAAATCTCCACCGAGATGGCGAAATAAGAGGGGTCGAAAATCGTTCCTGGGCCTTCTTTCTGTTAACTACTAGCATATACGTTCATTTATATATATATAGGGGGCTTCCATGCCAAACCGACCAGTCCGTGACCCCGACCATTTTTGATTTTGTTGAAATTTTTTTTATTTTCAAGTAACTACTCAAAGGAGTTTTTAGGAATTTTTTTGGATTTTTATCTCAACCCGTTTAAAAATGATGAATTTTTCAAAATTTCGCACGAAATTTTTTTAAGCCCTCATAGCTTTTCTGATAACAGAGATATCAAAATAAAATAGTAGGTCAGTTTGTTCGTCGTGAATTTTAGTTTCATAAAAAAAATACAAAAAAATTATCAAAAGTCAATTTCCCATGTTTTTTTTTTAGTTTTAATCCAAAAATATTTTTTTTTCAAAACTTGGACCGTTTGGATTTTTTTTTTAAATTCACTATTTTTCTAGACATATTTTTACATATCTGAAAAAATTTACAACTTGTGATATCCATACCTTCTATTTTTTTCTTATTTTTTACCACGTGTAAACGAATAATTATTAGTTGTCAATCCTGAATTATATTTTTTTTTAAATTATTTTTTTCCACTCATAATTCCATTCCTTAAGAAATTATGAATAGAAAAAAAAATAAAAAAATATTGGAACTGATTTCCATGTTTTTTTCAGTTTTTAACCAAACGTTTTTTTTTACAGCTTGAGCCATTTTGAATTTTCTGAAAAAATTCACCATCTTTCACGACACATTTTTACACGTCCCAAAAAATCCGCAGCTTGTGATATCCATAAATTCTATTTTTTAACTCCCGACTGCCCACAGGGCAAAAAGACGGGAGTTATGCATTTCACTGCGATCAGCTGATTGGGGCTTTTTTTTTTTCAATTCTCTGCCACATGTAAACCAATGATTATCGATTATTAATTCTTATTCATGGATATCACAATCTGCGGATTTTTTGCGACTTGTAAAAATGTGTCGTGAAAGATGGTGAATTTAAAAAAAAAAAATCAAAATGTCCCAAGTTGTGAAAAAAAAATTTTGGTTGAAAACTGAAAAAAACATAGAAATCAGTTCCAATATTTTTTCTATTCATAATTTCTTAAGAAATAGAATTATGAGTGACAAAAAATAATTTAAAAAATATAGTTTAGGATTAACGATTAATAACTATGGGTTTACACGTGGTAAAAAAATAAGAAAAAAATAGAAGGTACGGCTATCACAAGCTACGAATTTTTCGAGACATGTAAAAATATGTCTAGAAAAATGGTGAATTTTTTCAACAATATCTAAACGGTCCAAGATTTGAAAAAAAAAATGAATTAAAACTGAAAAAAACATATGAAATTAACTTTTGATAATTTTGTTGTATTTTTTTAATCAAACTACAATTCAAGACGAAAAAAATGTTCTACTATTTTATTTTGATATCTCTGTTGTTGAAAAAGCTATGAGCAGTTAAAAAAATTTCGTGCGAAATTTTGAAAAAATAATTATTTTTACACGAGTTGAGATAAAAATGTAAAAAAATTCCCAAAAACTCCTTTGAGTAATTACTTGAAAATAAAAAAAATTCGACAAAATTAAAAATGATCGGAGTCACGGACTGGTCGGTTTGGCATGGAATGCCCCATAGGTATTAGATATTCCATATGTGCGGTAGTACGGTACATAGTTTATAGTACGTAGTACGAGGGTAGAAGCGAGAAGCGGGCAGTACGAGATGGGAATATTAATAAGAGCGAACTCTACCCTCGTTGAGTCCTTACCCTAACGAACGACCACTCTCGTATATTTCGAGGGGTAAGAGCGCGGAAACAGATCGAAATCGCGAAAGAAAGAGAGAGAGGGGGCACGAGGCTTCGAGGTAACAGAGAAAAATAAGAGTTTTTTTCACCCCCGGAGGTTTATTCGAAATATTTCACCAGCTACGAGGGCAAAGTATACGGTAGAGATTTTTGTCCCGACATTCGATCATCGCTAAACCGAGGAGGAAAAGAAAAAACATTCTCCTCGGTGAAACCAGATCCACTGAAACTCAATCGCTTCATTTTGGATTTTAACCCATTTATCTGAAAGGAAAATCTACGCGTTCACAAATCTTTTCAATATCAGCTACCCGCTGATTGCCTTATTATATATATAGATCGGTGGGTCGACGTTTATAACGTAGTATAACGCCAGCTGTGGTTGACCATTGGATGGATTGAATCTTTATTTTATATAACATAGGAATCGTGCAGGAAAATGAATTTCCAGGATTGAAAATTGTTCGATATATTCATGAATATTTTCGCAACGTTGTTTGCTGTTTAGGGGAACAATCAATATTTTTCTTGATAAAGAAAAACGATACCTTTTACATCAAAGTCATTCACTTCGCTGAAAATATTGTTTATGTAACAATAAATACATTTCCAACTCGATGTTTAAAATGCCAGGAAACATGTTGAAATTTATAAAATTTCATCGATAATTTCTAAACTATACAGTCTCCACAATTTTTAATAATTCTGTATTGGTCGTACAAACAAGAGTTCTCAGAATTTTCGAAATTTGGAGAAGATAGAATGTTCAATTCCAAACAAAAAAGCCTTATTCACTTTTATACCCGATGCACCATTGACAATTTTCTTTACGATGCATCAGATTTACTGACACTGAATCATTGATATTTTATGAACAGTGGAATCGATGGAAAAAATGGCTATCTCTTCAAATATCACGATCTATTGATTTTGGAAACTTTGCACATGGTTTTTGGGACATTTAGTATACAGGAAGAGATATGCAGTAGTGTGTACGCATTGACCAATCAACTGAACGCGATCGGAAATACTGTTTCTGCACGAGTCTCCGTATTGCGTTGAATTTTTGCGGCAAATCGTCCGGGCACTGCAGACATATCACGAAGTACATCTCTGGACCTCGCTCTGATCTTGGAGCATTGCCAAAACCGTTAGGACCAGATACCTCCGGACTCTCGAAGATTCGCAGTCTACTCTCGAGTTGCGACGATGGAAAAATATATTTGTATACATAGTTGTCGAGCTTAAACGTCCGAGGGTTGAGAAGGTCCGTTATCTTCATATCTCGCAGCATCTCTCACAATCTATCAGCTAAATATTCTAAAAACTCTCGTTCAACTGACACTTGAACATTGATTTTTAGGTGTTGCAAAACATGATTGAATACCAAGTTATTTAGATTTGCTTCAAAACTTGTATTTATTCCAGTACGACTTTTTTTTTTGAACGAAAAAATTTATAATTACCAATTTGCTATGAGGAAATTTTATTTTTAATACATTTCGTTAAATTTTTGAAAATTCACTTTTATAAGCACACGAGCTTTTTTATCCAGTAAGGAAGGAATAAATAAATGAAAAACCATGATTTTAATGATTTTGATAATGATGAATACGAGAAGCTCTTAATTGATTGTTAAAAAATAATGCGGAAGCCTAAGGAAAAACCTAAGCCTCCGAATTCAAAGAATAATACGAACGTAGTTTTTTCGTATGAATCTTGAACTCTTTTTCATTTCTTTTTTATCCCATCATTAAGCTGAATTCGTAATCTTTTCATTGGTACCATTTGTGTCGTGAGCCCATGTGGAAAATTATTATGGCAGCCCAAAATAAATTTGGAGCACGTAAGGACCGAAATGTGAATTCTCTACTAGGGACTTCTACGCCACAGCCAAACAAGGCCCTAGAAGGGAAATAACAGGGCTGGTTGAGTTTACAAGAAAAGGCTTCAGCGAAGAAACGATTTGGAATGTGTAATTTCCTAATTTATATGCCGACGAACAAAAAAGAACGAAAAATTCAAATTTTTCCACTTTTTTTGCCGACGTTTTAAAATTATTTCAACGATACTTCGCTTGTAAATATTTTTACAATTTCTACGATATGCTCCATTTAAGGGGGTCATCCCATGTGACAGCTATTTTTTTTCGTTTTTTTTGGGAATTGTTTTTGATGAACCATTGAAACACACGATCTTTGAATTTTTACCACACATTTATTAACATTTTTACAGTCCCTCAGAATTGTATCAAACAAAAATAATGAGCTGAATCAACTTTACACCGTTTGGAAGACACTCATGTGTTGGTTGACGGCTGCCATGATTCCGGAGGTTTTGCTCATCTGAAATCAAAAAATCAAACGGCATTTTAATTTGTAGACCTGAGGCTACCGCTGGAACTAGAATAAAGTAAAAATATCGAAAATTGAATTTTTGGCACGGTTTTAAATGTGAAGTTCCAAGTTTCGTCGTTTTTTTCGACTTTTAAAACCGTGCCAAAAATTCAATTTTCGATATTTTTACTTTACTCTAGTTCCAGCGATAGTCTCAGGTATACAAATTAAAATGCCGTTCGATTTTTTGATTTCCGATGAGCAAAACCTCTGGAATCATGGCAGCCGTCAAGCAACACATGAGTGTCTTCCGAACGGTGTAAAGTCGATTCAACTCGTTATTTTTGTTTGATAAAATTCTGAGGGACTGTAAAAATGTTAATAAATATATGGTAAAAATTCAAAGATATTGTGTTTTAATGGTTCATCAAAAAAAATTCCCAAAAAAGCGAAAAAAAAATAGTTGTCACATGGGATGACCCCTTTAAGTTTATCGCCCTAATACTGCCAGGCCAGAACCCGATCGGGAAATGTCAAGTTCGCCAATATTATTAAAAAATGATGCGTTTGAGTTAAATTTTTGAGGATCTAGTCCGTCTTCATCGGAGTATTAGCTTTCATTAAAATAAATTGTAGTATTTAACGTCAAAACTGATGTAGATTCCTCCGATTGGACGAAAATCTGAATCTGTTTTTTTATTTCAATTCACAAACAAACGTATTTTGTTTTAAGTAATAAAGCTTATTTTTGCAACATCAAATATGTTTAGTTATTTATAAACAATTAGAAATAATTATTTAATAATAAATAAATGATAAATAATTATTATTATTACATATTAATAATAAAATATAAACCATAATTATATTTATTATTACATTAATCATGTACTAATAAATATTATTCTATGTATTTTTTATTAATAATTCAATTCATTGTCGTTTATACTTGATATTATTGTTATTGTTAATTGGAATTTAAGTTTACTGTGACTATTTCTGTCTTACTTTGTGAACTCTGTAACATATAGATTCATTAAATATACTCGTAAAAATCATAATCGCTGGGTGTGGCCTTTAATAATTTTTTTATTAGGCTGAAAATTTGGGAGAATTAGTTTTTCATGAAATCCTAGCATATAAACTTCGATACACAAAAATTTATTTTTTAATATCTCGATTTTTACCCGAAATTGTAAAAAAAAATATCTGAATGTCATTGGAGGCATCTCCAAACATTTTTTTAGAAGATTCAAATTTTGGGAGAATTACTTTCCCATGAAAAGCTAACATAACCTGCGATACGAAGAGAATTCTTTTTTTATATCAAGATGTTTACGAGAAATTAAACAAATAAATTTAGAAAAGCTGCTGGGGCGACCTCTAAAATTTTTTCTTCGAAGCTTAAATTTTGAGGGAATCAACTCTGTACTGAGTGCTAACTATTTTTGTTGCGACACCGAAAAATCGATATTTTTATATCATAATTTTTCACTAAAATGAAAAAAAAAAATTTTAAGTTGTTCGCGCGACTTCTAAACAATTTTTTAGAAGGCCCAAATTTTTGCAGAATTACTTTTTTATGAAGTATTAACACAATCATTTGCGACTTTGAGAAAAAAAAAAGTCGATTTTTTTTTAATCACCCTAATGTACATTACGTATCTGCAGCATATGTTACATTTTTTAACCAAAATTTTTCAACTAGATAATAGTGTAATGGGTAGCGTGCGTGCGCGTTGGGTCGAAGGTCAATAAGTAGGCCGGATCGAATCCCGGTGTAAGTGAGAAAATTTTTCCGCACAAGTTAATATCCGGAGTAATGCAAATGCAACCTTGATTGTTCGAATAGCGGCGGTATCGACTCCGCGTCGCACTTGTAAATATAGAACGTTGCGCACACTTCGTATTTTCGTTTCTGCGCACCAGACCAACGGCCGGATTGGACCGGGCGCTTCCCCTACCAAACGCAGAGCGATCGATATGGGTCGCGTAGTGGGGAATATTTCATGAATCAAGATTCGATAAATCGAGGTTGCAGTATACTGAAATAAGATGAACTATGATCAGATATGCAATTCTAATAATAAAAAAAAAATATTTTTATCAACATTTATTTTTTGCTAGGGCTCCAATAGGGCTTCCTTTAAAGGCCCCAACCTTTTTGCCCGGTTGGGCCCTCGTTGACAAAGTGTGACCGGCCCGCAAGGGGCTTTTCGGGCTTCCATATTGGGGCTCTAACAGAGTAAGGGAAAAATAATCGAAGCCTAGACAAGGCCCTAACTGAATTTCCACACAGGAGGTTTGTAAAGAGGCAAGATTAAAGAGGCAGATGATTGGATGAAAATCTAATGAGGAAAAGAGGAGAGGATTTGATGAGAGCGTAGATAGAGACTGCGAGACAAGCCAGATGAGAGGGAGAAAGGTGAGAAGAAAAGTGCAAAGCTCTTGAGGTTCTTACTACCATCTTTACCATTTATATGTACATATATACTTGAGGCAAACACTCGACGTTTGGAACGTGACCAGAGAGACGATTGGCTATTGTCAACCTGGATCTACCGTTCTTCTGACTTTTATTTCTATATATATACGAAATCCCTATGGAATTATACAGTACGAAGAGAGTTCTCTTATTCCTCGTACTTTCGTAAACAACTCAGAGTGACGAGGTTTCTACTCTTTTGTTTTCAAATCCCTCATCTTTCAAGCCAAGTAGAAAAATGAAGCAATAAAACTGTGAAAATATGTTTGCTCCTTGTTAATATTTCAGGCTAAAAAGTTAATTCTCCTCCTCAACGCAGTGTTGAAGAATCTTTTTTTATATGTTTTTTTTTTTTCATGGAAATATAACAACGTAGCCCTCTTGAAAAACATCGTGCTCCAATTTTTATACGTTGTTTTTCCATCAATTAATTTTACAAACTAAAATAATATAATTATTGTCTTTAGGGCTAAAATTTTGTCTAAATATGTGAAATACACTTTTTTGGTGATTTTTTTGTTCAGTTGATTTCTTATTAATTTTTTATTTTTATTGTTTTTTATTACAGCCTTGTTACTGGTGGAGATGGGATGGCTTTGCGCCGGTATAGCGTGGCTCGTCCAGTATTATCAAACATGTCCTGTGGATCAGGCCAAAGAAGTGACTTTAGGTACGTCAAGCTAAAAATTATTTCTCAAGTAAAAATGATCATATTTGTGCCTTGTAAAAAAGAATATTCATTAAGAAATAAATATTTCTGTAATAATAATTTTACTTTTTTTTTCATATGAAAATAATTTTTGATAGAATTGTTTATTTATTTCTTGTCCACTTCCAATCTCTATCTATTCTTGAAGTTAAAAAAAACCGCATGTCAAATTCAAATGACTCGCTCTGGGCTATTTAAAAAAACTCCAAATATTCCGATTTTTTTCTTTTTAATTGTAACATGATTTTTATCCTTCGTCCCAGGACTCGTAATATCGAATTGGTGCATCTTAGCCTCGGTTATGGTGACCGTATGGTGCACTTATGATGCAGCAGGAAGATCGTGGGTCAAGATGAAAAAATATCAGCGTAGCATGAGGGAAGCTGAGTCAAGAGGTAGACCTCATTACAAAAGGAGTGCAGGTCGAAGTAGAAATTGGAGACAACGGTGAGCAGAAAAAAAATTATTAGAACAGGGGGAAAAAAAATTCAAAAAATGAATTTTGCACATCATTTTTGTTGCAATCATATTTTTGCATTACTTTCAATTGTATTTTTTCATTGTTTTTTTCTTTTTCTTCACACATTTATCAAAAAATAATTTGCATGACTTGTTTCATGAATTTACTTTCCATCTGTTTCACGAAATTCTATTCTTTTTGTCTGTCTTTCATTCTACCTCCACTTTTTTCTCACTGATTTCATTTCAATTATCTTCTCGTGCTTTTTGCTTATATTCGAGCGTGTTAAATCAAAATTAACGACGTATCGATTCTCTTGCAGAAAGGTCATACGTGCCTACCAGGACAGCTGGGACAACAGATGTAGATTGCTCTTCTGTTGCATGGGAAATTCTGACAGAAATAGAGTAAGAAAATGGCGAATTTTTTTTGTATATTTACATATCTATGCAGTATAATATCGGTTTTATCTACGTGACAATTACTTTTTACCACGTCATAGCTTCGCTGCACGAAAAAAATTTTTGTCTCCTTCCGCGATCGATCGATGTGTCAATTTCTGTTCCAACATCCCAATTATTAATTGGACGTTTCATGACGTTTCTCTAACGAAGTTCAACCACGAGATTTTTTATATAAACCTTTGGTTCCATTACAGACAAAAGTAGATCAATTTTTGGCGCAAAATAATTTTCTTTCTATTTTATTTTTGTTCTTTTATCTAGAAAAACCATTTTTCCCATTTATTCAATATTTAACAAAAAAAATATAATTTTATCAAAATAATATAAAATTTTATATTATATAATGTAAAATATAATATAAAATAATAAAAAATATAAGTTTATCAAAAAATATAATTTTAATATTCATTCTTATGGAATCAATCGTTTCTGCTGAATTGTTTATAAACATATTAATATAGAAATCGTCATTTTTTTTGTCATACAAAAAAATTGAGACCGAATGAATGACGAAAAAAAATTACCTGTCAATAGTTTCGGTCAAATACGTATCTGAATCAAATCCAATGACAGTTAATATAACTGGGCGAATTTCCCATATGATTAGCTCGAAAATACTCGAATCGATTTTCCACCAACGAACAATTAGCCGTGCTGCCAACGCGGGCAAATACGTACAGTGTCAATTTATATTGTGAACAAATTGTTTGTGGCCAGTGAAATTTGCGAAAGGAGCTTTACGGAAATACCGACGAAAAGTTGGTCAAATGTTTGAATGTAAACGTTGCTTTTTATCTTGACTTACTCACGACTTTGTGGCTGTGCTATAACACTTACCACCAAATTTACCACGGTGAAATATTTCGCTGAATTTTACCCTCATCACGGTACTCGTAACTTTTCATACTAGCGCCAAACACTTTACTTTCTTCAACTTTATTCAGATTTCTTTGTCGGAATTGTGGTTTTTTCACGAGAAAAAAGAAATGCAAATTAATGAAGTAAATTATTTCCACATTTTAATTATTCGAAATTCAAATAATTATTCGTTTCAGCCCACCGCGAGATCTGGAAATATTTCAAAATAGTAATCTAATAAATTTTACAAAATAATCGTTGTTTTTGTAAGGAATCATGGGAAAATTTTTTAATGACAGTTTTGTTCAATGAATAATGAATGAAAATATCATATAATATTAAAAAATAGATTAGCCCGTTGATAATATTACGTTTAGAATATTTTTGTTTCATTTTATTATCTCGAAAAAATATTACAACGAATATCATTTTTTTTTCTTCTTAATTTTCAAATATTAACCACTCTCTTCGACGGCTTTAGTCTAAATTTTTTTTTTACGAAAGATCCAAAAAAATGTAGGTAGAAAATTGAGGTAAAAATATTATGTTCTTTTATAAGGACGAGCGCATATCAATGATAGTTGGATTGGGACAAAAATTTTTGTTTTTTTTTTTTTTTCAATTTAACAGTTTTTTCAACTGTCGACATTTTTTTTTTACCGATTTGATCTTTGAATTCGTAGAAAGACCAACAAAAAATTGATCAATTTTCGTAGTCTGAATATCTTAAGGGTTTACGTACATCTAGAGGTGCCAAAAATAGGGTCAATTTCTATAATTTTCTTCATACTGAAAAAATGTATCTATTAAAATAATTTTTTGTATATTTAAAGAGACATATTGTTGTGAATAAAAGCGAAAAATTTAATTGAAAAAAATAAATTAGATGAGCTGTGGTTGCAGTTTGGGTAAAGCAGTTTTTTGCAAAATACTATTTGCGGTAACCACGATTCCGACTGTACGCTTTAAACAAAAAATCAAATAAAATTTTTTTCTCAAAGTTGACAAAAAAAAACAATCTTTTTCGAGGCCAAATTTTTTTTAATGCATTTTTCGCAAAATGGCAGAGGTTTAAATCGTAAAATCGGGATTTTGCCAAAAGGTTTTTTCTTTTTTTTGTTTGTGAAACAAAAACTGTGATGTTTAAAAGAAAAATCGCTCGACAGAGACCAGACAATTTCATCCAAATCGGTCGTTTATTTTTCGAGATAGAATGGTTACCGTTTTCAAAAATACCATTTTGAAAAAAAAAAGCATTTTGATGTTTAAGCATATGTCAAATAGAGATGAATTTTTTTTCTCATATAGCTGCAATATGTTATCGATTCCCAGGATTTTTTTTTTTTTTTTATCTCTAGGTGTATGTAAGCCTTTAGAATTAGAATTAGAATTTATTTATGTACTAGGACCCGTAATCTTCTGGCATTTAGCATTTTACACAAATAAATTATACAAAGTTCATAACAATTCAAGATCAAACAAATTAATACAAACTTGAGATCATTGGCTCAATATAATTCCAAAAAATCAATGATTATAAAGAAAAATCAAAATTAATGCAATACAAAAATGGAATAATAATAATAACATCAAAAGTAAGCCTTTAAAGAAGTATTTCAGTGCACAAAATAAAATTTCCCAATGAATCCTTGATTCGGCTAACGAGCTTACTCATTTTTAACCGTGAAAGTATACTTAGGATCAGGAATTCTCCAAGGAAAGTTTGACTGCAAATTTGAACACTTTTTTTCTTTTTTTTTTTTAATTTATAATTTTCCTTAATACATAAATATATTTATTTTTATCGTTTCATATTTATTTTCTTCATATTCATTAAATTTAACTTGGCAACAGTTCACAGATGCTGGCGTAGTTTGAACCTCATTTAGCCTTGATTTTACTACAGAAAAGTGTATATTTTGAGGGTTAGTTACACTAATTATCCGAGGATAGCAAAAAATGATGGATATTCATAGAACTCCGTAGTCATAACGAAAAAAAAGCTGAATATAATGGTCAAAGTTAACCTTGACCTTTTGACGTTGAACAGAATTCATTCACGGACATAGCGAGGTTACTCAGCGACTTCTTCAGGGATCTTGACGTCGTGCCGTCCGACGTAGTGGCCGGTCTAGTTTTGTTACGAAAGTTTCAAAAGATCGAACGGGAACTCATCGTGAAACAAAAGAAAAATGACACTTATGAATTTCTCTCGGGTGTACCGGTCACACCAAGGACAAAGTTTCTCTCCCTCACCGAGGATGGTGACTTAGGACATTTTCAGTCAGCCATTCATTACATGCATTTCGCACTGGCGGCTTATGGATGGCCACTTTTTCTCCTCAATCATAGTACAGGACTTTGCCAGTTGTGCACAAGGTAATCACGATTCTTCTTTTAACGCTATAACGATTAATCATTCGCTCGAGATTTCGCCTCTTTCATTACCAACAAAATTCAGACATTCATCTGTAATAATGGGAGAAGAATTTTGATATGGAGCATTTGTTTTTTTTTCTTCATTGTTCTTCAGTTCTGAGAAAGATTGATGATGTTTATACTTTTTGTCCAAATTCCAATTGTAATCTGTCTATGAAACGATATCGTGGGACCAGAGATTGAAATATTGAAGGGTGATTTTTAGAATGTAAAGCAAAGAGAAATATGATAAAGCATTGATTTTTCTTTTCAAATTCCTGGTATAAGAATTCGGAGTACTTTCAAAATATTCAACGATTTTAAAAGGCTGAAAAACGTTATTTCACGCCAATTTTTTCTACCTGTTTAATCATAGAATTTTCAAACTTTTTAAACTTATAAAGTTAAAGAAAAAAGTTCGCTGCCTTTGATCGATGCAATTTGATGAAGGTTTTTTTTCGGTTTGAATTTCTGTTTCTTCGTCAAATTTCGAAAAAAATATTGAATCAATATTAGTTGAAATAAATATTTCAATTTTCTATCGACTCATAAATTTCCACTAAGCTCTCAACGTAATAATATTAACACATTGAATTGTCCGGATAAATAAATTCCTAATTCGTATTAGTACACAATTTTGTGAAATTAATTTCGTAGTAATTAAAAAATAATAATGTATGAAAATAATTGTAATTTTTAGGCTAAAGTGCGGTTGTTTTCCGTGCTTAAGACATGACGACGATGCTATAGTGGTCGCTGACAATTGTTGCCAGTGTAATTATGCTGCATTGAGACGAATGATCGACATTGGCGAGGTCGAAGTCGTGTATGCGACTTTTCACGTCGACGTCGGTGAAACACCTTTCTTCGTCGCACTTGATTACACGAGAAAAAAGGTCCGTTCAAATTACCACAACTGATACAAATTTTTTCATGGATTTGGCTGAGCGAGAGCTCGAAGGGAATTTAAAAATTTCATTTTGAATTTCTCACCAGGTCATTATCAGTATTCGTGGAACTTTGAGCATGAAAGACGTCGTTACGGATCTCAATGCCGAAGCCGAAGTTTTACCACTCACGCCTCCCAGGGACGATTGGCTTGGACACAAGGGTATGGTACAAGCTGCCGAATATATTCGGAAAAAAATTTCCGATGAAGGAATCATTGCGACAGCACTCGCAAAGGTAAGATTTATTTTTCAATTTTTCCAAATTTCTTTACATAAAAAAATACTTTTTTGAATTCAAAACATTTTCTTAACGATGTAAAAAGATGGACGGTTTTTTTTTACAATTATTTCACAAAAAATATACCGCCAATCAATTCGACCATTTGTTCATTCATTTAATTGACATTAAAAAATTTTTAGACAAAAAGTTTACTTTGCATCGAATTTCTTTAACATTTAAATGTTTCTACAATTAACGCATTTTCGAATTAAAAAAATAAAAAAAACGATTGTGATTTTATATTATTGACGAAATAAAAAAATAAGAATACAAAATATTAAATGAAAGAAATTACTCGAGATATTTTTTGTACACAGATAAATGAATAACTAAAAAAATTTATGAATTTTGTTTTTTGGAATCTGTGGTTTTTGATTGAACATCGTTATGAAGGATCCTAATCGAGGAACTCACCAATTCGGCCTGACACTCGTTGGTCACTCGTTAGGAGCCGGTACAGCTGCGATTCTCGCAATTCTCTTGAGGCAAGAATTTCCCGATCTCGTTTGTTTCTCGTTCGCACCACCCGGCGGGCTTCTCAGCATGCCAGCACAGCAATACACCCAAGAATTCATCACTTCCGTCGTTGTTGGGAAAGATGTCGTGCCCAGGATAGGCCTCAGACAGATGGAGAGTCTGAGAGCCGACCTCATAAACGCCATTAGAAGAAGCGTCGATCCAAAAGTACGACTAACTTTTGTTCTCTGCTATAGTTGCACATTCTATTGAGTCGGCGATTCATAATTTTTTTCTTATCAAACGAATATATCGTCGTAACGGGTGGGTGTTAATATGTAGAATAACCAAATTGTAGAACGGTTAATATTTCGAAATTTTAGTATTCATAACATTCGATTAATGAAAAATAAGAAATTCGAAGTTTATATTTTCGATGGTATATTAAGTTGTATACGTATTTGATGTAATGTTTTTTCTTTGATCGCGCATTTATTCGAAAATATATGTTCAGACTGTCTATACTTCAAAGACAGATAATATAGATTGTCCTAATGTAAAAAGTTTATATTTTCTAAATTCGAAATGGAGAGCAATTATTTTATTGAGGGACCAAAATATATAGTATGAATAATTTGAAAGTGAATTTTTTGAATGACTAAAAATTAGAAGTACAGAATAGTGAACGTTGTGAAGCACGAAGAATGACCAGCAATACTTTACAGCCCAGAGGCTCTCGCTATTTCGACCGTTCGACTTTCTGATGTTTCGCTATTTTGACCACATTAATATTTTATCTTTCGTTAAAATATATTTGAAATTGTGAATATTCATAATATTGCCGATTTCAGTATTTGACGACTCGAATGCGTAATAGTCGAACTTTTGTAAAATCGCTATTCCAGGCTTCGTCATTTGGGCTACTGTTATATTTTGTTTTTGAAAAAAATGTACTTCGAACTCTTTAATTTCTCATTTTTTTATTTCCAGCGTAAAGGCTATAGTAGAATTAATCTGTCTACATACTACTATTCTTTAATTTAAAAATTCGCAGTTTTAGCCGTTCGAAGTTTTAATCATTCGAAAATCTTACTCCCACCCGTCGTAACACTTTAGATTGAGGGTTGAAACGTTTTTTTCTTTTTTTTTTTTTCATTGAAATTAATTCAGTTCTGACGAAAAAAATTTGATGCACTTTCGCCATTTTTTAATTATTTAACGTTTTTTTTTGCAACATGTTTTGATTATACGTTGGATTTTTTTCTCGAATTTTCTTTCATTCGAAAGCGAACAAATAACGAAGATAAAGTTGGTAATCGAATCGAATGGTTTTTCGATAGTAGTTACAGACAATACGATAAAAAAAAAGTAAAAACGTTACAGCGTTCGGTTGAAATGAACTCTTCTTGATTTTCGTTTTAGTGGAAAACTATTGCTTGCTCGGTAATGTGCTGCGGTTGTGGTTCGATGCCAACGTCCGCAGCGAACTTAGAGGCAGGTGGATGCATCAGCGAATACCAGAGGGACAAGGATCTGGCACGCGAGCAAACTATCGTACCGAGCGATTCCAGTATCGCGCTTACTCTTCACACACCCCTGTATCCGCCTGGAAGAATAATTCACGTCGTTCGCCATCATCCCAACAAGGGAGAGTGAGTTTAATTACTTTTGTCTCTCACTTTTTATTCTGCTGTTAATTCTAACAGCGACAAATTGATAAGAAATCATGAATTTAAAAATATTGGATACTTTGAGGGGGAAACCTGAATTGGAACGCTAAAAAAAATTAAATTTTCTTCACGGCTCTAATAAAACGAATCTTTTCATTGGTCGAATTGATTTTTTATTTGATCAATGGATTTGACCAATAATTTTCTATTCGACGAAGACTATAATTTATTTTTTACCCCCTAATTCAGGTTTTCTCTTTAAAAAGAAAAATAAAAAAGTTCGTATTGAAAATTCGGCAACGAGGCATAGACGTGAGTACGATCGTTGGTTGTTCGATTTTCAAAATCATTTTTTCCTACTTCTTCTATCGACACAACAAGATATTTGAAAAAGAAAAAAAAATAATAAAATATTAACTGAATTGATGTATTCGGAACAAAATAATGAAATAATTGAGTTTTTAATTTTTTTCAATGTTTTCCATTTTATAGGCAAAAGTATGAGAGCCGTTGGAGGTACGTGAAAATCCGTCGAAGCAACGAGTTTCGAGAAAATCGTAAAACAATTGTTGCTCTTTACCCTTTTATCGTTTGTTTTCTTCTTCTGATTACTCTAGGGTACAAAACGGAGTTGGGTAATTTTGCCATTGCGAGGAAAAAATAAATAAATAAATAAAATGCTTCATTGGATTGTAATTTTTTTTTTCCGTTTCATTGGTCAAATTCGCAATAGTGCCCAATTCTGTTTAATTCGAAACTGCATCCCAACGAGTTTATAAAAGCATGATAAGAAATATCTTTAAATTGAATCGATCGCATTGATCGATTCAAGTTTATAGTGATTATTATCCCGAAACTTTTAGGCTTGACTTTGGTGAAAAAAAATTTGGTCAATTTCACTATCGCTCGTTTGAGCAAATTTTTGCATTTGGCGTATCAATTACTCTGAAAATACTTCCTTAAATGCTTTACGTAATAAATTGATATTGATCAAATATTTTTTCTGATTATAGTTAGGAGTGATGCATGCAGAGGGCCTACTCCAGATAATTTTCTATGAAATTTACACACATACACACAAACAAAATTTTAGTTTTTTTTGTATCAGGCCAAAATCAGAACATTTATTTCGGAAGAATAATTATTTCGTTTAAAAAATAATTGTTCTGCCCCAACTTGTCGTTGTTTAAAGGCGGGACTTCCATGAAAGTTTAACCCTTTGAGTCATGGTGAAACATACATTTTCCACCTTTTTTTTGCATTTTTTTTTTGATTATTTAACTTTATTTATGATTATTAATCATTATTTGTTGATTGCATAAGTGCTATGTATAAACAAATAGTCTAAATTCGTAATTTTTCATGAAAAAATTGATTTTCTACTAATCTGTTATGAAAATCGCGATGGCAATTTTTTCACAATTTTAATATACTCCAAAAAATTGTTCAGAATTTTTTCAAAATTTTCCGTTCTGTGGTTTTTGTTAATAAAAATAAATTTGATTCGATTGTTTCTGTACTAGATCGAAACTAACGATAGTATTGATTGAAAACATTCGCTTATTTGCGAATTTTTAATTCAGATTCGTAATCAGCGACCCCAAAAATCTATGCATGCAAACTTTCAAGCAATTCGAACGTAAGGAAAAATGTATGCCTCAAAGGGTTAAAAGCGTCGGGGTATTTTTCAACTATGTTTAAACTTTGGTTGAGTATTTCTAACGAATGCAAAGTGAAAAATAATAGCAAAAATCGCATCGCCAAAGTGCATTTTTAGTCCAAAACGTAAAAACCCAAAAAATGATTCAACCGTCTAAGTTTTTGTCGTTGTCACAGGCAGATTTTTTCACACAATTCTATGAGTATTATTTACGAAAATGAACATCGGTTTTATCATCCGATCATTTTTCGCAAAAAAACAATTATATTTCGTTGATTATAGAAATCGTGTTTGGTTAATTTTATTTTTGAATCCAATACTCAACAAAAAATTGATTGCTTTCAATATCGATTAATACTTAACATGGTTTTGAAACATTCACCCTAGCTACACACTACGACCGACAGCAATACTAAATTTTCACCTTTTTTTCACCATACGCCTTTTCATAAACGTTATAACTTTTTATCAAACAACTTTTTGGCTTTATTGATTGCTTCTCCGAATTGGTCGGAGTCTGGCGTTTCGATTTCACTACAATTAAACGTCAATAGACGCATTTGTTACAATGTTATATAGCAATAAATTCGTCGGTCCAATAGACCGATAGTGTGTAGGTAAGGTACTAAAATTTGTAGTGTGTAGCTAGGGTTAATATAGAATAATGAAGCACTTCAAAACCATTATTATTGAGAGGCAATCACTTTTATTGAATCATCAAATTTTCTATCACATCAATAAATCGACGAAAAATAATAATATTATTGCAAAAAATTATTATATGGAAAAAACTGAGGCAGTTTCAATCATTTCTCGGTTTTCGAGTTCTGAAAATACTGCTCGGCCCTGCGGTTCTCGTAGTTATTTCTCCCTTTTTAAACAGTAAAAAAAAAACTCAGCCAAAGTATTATCATCGTTGGAAAAAGCTCCGGAAATTTAAAAGTTTCATAGTTTCCCCTTTAATAATTATAAGAATAACATTCGAAATATTAATAATACCAATAATTCGTATACATAGTCAAAATTATGTTTTCATAATAATAATCCGGAAAGGCGCTCAATCCTGGTTTGAATATTTTAAATGTATTTAATATCCGATAGATTAGAGTACTCGAGGGACGGTAGAGCAGCGATCAGTACATCAACTGCATATATACTATTTAATAACGTTGCAACTTGTATATAATGTACACAGAATTATTCCGATGTACGAGGATTTGACATGACGTTGAAATTTGTACTGTTGGAATGCAACGATTTTTTTTTTCTCTATATCCTCCAAATTTATTCAGGCTTCTTTGGTCAAATTGATTTTGGTCCTCGAAGAGACGTACGGTTTAAAGTAAATGAACTAATCGATAAAAAAAGGTGACGATATTAAAACCGGTACATATTTGAAATACAAAAAAGGAAATAATCGTTGCATTTCAATTGCAGGAATTTCATGGTTTTACATAGAAATTAATGCGAAGAATATTTTTTGCGCTTTTTTTTTGCAGCATCCAATGAAAAAATTATTATACAATATAATGCGAAGCGCGATCAGGTTCGTACCGAAATTGCAAAGGCTCGTAACGAATTTTTCAAAATGACAAACGAATGAAAATACAAAAATGACATTTTGTAAATTCTCATCACAAGGAAAAATAGTTTTTGAGAAAGTATGAACATACAAAAGATCGCGCTTCGCATCGACGATAGAAAAGAAAATAATAATAAAAAAAAATAAATAAAAAAAAATTAAAAAATACCAAAACGACCAAAAATCCCGTAAATTTGTGCCTGCATTTCGCGTGAGTTTTCCTCGTAAATTTTGATGGAATTGAAATATAAATAAAAGATGTTTGATAATGAAAATTCGTATTTTGATTTGAAAAATTTCAGGCAAGTACTGAGAAAACGCGAACCAGTTTATCAAGCACTTTGGGCGAGCCCTTGTGACTTTGACGAGGTCCTCATCAGTCCCGTTATGATACAAGATCACATGCCGGACAACATGCTCAAAGCTCTCAACAAGGTAAGCCCGCGTGTCAACGACGAGGAGAGAACCAGAAATTTGAGAGATTCGAGATACGAGCAAACACCGGTGAGTCGTAGCCCATCGGTTAAACCCGGCAATTATGAGCCCCTTGAGGAGACCAACGACTTGATGGAAATTCTTGATTCGAGAACCGATGATATTAGATCTAACGTTCTAATAAGCGAGGATACGGAATCCGTCGAGTCTTATAATCCCGAGGATCAATCATTTATGACGAGAAACTTCGCGATAGTTATTGACGTTGATGTACACGATCGTTCCATTAATTCTTGACCGTTGTTTTCACGACGTTACGTTACACGTAAAAACCAACAAATTTTTAAGCAAATAGAATCCTTTTTTTGCAGCGATATCAAATCCGAATATCGCTGCTCGAGATAATATTCGTGGAGATGAATAATAATCACTTACGAGTCCATTTAAAATTTATCAACATTTTACGTTACACTTCAAATCAATTTTTTCGATTATTCAACATTTTCAGAACTCGAATATTTTTTTTTCATTGATTTTCATCTTGTCGCTAGACTACGAATTCGATATTTTTTTTTTTTTTTGTAGTACCAACTAGCCTTACGAAATTTATCCAGTTGCGGTAGTAAAATAGAAAAGGAAATACATTAACGCAAATCTGAAATATTGAGATCGATGCAAAGATTTCAATTAGAAATGCGATTTTTTAATCCAATCGGCTAAAGAAATAAATATTTCAATAAATAAACTGTAGAATCGAAAAAAATGATTTATTTTCATAGATTTATAACGTAATATTCTTTATGCTTATTTGCAAACGGATTTATTTATAAAAATGGTTTGTCAAACTGCCAAAATGGCATCGAAGAGTTTGGGTACGATTGTGATATAATTCTATTGAACGTAGATTGACTAAAAAAAAAATTTATGCTTCTTGCATAAATTCTGGTTAATTCGTGTTGCCAATTGAAAAAATATATATTTTTTTAAAAATAATTTCGGGATACTTATCTTTTTGCAAAGACTGTTAGCTAGAAAATAGGAAAAGACCAAATACTGGAGCCAAAAAGTTCTTCAATGAAACCGTGAAGACCCGAACTTGTATTAAATTTATATTTTGTATTTCCTCCTACTTTATTTTTGTTTTATATTTATTTTTTCCGGCTATACGAGTCACGTTGATCCGAGGAACCCAGCGATTCAGGGACGTAACAAATGCATACTTCAAAAAATGTTTTATGCAAAAAGATAATTAACGACGTGCTTTCATAGAAAATCAATATATACGTAAGGACTGAAACACATAGCATAAATATACGAGGACAAAAGTGCACGACACAATTAGACGCCGGAGCATCGCATGAGACGCATATAAATATATAAATAGAGGTCGTATTGCATTAAGAGTAGAAAAGACTTAAGATAGCTTTGCGGACTATGTTACGAAGGTTGTCAACGCGTGACGGTTCATTGTTTTCTTATTATTATTATTATTATTATTATTTTGTATTTTTTTCTTCGTTCTCGTTGTTTTCACTATTTTGTGCTTCTCCACCTTCACGTGATACATATTTTTTTTTATTATTTTATTTTTTTGTGGATTCCAATTGTTCAAAAAGTGTAGACAGCTCGAACCATGCAATTAGGAATTTGTACGTGAGTTTCTAATTCTTAAAATAGTTTTAGAAATTAGCTCGAACATGTCATGGCAATTGTGTTGAAACGGTTCTGACACTAATTGTTCAATTCTTCTGGTTCAATTGTTGGCCAAAATCGAGGTAGTCCTTTCAAAAATCTCCGTTTCCTAAAATGTAAGGAATGTTTTTTTTTTTTTAACATTGCTTATTTTTGTTTGGAGTGATTTTTAAGAATCAATAGATTCGTAAAAAGATCGTTGACTGTTTGAAGAAGAGTGCAAAAGAAATAATTCAATTTTGTTGTGTTTTGCGATCCAAAATTCAGTAACGTACATTTTTGGTAACGAGGAAAATTCTTTTTCACAAACGTCGCTAAGAAATTAATTTGCAATAATCGTTATTTAAACAATTGTGTGATCGAATTTTAAACTTTTTTCTGAACAAATTTGAATAATACTTAATCGCGAGGACTAAGTAAAAGCCATTTCCTCTCATTCTCGTTTATTCGAATATAGATTTTCTCGTATGATTTTTAGCGAGTAAATTTTTGACAATTGGTTTGGATTTATCGAAAGAATATTTATCAAGAGACTCGGCAGAGTCTCGGGACAATTAGATTTAAGGGGCCAGTCCACTTTGGAGCCACGAAAAAAAGGCTATTTTTGCGATTTTTCTTTGAGGATTTTATAAAAGATACATAAAAAGATCTTCATAAAAAAAAATTTTTAATTCATTTTTATTCATTTTTAAGTACAAAAACGTTTAACGTAACGCCTCAAAAATAGGTGGGCTAGATAGCTCCATCACAACTCGGCAACGGCTTGTCTGAAACAAAAAAATCAAAGTCCATTAGATTCAGTATGACACCAGCTACAAAATGACCCTCGGATATGAAGTTTTATCAAAAAATAAAAAAATGGCAGATGAAAAACGAAAAAAGTACAAAAAAAACGCGTTTTTTCGCAGTTTTTCACAAAAAAAAAGAGTAAAAATCAAAATTTTAAAACCATCGAGGGTCATCTTGTTGCGAATCATGTTTACAGTGTGTGGTTCAAATTTCAAGAGAATCGGTTTATTAGTTTTAGAGATACGATGGAGCTAGATTTTGAAAACGTTGTTTCGAGAAAAACGCGTTTGAGCGCGCTATGCGCTCAGGTAGACGAAATGAGGTCCTGACGTTCAGGTAAAAAAAAATATATTTAGAGAGCTCGGATTTTTATAAAATTTTGACACAATATTTCTGAATGTATGTACTTTCGAAAACAGTAAAAAAAAATCGATTTTTTGAAATTTTCAAAGTGGACTGGCCCCTTAAAGCAAATATTCCGAGCGCTCGCCGAGTCATATTTTTTTCCTAATAAAACGATTCGCGATGGTAGCGGTAAAAATTTGATGACATTGTAGCAAATTGCTAAAAAACCAAGGAGTCATTTGGTGGCTTCAATGATTTTTGTGATAAACTACCTTCATTTATTTTCAATGATATACGTCATGACATTTTCGTAATAACGATTTGCGTATAGCTGCTTCAGCACTATTTATATATGTTTATATAAATAATTTAATTTCTTATTTAATAAAATAAGTTTGTTTGCAAAAAAAGCACCTTGCCAAAATTTATGATTTTTTTTTCCTGTTCTGTACTCTATTATTTATTGTACGCTATTTATTTTTAATACAAAATTAAGTTGTCGATTGCTACGATTTTTTTGTTGCGTTTTTATTATTATTGTCATTATTTCAGTTGATATTATTTTTATTATTTACGTTTGTCCGTGTACGCGCGCGCGCGTGTGTGTGTGTGTGTGTGTGTGTGTGTGTGTTTCGTGCACTTTACGCGCTTTTGTTTAAGCTCGGATTACAAAAATAACGAAGGAAAGAGAAAATCGAAAGTTGTACGCGTGAATAGCACACACAAATACGTTAATTACAATCCTGCTCCTAATAAATATGGACCGATGCCAAGCACTCGTTTTACCGTATGTTAAAGTTTCATGAGCTTTAAATGGTGTTCCAACGTTCGTGCTTATCCCTTCGAGTGTTGTTGACATTAACGAAGACCGAAAGAATGCTTCTGGAATATCTGTTTACTCGTAAATAATTCATAGACGTATTTGCACCCGGAAATAGAACAAATATCCATGCTGCTACGACCGCAAAGATAATTTCAGATCAACGCGAAACTCTAGAAATATTTTTTTCAGCACTGTATAAATGACATTAAAAATATTCATTATTTTCAAGTATTTCTCGTTGCTAATTTGTTTCGAGACAACGAAAATTAGTCAAGTATTGAAATCAAAAAGTCTCTAAATATCGTTCTCTTTTTCGTGCGAGGAATCGAACGAATCGCTGAATTATAATTTATATAAAGCAGCACTAAAAATACCTCATTTTTCTGGTCTATTTGCTAATTTAGTCTAGTGCCTGTGTCGTTTAGCGCGGGGAAAACAGATTAAGCATGCGATAATTGGTGATCGAATCGTAAAGAACAGAAAAACGTAGCTATTCCGAATATTTGAAAGATGAAAAATTCCGAAACGATACTTTTACGTTGATTAATTTTAACTCTTGACGAAACCGATTCAGTTTTATTAAAATTATATTTTCAACTACTTTTCTTTACTGACGAATAAAAAATGATCGAATTGCAAAGAAACTTCACTTTGAGAAATAAATAATTACGGATGCGATCAATCAAATCGTGAAATGTAAATAATATTTATATTTGTACATAATTCTGGCACGGAAAAGCCTGGAAAATGCTTCAACGTATTGTTTACTCAAATCGTGCGAATTCTCACATTTTCAGGACCTCTATTTTCCGCACGATATTTAGATTTTCTCTATAAACTCTCCTTTGATCAAATCCCGAATGGAATCTTTTGATCGGTCATTAAAGCTTTCATCACAGAAATTAAAATTACGCAAAATGGTTAAAACTACTTTTGAAAGACGTCAAATACGTCGTTCATCTACTAATTTTAGAAAAATTATTCTTTCAACGATTTATAAAACATTGCACTTTGAAGCTCATTGAAAACATCTGTATCCAAGGCTTAACAAATTTATTTACGTTCCCGCAATGATTTCAGAAATCTTTTCACTACGTCAACTACGAAAAATTGATTTTCTTTTACTCTTTCATTTTTATTTCCACCGAAATACCGTCAAAAAATACAAATTTTTTTAATATTCTCTGACCAAATGAAAAATTCCGCTTAATTTTTATTTTCTATTGACATTTATTATTATTATTATTATTTAAAATAATAGAGAGAATGAGCTTAATTTTCTTCTCCATTCTGGAATATTATTATTTCCACAAACAACGAGAAAAAAATCGAATACGAGAAAATTGGAGTACAAAGTCATTGTAAAGATTGCTCTGTTTAATTCGAGCGATTCCGAAATATCGTTAATCTGTTTTCTGCATTTTATAGATTAGATAGTTAAATAGTGAATTTTTAAGGCTGAAAAATAAATTGGAATGAAAAGTTGTAACGTGAGTGAGCCTTGACGTCGTGATGCTTTTTTTTTACGTAATAAAAAGAGTTTTTATACGAATTCGAGTAAACAACTCGCAGGGATGGATTTGCCGTTAGTGATATATTTATATATTTATATATACACATATTTATATATACATATATGTATATATACGTATATAGTGGCTGAGGGCGTGTGGTGTGGATTAGGTGTCAGCGGGCAGAGATCATAGCGCTCCTGAGATCGGAACGACGAGAGCGACAGTCGTCCTTGAAGTATCGGCTCTTGATACAAGGAGGCCCATCGACGGCGTACATCTCAACAATCTGCAGATCCAAGTTCAATGTTCAACATCGCGAGACCGCGACGCCGACGCCTATGCCACCACACCCTCTTCCTGCCACGATTCAAGGTACATTTTATTCGAAGGAAATGAAAAAATTACAAAGAAACTCCTTTATTAATTGACATAACTCATGAAGAAATTGAGAATTTATAAAATTGATTTGAAATTTTCCATTTTTTAGTCGTTGACTCAATTTAGACGATAATTATTCTGAATAGCCTCTGCAAAGTTGAGCCTAAAGTCAATTGACTTGATAGAGATCAAAATTTAAATGACAAAATAAATACGAGGCATTTTGCCCGACTTTTACATTCCGAAACAAGCCTTTTCACTTAAATAATAAAAAATGAAAAAAAAAAAGACATTTTTCAATTTTCCATTTCCATTTTATTCAAAATTCAAATTTGTGTTGAAAAATTATCTTAATTTAGTTTAACTTTTGAAAAAATTGACCATTTTATTAATTTGATTAAATTTTTATTTCTAATCATCATTTGGACACTATCCAATTCTCGTTCGATAACTTACAATGAATATTATGTGTCTCTTATAGGTACAAATTAATTTTCAATGTATCGTAATTGGGAATAGCAAAAAAATCACGCGTAAGAGCACGTCAGCAATCATTTTGTCGTACAATACCACAAAATTGCACAATATAATATCACATAGAATTGTCTATACGTATATATTTGTATCGGAATTATAAACATTTGATAAATGAAAGACTTTCAATTTGTACGATTACAGTTAATGTGTATATTTACGTGAGATTGCGAAAATTCATTGATCACACGTTTATTCATGCTACATACAAATATTTCTATATTAAAACAGCTCATTTTGTCTTATTCATCGAAATCACAGACTTCAAAGCAAATCACTCGCGATCGTCAGAATATATATATATATATATATATATATATATATATATATATATATATTTGTATAAACAATGTCATAAATTTTGTAGCATGCATCGATGAAGCCTCGTCATATATTTATGTACATAAATACATTACAAACCAAAATGTATATTACAAACCGCATGTGCATCATAATCAGACAGAATAGTGAGAAAAAAAGTCGTTCTGTCAATTATCGCACAAAATTGCATCCCATTCGACGTTTTCAAGTAGGAAAACTCCAAATCACTCGATCATAAATCGTTTCCTTAAGACTGCATGCCGTAGAACGCATAGTACAAAATACTCATTGAAACAGGATTTCTCAAATATTACACTATTCTTCTACATAGCAATAAACATCGTATTTCTATAGAATACATTCACCGAAAGAATTATATTTTATAAATTACCGTGAAAATCAGAACAACTCAAGGAGGACAATGAATTCTTAAAATAATTATTAAATTAATTGAAAAAATAATGAAAAAAAAATAAAATAAAATCTTGTATGTAAAATAACAAATTTTATAGAATTTAATCAATGCAGTTTCCATAAAATTTTGCTGTTTGTAATTTTCTACGAATTTACAAAAAAAATCAATTTTACTTGCTTCATTATGTCATAATTTTTTTTATACCGAATTGCGTAATCTTTATAGTATTGCCTAGTAAAAATTCTCGTATTTCTATGAGCACGTAAAAGTGACATATTGCAGTTGAGTTTTTGTATATTGATAACAAAAAATTCATGTTTAAATACAATTTTTTTACTTGCCTCCATGTTCTGGTGTGTCGCGGTAATTCTAACTGTAAATTTGAACGTAAAATTTACTTTATAATTCTTTTCGTGGATGATGTGTACAGCTGTCATAAATTCGCAAGGGATCATTAAACCCATAACTGTTTTTCCTTCATTTTAAGTTTTTTTTTGTTTTTAATGTACCTCGACCTCGACTGAAGAATTATAAAGGTTCTATTCGTATTTTCTTTTTATATAAATGTAAATCCCTCCCTCCCTCCTGCCCTGATCGGTACGATATCTGGCACAATTTCTTCGCGATTCATACAGAATCCTACTATGGACTCCGACCGAATTCGATTCAAATTTCGCGCTCTCGCGTGGGTCTCTCGCTACGGTACGCGCTCTAAGTATATAAATAAATATATAAAAATATATAATCTCGATCAACGATGAGGCTAAACGATGGGAGAAAACACAAATGATGATTTGAAATGACATCGGGATACGGATCAGGTTGTAACGACGCTTGGACCAGCGAAGCCACAACGTTTGCCATCCGGCTCGTCACCGGAAGCTTCGGAAGGTCGGGAAATAAACGATATTCAGGAAATCGAGATCGAACAAGAAATGAGGGCTCTTCTGTCACCGCCCAGCCCAGCCAAATGTGGATCTTTGACCGCTGGCACACCACCCCACAGACTTTGCCTTGAGACGAGCTTTACTTCTCTACAAAGCCCTACCGAATTTCCACAAGCTGGACGCGAACTTAGCCTCGATTCTCACGGTCTACCTTGGGAGTACGTCAGCCTTGCGAGCGAATTAATCAACACACCGAAACCTGACGAGCACAAATTGTAAGAACAACACCTTTCAACCCCAGCCTTCAAAAACAAACGAGGATTTTTTATTCTCCATTAACCTAATTGTCCCTATTACCTAAATCCTTTTACTACTTAACGCCCTTTTTCGAATGTTGCATTTTTCTCACACCACGAGTTCCAATACCAATTATTCGGACTTTTAAATATTGTAAAAAGATTCTTTAATGTTTTTATATGCAGATATCAAATTTTGTAATTATCGACCAACTATTTTAAAGAATTTAATTAATTTCAAGGTTTTAGGATTTTCCTTCATTTTCCTCATCGCCTTAAGAGAATAATAAGGGCTGTACGATCTTAATAATTCGAACACTTTTTCAGGTGAACGATAAACATTCATTGTAATTTTGAGCTTTTCGTCAATGGCAAGGAGTTAGGGCTTTTTTGGACTTTTATTTTCCATTTCCGATGAAATACGATCGCAAAAATGTGGTTTAACGTCCTTAAAAGTCCTTCAATTATTCACGATAAAAATCGACTCTCGTGCAAACGGCCTAGAGAAAAAATAAAAATAATAGTCAATAAAATGTTAAAATTATCCATCCTGAATTCAATTATTTGTTCGTTTCATCACATTGTGGAATTTAACAATTTTGCTGATATTCAAAAATAATATAACAAGATTAAATATTAACAATAAATGTTATTTTTCATGATCAAATTGATATCCGTAAATGAAGAATTATTCATAAGTTATTATCATCCTACGAGACATATTGAAATTACGTTTAAATTCGATATAAATAATGAAGAAAATTGTATGTGACGTTGGATCAAAAATCGGCGATAAATATTCGTAAAAACGTATAATTTCGCTCATAATTTATTTTTCATTTTTTCATTGGGATCATTGTGCTCCAAATACCAAGTAAAGCTAATAAACGTGAGATATAAAGCTATTTTCATTCTTGCTTAATGTGCTAGCTTTATAAAATCGCACCCAATCACACACCGCTATTCATAATCATAATCATTATTCTTAAACACTCTCGTTGATTATCATCAATGAAATATGAAAAATAATATCGTTGCTTGCAATGTGTATTCACGAAATCACACTTAAACTCGCACAATGAAAAATCGAACACGAGTTTGCGGTAGGCATCACAAAAACGAAAAGCCAAAACTCGTAGAATTATGGATTTCACGAGTGCAACGACTTCCTCTCACTGACTGTGGAGAAAAGAGACACAAAAGACCGAATCTCGAAAAAAAAAATCTTGAGGATATTTCGCACATTCGATCAGGCTAAAAAATGTTTTGATCAGAATTTCAGTATTTAGGGATTTGATAAAAAGCTGAAAAAATTCAACCGTCTCCAAGGCAGGCGCTTCGAGCATTGATTTTCTCGATTATAAAACAAAAACTATTAACAAGTTTTTTAAACAAAAATTCCTTCAAAAAATAGTCAGGCATTTTGATTTTTCGTCAACGAAATGAATTTCGTTAATTTCTCTGTAAACCTATCAATTTTTTTTAAATATCTACACTTTTTCAAATTCCTTTTTCCCAATTCGATACAAATCGAATTGAGTGTACTCATGAAAAATTTGCAAAAAAAGCGAGACAAAACGTGAAAAAGAAATTCAAAAAATTTTTTTTTTAATTTCAATTTCAATTTTTTAATTTCAATGTTAAAAAAAAGAAATGGCTGGTGACTTTTAGAGCACTCCTTTGTTTAAACAATTTCTTAATAATTTTTTAGCATCGTTGTTATTGAAAATCAGTGTGTGTAAAAATGAAAATTCTAATCGCAAACTATTTTTGGTTGTGAATGTTTGTGTAAAAGCTCCTTAAACCAGTAATTATTTATTATTATTATTATTATTATTATTATTATTATTATTATTATTATTATTATTATTATTATTATTATTATTATAGTCCTAAATTCAATTAACGACGAGGAAGTAAAAAATGAAAAAATAAAAAAAAATTTGTCAGGTCGAATCATCCACTGGACTGGGATTGTACACCAAGGATAGCGCCTCTTGCGACACCGGAAACGATGTCCGAAACATCCAGCAATCCACCGTCTCCCGTGCCACCGCCAAGACCAATGAGACGAACGCCTAAGATCCCGGGAAACTTGTCGACGGCGGCGGACGATCTCAAGAGCAACCTTCACTTCGCGATGCTCTCGGCTAAAAATTATCGTCTACGCGAGGACACCACGGGCAGCAACAGCAGCAGCGGTAACAGCGAGGCGAGTTACGAGAGCGCGAGAAGTCTTCAGGTTGCCAGTCTTCCGCCGCCGGTACCAAGAAGACGCGATTCTGCCATCGTTAGAAGGTACCAAATACTTTTATTTTCTTTTTTACTTTTTTTTTTATCTGAACTTGCGTACAAATTTTATGTATTTTTTTACGGCCTCTATATCGATTTAAAACACTCAGAATGTATTTCAGAAAAAAATTGCTTTTTTTCAAAGCTGATCAAATTTTTGCCTTTTTTTTTTAATTTTTACTTTTTTTTAATGTGTAGAAATTTTTTGTATTTTTTACGGTCTCTATTGATTTATAATATTCTGAATGTATTTTAGAAAAATATTGCTTTTTTTTCAAAGCTATTTGATCAAATTTTTGACGTCTTATACTGGTTCGATATTTCGAAATAGGGTACGAAAAATTTAGAGAATACCAAAACTCCGAAATAACAATGAATCCACAAAATTCATGAGACAAAGAAACGATGAAACCTGTGAAAAATTATTCAAAATAATATATAAAATATATCAAATTTTAATATTATATATTAATTTTATTATATATATATATATAATTTTATTATTATATATATAAATTTAATATTATATTTAATATAAATATAAAAAATTTCAAAATTTATAGACAATTCACAATCACCACAATGAATATCGCAAAGCGAAACATTTATAAAATACAACAAATTTATTAAGCAGCTAAAAAAAAAGCAGTATATTTTTCGAACGCGTTTCATTTTTTCATTTTCTAAATGAAAAAATGTATTACTTTTCTTGAACTACTTTAGAATTTTTTTTCATTTTATGTGTTTGCATTTTATGTGTGATTTTAAATTGCGAATTATTTAAATTGTATGTAATTATCATTTTATACTTTTTTTTATCTGTTCTTTACATTTTTAGATTTTTATACATTTGTGGATTATTTTTATTCCTTGGGTTCACTATTTTTCTATATTTTTTTTAAATATCTAGATTTAGTATGCTCCAGATAAGAATCTTTCATTTACCCCAGTCAGCACTCAGTTGTAATTGAACATTTTTGTTAGTTTCGTTGATACGTAATATTAAATGATAAAATAAGTAATTATAATCAGCAGAGAGCATGGAATATGCACAGCTGCATGCTGCCAGGACGATGGCTCAGAAAATTCGACCCCATCCTCTGGACATTCCGGAGGAATAGCTCACGGCTCACATCGAGTGCAAATTGATTATCGTTCCGAAGATAACGACACTAATGGATCTAGTCTTGACTTCTACGAAGCGAAGGTACCATTTTCGGTTTCCATTGACTCTTAGCAACAAAATGAAGACTTTCTTTTTTTCATTTTCTTTCTTTTTCTTCTTATTTTTTTTTTTTAGAAGTCTTTTTATCATTTTCATTATTTGTCCTATCACTTTTTTTGACAATGTAAAAAAAAGAATTATTTGAACGAACAATTGATTTTTTCAAAAAAGTCAATTCATTATTTCAACTGGATATTTAAATTTTATTGCGCCACAACGATCAAATAATTATTTAAGAAATAATTATTAGTAACATTTAGAAATTGTAACATTTGTCCATTCAACGCGTTTCATCTGTTTAGTAAATGGTGAAAAAAATCGATTATTTAAACGAACAATTCTTTTTTTTCATTTTTTCAACTGAAATAATTTGTTTTTTCATGGGATTTCCGGTTTTTATTTAGCTTCAATAGAGAAATAAATAGTGTTTTTTTTATAAGTAAAAAAAATGGTTTATTTAAATGAATAATTTTCAAATGGATGATTTATTATATTTTCAGAGTTCTTCCGGTCAACGTGATAGTAGCAACGACGTATTTCTGAGCGTCAGAAGTTCCCCAGAGTGCAAAGGGCTGATGGCACCGGCGACTGATTTAGGTGCCGAATGGAAAAAGAGGCTCGACCCATCCTCACTTCCGGTTGATGCGTCTCTCCCACTTCTTCGTGGTCTTTCGCCCACACCAACGCACGGACAACACTCTAGCTCGCCGTTTTTCAATGTAAAACGAAAAAAATACGTTTATCCGATAACTCTGGTCGGACGCGGAGAAAGCAGCGTTTAACGAACTTTTATACTCGTTGATCGTGAACAAAGGGACGGTACAATCGAAAAAAAAAAACAAAAATACACACACACTCGTTGTCAATGAATAATGCAATTGAGCGAGGCGGCACAGACGTGGCTTCAAATGGGACCACGAAATTGCAACTGTAACTACCTTTATTTCTTACTCAAATTTTATCCTTTTAACATTGAATTATCGTGACTACCAGGCCTGTGCCGATATCTTCGACTTTTATTTTTATTTTTTTATCAAATTATGAAAATTTGAACTGCAGAAGGCAGAGAACGTTTTCGTCAATTCCAATCTTCAAGTGGCAAATTATCTAAACAAAGTTTTTTGAGTAATTTTAATCGCAATCAGCCAAAACGTCATAAAAATTTTACCCCCACCACCGCGAATCGCTTTATTATGAGATAATATAGACTCGGCGAGCGCTCGGGACAGCAGACGACAGAGCTGCAAATGTATTTGTCCCGAGACTCTACCGAGTCTCTTGACAAGCATATAAAAAAAATCAAGGCAATAAGAAGACGAAAAATTGCTGCTACAAAAATTTCTTAAAAAATCAACAAAAACGTTTATTAAATCGATGAAACTTTCTATTCGGAATTATTCATTCTGAAGTTCTTCGCTCTCAATTTTATAAAAAACCACGTTTTTTGAGATAAAAGCTGCACATGTATATATACTTAAGTCTTGCAGCCAAAAGTTTATTTCGTTGTAACGAAGATTTGTTATTTTACGAATTGCAACGATCAATCTCGTTCCTCTTTCTCGGGGATACTCAATAATAATTTAGCATTTGTAAGACCCGAAAATTTTTTTGAAACTGGATCATTTCGAAGGAATTTACGCTTGCAGAAAAAAACTGGAAAAAAAATAGTATTATAGATTTTAATGTATGTAAACTGCAAAAAAAGTGGTAGAAATTTTTCTAAAAAAAATCACACAGTAAGAAAACAGGAAAAATATATTTTTCAAACCTATCAGAATAGTCTTAAATATATATATATATATATGTATATGCATATATATATATATGCTAAGCTAAAACTTTACTATAATAAATGAAGGTTCAAATCGTCATATTTAAATATATAAATTTGTCGACATTGAATATATTCATTTTTCAGTATGCAAGAATGTTAAGCCGTACGGATTGTCCAGTTTCAAAATTTCGGGGTTTATAAAAACAGCGGACGAATTTAATATATTTCTCATATAGGACATTTGTTCAAGGAGCGTTGAAAATTTGCACAGGCCTATTTAGAATCGAGCTCTCGAACGTCTTTCGATATAATTTTTTCTTCATACTTTGACACTCATTTCTATAACTGATACGAAATAATGGAGGGTAGAATTGTCGAAGAAATATTCAATTAGCAATTTGAAGGATTTCGGAGCAAAATCCTCGGCAAATTATAGCTATTCATAAAGTAACGAGACGTTCTCGAAATAGCCTCTGAGTCATCGTTGATCCGAAGGCTCAATATAACTTTGCTTACAAATCTACAGCAAAACAAAAATTTTTAATTGTTCGTATCGAAATGTACATCGTTGGAATGCAACAAAAACCTTTTTTCATCTTAAGTTTTTTTAAATGTCAGTTTTTTTGTAATTTTACTCTGCGGGTTCGTCAAAAGATCCCAACAAAGTTTAACGAATTCTCGTAGGTTCAGGTAGCTGTTTCGCTACCAAAGCAGTTTTCGATCATTTTTTCTTTATTCAGAAAACATATTTCGGACTCTACTATGTTTTTTCTTGCCAAATTTCGACAGCATTCACCACTACAGATTTGAGAAATTGTCTATCAAAAAGTCCGCAGTTTTCTATGTGTTTCTCATGGCGAGCAATTGTACGTTTCACATTTTTCGCGATAACTCTGGAACTTTTCTACGGATTTTTTTTTTTTTTTTTAGAAAATTCAATTACACAGGAACATATGAAATTTGTCAACAAAAAAAAACTAAGATTTTGATCGTTTAGTTTTGGAGATATAGCGATAGAAAGTAAAAATTAAGAGAAGTGGGGAACGTTATTATTTCTAAAACTGTGAACTTTATTCTAAGCATTTATTTCATTACTATATATTTTTTTTAAGTTCTACAAAAGATATAACAACTAACATTATTAGGATATTTTGCAAGTTATTGAACTTTTCTTACATTAACCGAAGACTTAACTTTTCAACATGACTGTAGCGAGGCGACTACCTTGAATAATTTTTTTCGACTATATATTGGAGAAAGAAAAAACAATCGTTGCATTTTAACGATGCAAACTTCAACGTCGTTGAAATTGAATTTTTTAGCACGTTTTTCTATTTATAGCCTCGAAGAGAGAAAGAATAAGTCGAGCAGAAAAAATACGATTGTGACAAAAGAACCGACTCAAAGGATAACAAATAAAAGGATCGTTCGTGTAGAAGATCTTCGTTAGTCAACAACATTTTGCCATTGAATAGATTTTCTATCGATTTTCTGCCAGAGCTGACCACAAAGAGACAATTTTAGATACTGTAGAAAAGAAACAAAAAATGTAGACGAATTCGTAAAAATGTGCGAAAGTGAGGGAGACGATTCAATGAGATTGATTACGTAAAAAAGAGCGTGACGTGTATGAATATGTTAGAAAGAAAAAAATTAATAAATTATACGAAGAGCCATGTACTTTTTGAGACTTGGGGTAATTGCCAAAACTCATCAAATGCCGAGCAATTGAAACGAAACGCTCGAGAAAGTGTGTGCGTGTGTACGTCCGTGTAGGTTGTGTATAAATTAGAAACAAAAAGACAAAAGATATTACAGTCTAGTCAGTATTTTCTCTGTATGCCTAGAGACAGTGAAATACGTAAAGCTTGTCGCAGAGTGATATTTATCGGTAGTGAGGAAGGGAGATGAAAAAAATTGCAGAGGTGCAACAAAGTGTTAATATTAATTTGTGAGAAAAAACAATAATTTATAAGAAATAAAAAGTATAATGTGAATTTGTTTTTACCTTGTAATTCCTTATTTTTATCCTTTAATTGATCCTTTGAGTATATTTGGGGTCTAGAAAAAGCCGAAAGCGTTGCATTCGAACGCTGCAAACTTCAATACCAGAAATCAAAACTCAAATATTTCATTACAAAGCACTCGGGAACCAGTGTGAAACAGTAAAAATTCAATACTTCAATACGTTGCCACACATGTATTTTATTCTATACAAGATCATTGAATTCTCTCAATTTTTTCGTAGATCAACAAAGTCCATAAATTTTCATGACTAAGGTAAATTATTTTCTCAAATTCAAGACAAAATATTCATAAATTTTGTTAATGGTAACCGCCTGATTTGAGAGTGATCCTTTGGTACAAAAGTCAGAAAAATGGTTGATTTGCTCTAAAAAATGTTGCGTTTTCAAAAAATTGCAATTCCCATCAATGAAATTTCTTCACTTAAAAAATATTAAAGTCTGATTTGCAAATAATATTTTTGAGAATAAGAAGCGGCATTATTATCAATTAAATGTATCGTCGGTTGGAAATTCTATTTTAAACTTTTATTGCATTGCAGAAGCCCAAGGCGGGGTCATAGGCTGTGGATTTTGTAAATAACACATGACAACTGCAGAAGTTGAAAGCATGAAACTACTAAGTATTTGTTTGGTATCCTCGCTAGCTCGGGAATTGGCAAAACTTATGCAAGAACAGTAGAGAGCCGCCCAGGATGACCATTTGAGTCTCATCATGAGGCCACACATGCTGAATACCATTCCAAGAATATTCATGTAATCCGGCGTCAAATCGTCACCTGGCTGCGCTTGAGTACTCGTCACGGATGGTTTATAGCGAATTTCCTTATCGGGACGTCGAGGATCGGATGAATTGATCATTCTAAAAATATTTAGCATTCAAATTCAGTTTTTATTAATATTAGTAATTATTATTACATACATCCCTAGCGGATCCAGCAACCATCAGTGACCAAAATTTTGGTCAAAAAATAGAACAAACTGACTGAAAATGGTCATTTACGACCAATTAGTAACAGTAAATTTGGTCACTGATGGTTGTCAGATCTGCTATGAATGCCAAAGATGGCTGAATTTTTTCAGATTTTTCATAAACTGTGAAGTACTAAAATTATTGATACAAGTATATGTGTAATGAAAATTGGTGAAGACAAGTACAAATGCACAAAATTTGGTAATTTTTTTGAGACAAAATTTGTATCGTAAGAATACAATATAATTTTAGCTCTCGTTTTATCTATTTGCCTAAAATTTTTGGCAAATTGATTATCGATCAGAAAATTTTTTTATGAGTCTTTATTGTGACTTAAAAAATGTACAAAAAAGCGAATAGAATTCTTGGATCTGAAAATTGAAACCGATGACTTGACAAAATTATATTTCGATTAACCCTCCGTTACATGCATCGTGAACCAAACGCCGCTTTTTTATTTCTTTTTTTTATTAATAACCAAAAAATGGTAAATGATACATTTCTGAAATTTTCATGAACATTTCTATGGTGTTTCGCAAAACGTATGCGCCTGTAATGATTTAGCTCACAGTGTGATAAAAACTCCTAAAGTTGATTATAAAATTTAGTTTTTTTGGCGCGTGTGACGGAGGGTTAAAAATTAATGCAACTGTTTCGTAACTCATTTTTTTGGAAGCCATATTAATGAATTAACAAATTACTTACATGATTTTCCACGAGATCTGTAAACGAAGAAATTACAATTTGTTTCGAGGTTAATTCCAACAAACTAACTCTGTAGTCTGCACTTCACTTCTAACCACTGCAATTTCTTTTTTAGTTGTGCAAGGTTTATAATGTTCAATAACTATTGAAGAAAAAATATTGCATTCGAGAAATGAAATTTAGACGACACAATGATAAATAAACAAAACCATAGAACAGAATGAACAGTGCGACTGAAATTTGGAACGATCGCTCTGCCCTCTAGCCCTCTAGGCAATAAAGCTTTAGCCACAACTGCAGCGTGGTTAGTTTTGATATTAAAAAAATAATAAAAGCAATTTAACAATAAAAATATATTTAAGGGAGACTTTGTCCTTGAAATTTTCAAAAAATCAATTTTTTTTTTATTATGGATTCTTAATCTACATGTAAGTAGAAATAAATCTGTCGAAGCGTTTCCCGGATTTCGAACGTTTACGATATTTTAAACGCGTTTGAAGTTGACACCGTCTCAGCGCGTCTGACGCAGGTATACAGAGCTATATAAAATTAGCCGCTCGATTTTGACTTTTGCATTTTTTTTTAATTTATAATGATTGTTTGTCGATAGTTTGTGATTGTTTGATTAATTAAAACGTTTGTTTGATCATATTTTTTATCAAACAAACGAAACAAAAAAGGGCGTTAAGTTAGCCGCAAATTTTTGAAATTTTGTCTAATTTGATTTTTTCAAACGCCAATCGATTCGGAATCGTTTGTTTGAAACAAATAATATTATTTGAAGGTTTGTTTGATTGTTGTTTTTCCAAAAAATGAATAAATAAAATATTGGATCGTTGTAGCTTTTACACTAGATTCTAATATAACCTCGAGCATTGGCCGAAGCGGTTGAGTTTACTTTTCAGAGCAATCATGATCTCGATTGTGTATAAAAAATGTGTACATCTATTCGATTTAAAAACATTGAATTATTTCTATTACCAGGCTAGCATTAAAATGAGGCTGTGTCTAGTCGTCCGGACACCCGGACAAATACTCGTCCGGTATTCGTCCGGATATTTGTCCAAAATGAGGTTATTTTTTTTCAATTAGTTTTTTTATAGTATGATGGTATATTGAAACTCCCTCCGAACATACACCTCGTAGCTATAAATGTCCGGACGAATAATCGCACGTAATTCGTCCGGATATACAATTTATAATGATTTTCGTATATCCGAACGAATAATCGTACAGAATTCATCCGGGTATATAATGAATTACGTATCGACGAACGATTTCCAAGGGTTCTAATATGTATCCGGACGACTAATCGTACGTAATTCATCCGGATATATGATGAATAAAGGTATTTGCATGTATCCGAACGAATAATCGCACGTAAGTCGTCCGAATATACAATTTATAACAGTTGTTATAAGAGTTGGACAAGAGGAAATAGTAGGGTGGGTTTGGGTCATCTTGCGGTTGTTTTTTGAATAGTTGGACATGAAGAAATAGTAGGGTGGGTTTGGGTCATCTTGCGGTTGTTTTTTGAATAGTTGGACATGTGTAAATAGTAGGGTGGGTTTGGGTCATCTTGCCGTTGTTTTTTGAATAGTTGGACATGAGAAAATAGTAGGGTGGGTTTGGGTCATCTTGCGGTTGTTTTTTGAATAGTTGGACATGAGGAAATAGTAGGGTGGGTTTGGGTCATCTTGCGATTTTTTGAATAGTTGGACATGAGGAAATAGTAGGGTGGGTTTGGGTCATCTTGCGGTTGTTTTTTAAATAGTTGGACATGTGGAAATAATAGGGTGGGTTTGAGTCATCTTGCGGTTGTTTTTTGAACAGTTGGACATGTGGAAATAGTAGGGTGGGTTTGGGCCATATCTTTGCGGTTGTTTTTTTAATAGTTGGACATGTGGAAATAGTAGGGTGGGTTTGGGTCATCTTGCGGTTGTTTTTTGAATAGTTGGACATGAGGAAATAGTAGGGTGAGTTTGGGTCATCTTGCGGTTGTTTTTTGAATAGTTGGGCATGTGGAAATAGTAGGGTGGGTTTGGGTCATCTTGCGGTTGTTTTTTGAATAGTTGGGCATGTGGAAATAGTAGGGTGGGTTTGGGGTCATCTTGCGGTTGTTTTTTGAATAGTTGGGCATGTGGAAATAGTAGAGTGGGTTTGGGTCATCTTGCAGTTGTTTTTTGAATAGTTGGACATGAGGAAATAGTAGGGTGGGTTTGGGTCATCTTGCGGTTATTTTTTGAATAGTTGGACATGAGGAAATAGTAGGGTGGGTTTAGGTCATCTTGCGGTTGTTTCTTGAATAGTTGGACACGTGGAAATAGTAGGGTGGGTTTGGGTCATCTTGCGGTTATTTTTTGAATAGTTGGACATGAGGAAATAGTAGGGTGGGTTTAGGTCATCTTGCGGTTGTTTCTTGAATAGTTGGACACGTGGAAATAGCAGGGTGGGTATGGGTCATCTTGCGGTTGTTTTTTGAATAGTTGGACATGAGGAAATAGTAGGGTGGGTTTGGGTCATCTTGCGGTTGTTTTTTGAATAGTTGGACATGTGGAAATAGTATTTTTATCCAACTATTCAAATACATGTCCAACTATTCAAAAAACAACCGTAAGATGACCCAAACCCACCCTACTATTTCCTCATGTCCAACTATTCAAAAAACAACCGCAAGATGACCCATACCCACCCTGCTATTTCCACGTGTCCAACTATTCAAGAAACAACCGCAAGATGACCTAAACCCACCCTACTATTTCCTCATGTCCAACTATTCAAAAAATAACCGCAAGATGACCCAAACCCACCCTACTATTTCCACCTGTCCAACTATTCAAGAAACAACCGCAAGATGACCTAAACCCACCCTACTATTTCCTCATGTCCAACTATTCAAAAAATAACCGCAAGATGACCCAAACCCACCCTACTATTTCCTCATGTCCAACTATTCAAAAAACAATCGCAAGATGACCCAAACCCACTCTACTATTTCCACATGCCCAACTATTCAAAAAACAACCGCAAGATGACCCCAACCCACCCTACTATTTTCTCATGTCCAACTATTATAACAACTATCATAAATTGTATATCCGGACGAATCACGTGTGATTATTCGTTCGGATACATGCAAATACCTTTATTCATCATATATCCGGATGAATTACGTACGATTAGTTATCCGGATACATATAACAACTATCAGAAATTGTATATTCGGATGAATTACCTGTGAGTATTCGTCCGGATATACTATACGGAAACCATTATAAATTGTATTTCCGGACGAATTACATGCGATTACTCGTCCGGATACATGCAAATACCTTTATTTCTTATGTATCCGTATGAAATACGTACGATTAGTCGTCCGGATACATATTAGAACCCTTGGAAATCGTTCGTCGATACGTAATTCATTATATACCCGGATGAATTCTGTACGATTATTCGTTCGGATATACGAAAATCATTATAAATTGTATATCCGGACGAATTACGTGCGATTATTCGTCCGGACATTTATAGCTACGAGGTGTATGTTCGGAGGGAGTTTCAATATACCATCATACTATAAAAAAACTAATTGAAAAAAAATAACCTCATTTTGGACAAATATCCGGACGAATACCGGACGCGTATTTGTCCGGGTGTCCGGACGACTAGACACAGCCTCATTTTAATGCTAGCCTGGTAATATAAATAATTCAATGTTTTTAAATCGAATAGATGTACACATTTTTTATACACAATCGAGATCATGATTGCTCTGAAAAGTAAACTCAACCGCTTCGGCCAATGCTCGAGGTTATATTAGAATCTAGTGTAAAAGCTACAACGTTCCAATATTTTATTTATTCATTTTTTGGAAAAACAACAATCAAGCAAACCTTCAAATAATATTATTTGTTTCAAACAAACGATTCCGAATCGATTGGCGTTTGAAAAAATCAAATTAGACAAAATTTCAAAAATTTGCGGCTAACTTAACGCCCTTTTTTGTTTCGTTTGTTTGATAAAAAATATGATCAAACAAACGTTTTAATTAATCAAACAATCACAAACTATCGACAAACAATCATTATAAATTAAAAAAAAATGCAAAAGTCAAAATCGAGCGGCTAATTTTATATAGCTGGTATAGCGAGCCTTTTATGCTTAGAAACCTTTGAATAGGGTTCCTACTTTCTCCTTTATCGATTTTGCAACGGTTATTTCAGTCTGGCTTCGGCATTGAAAGCGAAAACATCGTAGCGTCTGTGTTTTTTGTTTTTCGTTATTTTCAAGTAATTTATCGAAAATTTGTGCGCAATATGCCTCGAAAGGGTACAAAAGATCATCCGAAACAGTACGGGCGCAAAAGATCGCATCCGCAACCCCCTAATCGCTGGAAATTTGAAAAGAGCAAGTCGTTCACAAGCACGTCAGCGCAGAAAATTTTACAAAGTGGCAAATTGGGAAGTTATGAACAAAGTGTTGATTCAGTGTACTGCTTTTTGAACTTCGTAGTAGTTTTTAACTTTTTATCCGATAACGTTTTGTGTAAAGAGTGCAACGGACGAATCGCTTTTTCCATGCGTGATCGACGAGGCATCGGTTTCAAACTAAATTTAAAATGCGAGTGCGGGGAAAAAAGTGTTGCTTCGTGTCCACTTATCGGTAAAGCTTATGAAATAAATCGCCGAATCGTGTTTGTTTTCCGTTTATTAGGCCTCGGAATAAACGGTTTGAGCAGGTTTTGTGGCATGATGGGCATTTGCAGCGGGATGACGACCACAATATATTACGCTTGTGTAGAAAATATACGAATCGCGACGAAATCGGTTTACGACATGGTTCTGAAGAAAGCTGTAGCAGAGGAGAAGAAAGAAAACGTTTCTCGAGGACTACAGGAAGATCACTTCATCGTTTCAGGAGATGGCACGTGGAAAAAGAGAGGGTTTTCATCTCTCATTGACGTGACTAGTCTCATTGGATACCACACCAAAAAAGTTGTCGACGCCATGGTCAGATCGAAGTTTTGCCAATCTTGCAGCTTTTGGGAGAAAAAAAGATGAAGATCCTGCTGGTTACGATGAATGGAAGGAAACACACGTGGAAACTTGCACCGCAAACCACGACGGTTCCGCAGGAAAGATGGAAACCGACGGAATCACCGAAATGTTTCTCCGATCGGTAGAACTGCACGGAGTCAAATACGTCACTTACGTCGGGGATGGTGACAGTAAAACGTTTAAGGGATTGCTTGAAGCCAATCCCTATGACGTTACTGTCAAAAAAAAAGAATGTGCTCATACTCAAAACAGTAATGAGTCACTTAATAAAATGATTTGGATGCGTGCGCCCAAACATCTTCATTCCGGCGCAGATGTGGTCAATATTGCCACGGAATTAGCAGTGATTATCTTCAACGAAGGTGAGGAATCATTGTTAATTGCCATGGATCTCATGGGTGTCCGGATTGGCACATTCGCCGAGAGCTGAGTCCATTCACGGAACAAAGCAAGGATCGAGCGCGCGGAGAGGCAGGTGACCGACGCAGCAAAAAAGGCCCGGATTGAGCAGCGGGAGATGTTAGCGGCTCAACATGAGCAGCTAGAAGAAGAGGAGGGATGCCTCTATGGACCAGGCATTGCCGATTAGCGGTAATTATAAACACATTTATGTAAACACATTATCGAACTTTAAACGCGTTTTTCTCGAAAACACGTTTTTAAAAATGGCTGACATTCTCCTGACCGCTGTAATTAACATATCGACCTGAAATTTGGAGAGCATACTCAGAAAATATGTCTTCACAGAATGACAGATCGTTTTTTCGATAGATACATTTTTGCATTTATTATTTATCTTTTTATGCGAAAAAAAACGCGAAAATTCGATTTTTTTTTTTAATTGACGCCATTTTCCGAAATTTGTACTAAACGAAAAACCCATCCGTCATTCCATGACCAAAGGGTCACAGATTGATAATATGCTTTGAATTTGTGTTTCAGATCAACAAAGAGGGGGCAGTGATGTCAGACGTTTACCTCCCGCGATTTGAGGACCTGTTTTCGCGGAGCTGCAACGGCCGCCATTTTGGTTTTTTTTTTTTAATTTTTTTAACGTTCTGTATATCATGAATAAAAGCAAGAAAAAATCCGCACTCAAAAAGCTTTACTCGTTTTCTTTAAAAAAAATAAAATGTATACACCTGAAATATGGCACTCCAAGGACAAAGTCTCCCTTAATAAAAGATTTCGATAATCGTTACTGTGTGGTACAAATTTATTATAATTATAAATCAAAATCCCACAAAACTAATGACTCAGATGTTTTGTCGCATTTTGATTTTGTTCGAGATTTTTTAATTAATTTAAATTGTTTAAGGAACGATCAAAGAATATTATTTATGAAATCAACGATTTTGTTATAGAAAACTTCAACTATTTTTTTACACGCCATTTTTACGTTCCTAAACCCAGCCCGAATCAGGCGGGTGAGGAAAAAATTGATAAAAAATCAAGTGTCAAATTCGAATGAAAGGCAAGTTTTCATTTCTTCTTTGGATTCAGACTGCGTTATCTGGGAAGCGATAAGTATTACAATTAAAATGACAAATACCATTTTTACCCAATTTTCAAATTACTTTTAGGAAAAAACCAAGTCAATGAGTTTTTTTCAATCTTGCTTACACTTTTTTTTCAAATAATTGAGATTCTTTAAAAAGGCTCATTTTCTTTTTTGATTTTCCATTTTCCTCGGAATGTAGAACTAGTTTCAAGATTTCTCATTGCCAATTAGAAAATCAAATTCAAAGAAATGGCTCGATTGAACAATTCGATAATACTTGAATTTCTGGTATAGAAAAGAAACAAAAAATTCGCACCAATTTGGAATATATAAGTGACGTAGAGCCTCACGTGTCATATGTATATATTTCATGTATCGTTAAAACGAAGCGGGAAAATATGAAAATAATTACTACCTATTCTCGTTTTATTCTGAAGCATAAATGTATACAAATCCTATTTTTTTTGTACACGAACGTAACACAATAATATTACGCAGTCATAGAACCTCGTTATTAAAAAATCAAAATAATCAAAATTATCGAACAAATAAGATCAAATGTTTTCCAGCTTTTGAAACGTTAAGCCTGTACAGTAATTCATATACATTTTCATTGTGTAATGGTCACGGTCGCTTAAAATTATAATATAAAAAAATAGTTTGAATATTTTTTTCTTTTCATTTTGCTACATGCTATTTTTCTCTCTTTCTCTCTCTCTCTCTCTCTCCCTCTCTTTCTCTCGCTAAATATCATCAGTCCTATAGTTTTGACGTTACATATACATATATACCTATTGTATATTCGATCATCCATTATTACAACCGTATATATTCAAAATTCTTTTTTAATGGCTTACACGACTATGGGGATCTAAAAAACGATGATTTTCAGAAGGAGACTAAAAAAAATCATGTTTTGAACTAATAAAAACACTGATAAAAGCTTGGAAAATATTAACGTTAGTCTCGTCAGAGGCCGTTGTTCTGATATTTGTTTTTTGAAACGGTGTATACAGTTACTGAAAAATTATTGTCTGTTTTATAAACAAATTGGTCAAAATAACAAAAATTCGCAAAAATTTTCGAAAAATCAAATAATTTCTTCGTTAATGCTTTAACATTCGAGTACAGTTAATGGAAAAATTTCGGTTATTTGTTTCAAATTATTTACGACCAGCCTTTGCAAAAAACAAACAGCGGATCAACGGACCAGAATATTTTTCGAATTTTTATGAAGATTATAATTCGTCCAAAATATAATTAAACAGTGTGCAAACTGGAACTTAATCAGACTTTTATTTTTTGTTTGTAATCCGCGGGTGAAAGTCATTAATTTTTTCAAGCTGTCACAGTGGTGTAAGCCCTTAACACTAAAACGGTATTTATGATACCGTCGTTAAATGTAATATTGTTCGATTCATTGTTCGTTCGAACATTATGGATTAATGTCAATGGTTTTCTAATGATGAATTTTCCTTATGTACGTTAATTATTTTATAATAATGAAACATTCACTATTTTTTGTTTTTTTTTTTTTTCATTTCTTCTACACAAATTCGTTTTTTAAATACTTTTACGTACAAATAACTCTCACGAATGGGCACTTTGCTACTTTAATATATAATCTACGATCCAAGTACCCCTGGCAGATAATATTTATCGGAAGATTCGACTATTGACTTGATTAATATTATAGATGAGCCATTTTTCGTCAATTCATCAACTCCTTAAAGTAATTATTTCTTTTGTTTTAATAATTAAATCGTAACCCTACTTGACGAACTTTTGCCGAGTTATTGATCATTTTGATGGAAACCCAAAGTTTTTCAATGAAAAAAAAGGTTTTTGACACTTGAACCAATTAAAGAAAATAGTCTTTACGGCACATTGCACGTTGTTTTTCCCAAGTTTATTACTTTTCACCTAATACGTGGAATAGAAAACGGAAATAGGAAAAAGGCAGTTTACAAATAATAATGGGATCAGTCTCATCGAATCTTTTAAAAAACAAAAACGCAATTTTCTATTTGCAATATAAAATATTTGCTAAAAATTTTTTTTCGATTCGATACAAAAAAAAATGTCACTCATTTGACGAAGAACGGCTCGTGTTACGACTAATTACATATTACGTATAATTCTATTAATCATTCACGTACGCATATTTAAGGGGCAATTTAACTCGAAAGGGTTAAAAATGAATAAAAAAAAAGTTATTTGGAATTTATTGCAGCAATTGTTTGCAGAATTTTTCGTCGTTAAAAACGTACGTTTTGAGAAACGTTCACAATTTTTCGTATTTTTGAAAAGGTACAAGGCTATGTTACGACATCGTAAAGTGTTAAAAAAAAATTCGAACGATAGCAAGCGTATCTTCGCCCAAAATCAACTACCAAAAATGTGAAATGGGATATCAAAATACACCTTTTTTGTATCGTACCGGATTCAAAAATGATCGATTTTTTAATAAAATGGCGAACTTTTAAACAAAATAATAGGAATTTTCAAAACAAAATCGATTAGTTTTTTGCCAACACAAAAAAACCAAGTAAAAAAAATCGAGCATGTGCAACTTCACGTGAATCCAAATAAATTCAATTGATTTTTCATTTCAATTTAATTCATTTTGATTTTACGTCATTGTAAAAAAGTTTTGAATATTTATCAAAATGTATGATTTTAACGACGAAAAACGCTGATGAAATAACTCTGATAGTTTTCCGAATTTTTTTATTTTTTATCGCTTTTTTAACTCTTCCTGGCATGCCCCATCTCAATCGCTCAATTTGTTGCTAATGGATTATGATTTACGTTTTTTTTTCTTGCAACTTTATGCATCGATTTTCAACATTTTTTGTAGGGATATTTAGTCGCAACCTGATGGATATCGCTTACAATTAGTCGTCGACCCAAAGGGTATTTTTCTAGTGTTTTTTTGATCGTTGAAAGATCTGCAAGGAAACTAGAGTAGAAATTTCTGTTGGTTGTTTGAATGAGCGTACTAGATCAATCAACTAGAAAAAGAAGAATTTACTTTTAATGGCGAACCGCTCATTTAAAATTATCAATAAATATTGTTTTCGTTAGTTTGTGCACTTGTAGGTTTTTTAAATTAAAAAAATACTTTTTCGTTTGCTCGGTAAATACCAATCCCGGCTTTTACCGAGTCGTTTTTGTTTTTTCCTCATTCTCGTCGGTCGCGAAATATACATAATACTTTCAGTGCGAGAAAATATGGACGCAACGGTCTGTTTTTTTTTGCTTCGTCGCTCTCGAGTCTAGCAATCTACAAAAATGCTTGATTTTAATCGCTCGATGTACACGGCTTTTGCGCCCTTCAGTTGGTATAAATTCGTTCAAATCTAATAATAAATACTAATTCTGTTCTGTACAAATATAAGGAAGGATCAATTATTTTCATACTCGTTTTTACCCCGGAATCACGGACTAAAATCTTACAATCGGTGAGAGAAAAACGTGCCTGAAGATGAAACTCTACACTCGCATTGCCTAAATTCGCAGCTAACATTCCAGCACAAATTAAATCCACGCTCCCTCCATCCCCTTCTCAGTCATTCACCCTCACTCTAATAAAAAAAAAAACCGAAAATTTGTATGCACTCGTAAATAAATCTCATAATCACGTTTAACTGAAATTCGAAAAATCGGTTTTTAGTTTAATCGACGGTGCTGGTGCTTTCATCTGCTGTTTCATGGTCCCCGTTTGTCTCGATGGCCTCTGGGCTTGCTGCTGTGACGAACGCACTGCATTCTCCAACTTGGTCTTCAATTCAGTCGATTGGGACATCAGAGTTTTAAATTCCTGTGAAAATTAAGAGTTTTTGGTTTACTTTTTACTTTCTTTTGCTCTTGTATATTCCAGGAATTCTAAATATCGAAAATATATGAATTTAGGCTTTTCTCAATTTGTAAATAGTGCTCAATTTTCATTAATTTATTTTTATTTTTCAATTACAAATCGTAAAATGAATTTTATTTATTTATTAATAAAGAAACGGGCAATTTTATGAGCAATTCAAAATAACTCTACGTTAGGAATTGAAGCAATAATTAACATTCTTTAATAGCTCTACTACTTGTTTTTTTTTTTTTTTTTTCAAATACGTAATATAGTGCAAACAAATAATTTTGCAACTTTGTAAAAAATATTTCAATTTCTTAGATTTGCGACATTCGGCTATTTTTTCAGTCCAAGTTCTTCCGATCTAAAAACTGCGAAATTGAAGCGCCTATAAAACTATAAAATTTCTAAAATTTTCAAAATTTTGTGTAACAATTTACCCAGTGGATTCGTAACAAGAACCTGAGCAAAAATCCAACTAATATTCACAGTCTGAATGTGTAAAAAAAAAAAAAATTGACAATATTGAGAATAAATTTATTTCGTAACGAATTTTAGAATGTTCTTTTACTACCTGAGGATATTTCGGACCGATCTTATTGAGCCACTGGAAGCTTTGTTGGTGAAGGCTCGTCTGGAATCTCGTGGCATATTGCAACTGTTCACCCTCCATTAAATAATTTATTAAAATTGGCACAAGTAACGTCAGCATTTGAATTCCTGAATGAAAACAAAATTTATTTTCACAGCGATTCGTCGATTGAAGATAAATATTGAAGGTGTATTTTTTATCAAATAATATTTTGATTATAAATCAATGCTAAAAGGCTTTTTAAAGAAGAAAAGATCCTGTACCTTGCATGAGATCTCCTGGAGAATTGCGTGCAATTTATACATTTATTTTATAAATACGAAATTTTAGATACTACCGAACATTCGAGTGAGTTTATATTCTTTAAAATCTTACGATTTGTTGGTTCAGCGAGTGCGATCAATGCTTCGATGGTGCTTATGCATTCGAGAGTGAATGAAAATTCGAGTTCACTCGTAATTTGCTTGCTTTTGTCGCTGTACAAAAATTCCACTAGTCTTGGAGCGAGTGCATGAATGTACGGTGTACTGATGCTTCTTTCAGGATGAACGAATATCGTTTTGAGAGTTTGAACACATTTCAATTTAACCTGGAACAGCAAACATTTAAAAAAATTAAATACCAGCTTTTTTGTTTCTAGGTCTAAGGGTTCAAACAGAAAACTGTTGAAAACTAATTTTCTTACTCAAATAAGCAGGAAATTGTTATCACACAAAAACATAACTTACCATCATATTGTCGGACTGTATGGCTTGACGGAAATGATTTATACAAGGAAATTGAAGGTTTGGGGCACTGACGACGTCCGGCAACGCATGAAGTACGAAAACTGCTATACCAAGCATCATCGTTACTTCGTCCATTTTAGCCTCGCTGCTAACTGTTTTAGCAAGATCAATTATTTTTGCTAATGCACTTTGCAACAAAATGGTCCACTGTTCCTGACTCCGTTGATCGCGAGAATATTTGTCGACTATTAAACTTTTGAGACAATGGAGAGCTGCATGTCCAGGGGCTTCCGAGGATGATCGAGTAGCGGCGTTGTCAGCACGCACCGCTGTCTCTTTCACAACTCCGGTCGTTAGATATAGCAAAGTTGGAAGTATCGCCACAGCTCCTGAACAAAAGTAGGGCGACATGTCGACACATTTAACTCTTAAAGCACAAAATTGGCTGTGGTAACATGAAAACTACATGGGGTCTGACAGACAGCTTTTTTAAACTGTTACCATGTTAAAAGAAATAAATATTGAGGCTTGAAAAAATATGTGTATCATTTTGTATTCGTTAACGAGATAAGACAGAAATTTTTTTGTATGGAACAAAATAAATTAGTATAATAGAAAAAATTGTCAAATTTTAAAAGACCAGGTGCTTAAATTTAGACTCAAGCCTTTTTGTGCTCTGCGAAGCTGTAAATTTTACTTTTTGTGTACAAAAAAAAGTAAAAAGTGCTGAACACTTTTCTTAATCTTATTTTTTGTTATTAGGACGAGGAGAGTTTTGCATTATGCAGTGAAGACAATTGATATTATTTAAATACTTTGCTTTCGTGCCCAGCAGACCAACATTTTGAAATTTAATAGGATAAAATGTTGATAGTTGCATGTAATTTTTGTAATAAAGTTAAAACTTTTTTTTTATTTTGGAGATTTATTTTTGTGGAACTTACAAAAAATCTGCTTCGTTTGGAGGTTAAAATATATCGTGGAAAAACAAAACATTTTTATAAATTCGACTTTGAAATATGACAGATTTTGTGTACGCTTATGGAACATAAATTCATCTTCTTAGTTGAAAATGTTATTTTTCTCGGAACATAAAACTTTTTTTCTCCGATTAAATTGGAAAAAATCGTTCTTCTAGTTACAACAACAAAGTTTTTGAAAATAAGACAAATTAGCGTCACTGTCGAAACTCCGAAGAGTCGCACGAATGATCATTAAAAAAGGAGCTTTTGGGAAGCGTTTATTTAGAAGTCTTACAAACCTTTGGGTGAGCAGAGCGTTGGAAGAGCCTCCATAACGTTGAGTGCTGCAGCGATGAGTTTACCATTTTCTTCGGTTTGTGCATAACTCCGATGTGAGAGAATAGCAGTTGCGCCTTCGGGATTGGGATTCAACGCGGGGATTTGTCGTACCAATAAACACAGACAAACTTCCAGCATCGCGAATACGAGTGATTTTCCAGGTACCAATTCGCCAGTTTCGCCTCCTTCGCCGAGAAAATCAAGTTCGACTATATCTCTAGTCTCCTGATTAGCCGGAACCAATTCTTTGAGCTTTATTTTCTTACGATCAGCCAAATCTTCCTGATTCGCCCTCATGACTTGTTTCAATACTTCCATCGTCATCATCTGTATGGCGTAACTGTCGCGAGTGAGGAGTAATCGATGAAGAACATTGCACAGTTCGATCGGAAGAGAACGATCGGTTATGAGAACTTTGCGAGCCCAAATAGAATCGAGGAGTGTATAAAGGGCGCTCAAGCACGTCTCGATATTTTGAACAGACTCGGAAGAGCGAGAGCTGCAAAGAGCTTCCATACAAATCCCGAAGAGCAAGTGAAATCTATCGACGTTTGAGTCCGTTTTCGTATTAACGTTATTGTTGTTATTATTGTTGTTGCTGTTATGATTAGTTGCAGTTGGATTTTTCGCGGCTGGTTTCGTCGTTTCTTCGATCTCGAAACCGCGTGCGTTGAGCCAAAGGGCTGCTGCGTGGAGTATCGGTGACCAGGATTTCGCGTAATACGGTCGTGCCGATTCCATCGTGTCGGTCGTATAAAACGCGCCGCCATCGTGCGGCAATTGGCTCGAGAATTCCGGTGGTAAGGAAAGAAGCGCGTGATCGCGTAGCGCAGCCAACCAATTTTGACTTAAACTCAAAAGTTCTGGTTGTACCAGGCTCAAAAGACTCTCGTTTTGAAACTCAAAGTCTCCGAAAGCTTCTTCGTCGTTTTCGTCCGTTTTATTTACGTTCCGATGCATTACTTCTCGCGTGTCTGGCGCTGAACCATCGTTTATCATCGCTACTACGTAAACCTCAGCCCACGCTTTTAATATTGCTAAACGCTCCAAAGTCGAGAGACTCTCGTTGTACAGCTGCGGGCGGGTGTGACCGTCGCGCAATTTTTCCAACGATGAAACCAACAACTGATGCACCCGACGAAGGTCGTTAAGATCTCGAGCTACTCCGCTACCGATCCAAGCGCTGCAAGCTTCGCAAGCCGCTGCCGTCACGTGTGACGCCGTCTCGGTCGCAAATGCTGGTCGCAGTGCTGCACCCACCTGCGCTTGGAATTGCTCCAGCAATAGGTGTCCCGGAAATTCGGGTTCTGGTACCTTTGCGAATTTATCAATTATCTCCTGAAGCGTTTGAAGACCCTCGAGACGCAACGGATCGCAGTCACTGGTCGCTGCCATAAACGCCATTCTTACGAGATCCGATAGATGAAGAACCAAATAATCACCTGAAAAATCCAATAGGAAAAAAAACGTAATAAATGATGAAAGGTTTATATCGTTTTTCAATGTTTAGTCAAAATTATTTGTTGTCTACTTTATTGTTACAAATTTGATTTTTCTTATCAGCTTTTTGGAGAATTAAAAAAAAAAAATGTTATTTTCCAATTGAACAAAAAGGTAAAGTCGATAAAGTGACTGACAATTAGTTTTTGGAGGGTTTTCTCACGAAAAAAAATGAGTTTTAGAAAGAGTGGGTTTTTGGTTAAAAATATATAAAAACGAGCTATCTAAGAAATTCTTCAAAATCAAACTTTTCTTGACATTTAGCCAACTTAACAAAAATGGTTGTAATTTTTTTTATCTATTCGCAATTGAAATTCAGTATTCATTTTCTTTGTATTCAAACTCTTTTTTAAATGTTGCTTGTTTTATGTATTTATCTTCCCTTTTTGATTTTTGGCGAAATTTTGAAGTTTAGTGTCTTCGAATTTTTCCATACACACCAATTTGCATTTTTTTTACAGCTACGTAATAAGTAGTATAACGAAATATTATATATTGTGAATCCTAATTAAATTGGAATTTAATTTGATTATAACTGTAATTTTCTTTGGAGAAGTTTTGACCTCCAATATTTTATTATTAGATGTTTTCTTACGAGTTATCTCGAAAACAATGATTTTTACCTCTTCCTTTGATAAGTTGCAATTCTTTAGCCATTGAAAGATCAAAGTGTGCCTGTTTATTATTGACACAAGCAGCGATAATGCGACGAATGCATTGCGCAGCAAATACTCGAGTTGGCCAACGAGGCGAAACCGTGGGTCGTTGTTTAGATTCATCAGCATGAAATTCTGCTTGATCATCGTCACCCTCTCCGTCAACGCTCTCATTATCAGCTGCGCTGTCCTCTACAGCGATTGCAGTCGGTTCTTCCGGTGTGCTCGATTCTATAGAATAAGAAAAATAAATATACCTTCCAAATGCCGAACAAAAATTTCATCTTTTTTGAATGGAGAGAAACGGAAAATAACCCAATTTTTTGTAACCAGTCATCAAATGTTTATTATTATTTAAAAAGAATATATGTGAGAATAATATCGTTTAATCTTACCCGATGCTACGGTAAGAACATCCTTGCAAAGTGATAGCCACTGTGACAAATTATCAGCGGCCAACATTTGCAACATGCTTGTGAGAGTATAGTGAATATCTTTGATGAGTCTGCTGTCGGTTTCGGTGTCCAGCATGCTGAATAAAACGCCCGGAAGTCCGGTTTCGGTAATGGTCAATCCTTCGACGACATTCGTATCTCGGCTCTCGTTCGCGAGAGTCATCGCGTGCTCGCAAACCTCTTTTGCTTCGCGCTGTGCCAATTGTCGAAGACACGAAATCGCGGCTTTGCGTAGTAATAAATGATTGCTGGAGAGAGTGCGCTAAAAATTGAAAACAAAAATAAATAATAAAAATATTAAGATTACAAAATTAACGATTCCAAAAGCGCACTGTATGGAAATTAATTAACTTACACACAACGTCGGCACGAGCGAAGACAAATTTACGTGTCGTGGTGCAAACAGATGCAATTGTTGCAGGCAGCCCGTAGCCTCAGCTTGCACCAGAGGATCTTGATGATCTTGCATTATGGCGCATGCACATAAGAACGAGGAACGAGCCATGCAAATGGTCGACGTGTTTCCTGAAAGCGTAAATTATTCGTAAAAAAAAAAAAATCTTATTGCTTACGACGATTTGAAAATTTTTGCTAATAGAACAAATGATCTGGATTTATTGTTGCTAATTAATTTAACAATAATTCTTTCTCGTACCTTGCAATTCTGGACCGATCGTGGTAATCAGAGCCGATAAAACTTTTCCAATGCATTGATGAACGTCGATGTAGGAATGTGACACATTCAAAAGAAGAGTAAGAACGAGTGAAAGTGTCGGCTCGACGTAGCCACGGAACATCGGACCTCCAGAATCAGCGATCAGTGATAAAGCGTGGAGTGCCCAAACCTGAAGAAATACAATTAATATTCAATTTCAAAAATTCAAATGAATGAATTATGTTTATCGAGAATATTACGTCGTTCCGTTTAAAAAACTCACTACATAAAAATAAAATCAACTCTTTGGACAAACGGAATATTCATCAACTCAATAAAGTTCGATATTTGTCGTAATAGAGATATGGAGAAAATTTGATCTTAATGTAGGACTGAATTTCATGTTGAATAAAAATATAAGAAAACGATTTTTGTAAGAAAAAAAACTCTTTATGAGCTCCGCTTCAGCGACGTCGATAAATAATATTGATAAATGGTGTTAAACCGTAAAATCTCAACAATAATACTGAAATTTGCATGGATAGAACGCCAGAAATTTCGTTTGGGTTCATTTTTATTGCTCAAAACTGCAAATGCATTTTAGGGATTACTGAAAAAAAATTGCATTGTATGTCAATGAGAAAAAAAAACGAACGAAACGAACAAAATTTAATACTTCAATTATGTTTTATTTTTGTAATAAAAAATGGTTTTTTACCTGGACAACGGGAGAGGAATTGTCCTGCGCAAGTGCAAGAAGAATACTGACACTCGTATTGAGATGTTGACTGGAGCCCATGCCACCGACGTATCTATGAAGGCAACCAAGTGCCAAGGAATGTCCTGTCCGGCTGGCAACATCACGAGCCGATTTCAAACGATCAAAACTCGTCTGTGCCAATTCGGCGGTGAATTTGGGATCGGATATCACTTGGGCCATTCTTCCAACAGCCTCTCCAGCTGCCCAACGGAGTATCGAGTTGCTGCTCACCAAAGTACTCTGTCGAATTGCATTACAATTGTACGATTTATTTATGGAGGGAAAAAAATGAAGCAAAAAAACGAATATTCAGTTAAATTAATCAGAGCCTGAAATGTTGGTATTAAGGGAATGAATGAACTCACGATTATAAGATTGGTAGCGGATTTCTTGACGTCTTCCTGGCCGAAACCAGTTTTGGCTTCATTGAGTCCTTTCAAGCCACTCAAAACAGCAGTAAACACATTCATCTGTATGGCCTCTTGTCGCCCAGATTTTGCATGTTTTATGCACTCGCTAAAGTGATCGAGCATTTGCAAACGATGTTTGTTCGCCACACGAGGAAATATCTGGCCGAAAAGTGAGACTGAAAGGTCGATCACGGCAACTCCGAGAGGTAGAGGTCCCGGAATGATTTCATTCTGAAAAAAATAAAATAAAATCACGGAGTTAACACCTTTTGAAGGGGGCTTTGGCAAATTTTCAATAACATTTATGAATCAAACTTACAGGCGGCACCGGTCTGTACAAGCAGCATGAATTGTGCTCCAAAGCTCCGGAACCTGCGGCGCTGTTTGGCTGCAACTAAAAGACACAACAAAAATAATTTAGCGTATGCGTGGAAGGTTTTAAAATTCCAATTTCGATAGTACGAAAAAAATAGTATTAAAAACATTTAATAAAAAAAGCCTTTTTGAAAAAAAATATGGAATTCTTTCGTGAAGAATACGTTGTCACCACGCTGTAAGTGATGAAAAAAAATGAAAATAAAATAAAACGATAGAACCAGACGTAACCAGCAATGTTTATTTCTCTTTTCTACAGGTACGCTATTCCTACAACGCAGTACTCACGTGTTCCACATCGGCTCGTCGATTTGGTTCCATCTATACAGGAACGTGAGCAAGAATGAGAGAATACAATTTTTTACAGTCAGTTCCCGATATTCAAGGACGTTTTAAGACATGGAAGCAGTCACTCGCTATACGTTAATCGTGAAAGAAATATTTTTTTTTCATTTTGTATATAATGGCTAAGGAGGAAATATTTTTCAACCGCAGAGGACCATTTTTATTTTTCATACTTATTTTTATGTTAATTTTTTTTTATAAAACTGTGTTTTCCTCGTTTGTTTGATTCGTAAAAATGCAAATGGAGCGTGTTTAAAAAAAAAATACTTCATTTTATATTTCACTCGCAATACTTTGAGTGTGGAATGTTTTTTTTCGTTTTTTTTTCCTTCATCGAAATGACGTTTGATGAAGAAGTTTTATCTGCATGAAAATTGTTAAATCACTGTTCCACTCATGAAAAGTGATCGATGTGAAAAAAAGTTTATAACGTACAAGATAAAATACGACAAACCTGGTCCTCTATGGTACGATGATCGGTTTCCTGAAGCCACGTGCCAAGGATAACTGAATCGTTGGCGTTGCAAACAATACGGAGAAGTGAAGTCGTAGTATTGCCCGGATTTTCCGTCAGAGTGAATTCCGAAACGAGCATGCGGAGTAAATGGGTGTAGGATCCTTCGAAAGTTTGAGGGGGCAATAGGAGAAGAGTTTCGTACAAACGTAGACGAACCATTGCTGCTGGAGCCTTCAACTGTTGTCCATAATTTTTCAAAACAGGGGATAAACTGAAACAGAGAAATTGATGGACTTGCAAAGACTTTTCTCGTCAATAAAAAAATTTCGCACAACTTCTTCCATTCAAATATGTATCACAACCAAAAGATCATGCACGTAGGGTAAAGAAAATTTGTAATTACTTAGCGAGCATAGCAAGAGCGGATTCGATCGGTGTAAGAAGTCGTCTGGTTATATCTTCGTTCAATAATTCAGGACAATGAAGTAGAAAGCTGTGCATAGCTGACAAAGCACCAGCGCGTCCTTCGAGGGTCACTTGCCACGTGAAAGCATCGCCACGCGCTTTTTCACTCTCAAGTTCTTTGGTCGAGCGTGGGAATGAATTTCTCCATAGTAAAAGCATTCGTGGCAAAAGACCTTTCACGACAGCAGTGCCGAGGGTCATTATAGCTCCGATTAAAAGCCAACCAGCGTGCGTTCGGTTCAGAGACAATCGACTGTTTTGACTGGCGCTTCGTAACAATTCTTCGGCGGTATTGAAGATTATTTTGCCTTTGGTATGAGGCACACCGAGAGGCGACAAACGAACGCTGCCAAGAACCGCGGCAAGCGCGCTGCTGTAACCGGCAATCGCTTCCGGCGAACTTCTCATGTTCTCGATACCCTCGACGCAACGATCTATCAACGGTGTTATTTGACTTGGTACAGCCACGCATATGCAACGGAGACACCAAGCTGCTGCGAGTCTTGCTGCCTGACATGGATGCACCAATACCGTCATTGTCGTGTCGATCAAACCTACAAAAATGAGCGATTCCACGGAGGTTTTACAAAGGTCAATTATTAGACACGAATATACAATTAAAACACGTTGTAGATTAAACAAACCATCCCCAGGAGGATAAATTTCAAAACACTTTATCAAGAATTTAAGCTCAAAACATTTGAATAGCTAAAAAGTGATGGTTTAGAAAAAAAAACGTTCCCTAATTAGTTATCGCAAAATTTAAAGCCAAAGTTGAAGAAATCAGAATAATTTCTCATAATAGTTCACGTGGTTCGCGTTATAATGTCTTTATAGAAAACTGATAATGTTGCACGTTCGTGTCAGTACAGTATTCATTAGAAATAAACCCAAATTATATCGTTTTATCACGACTACCAAAATTAACCAGTGCATTTTTTTGACCAGCAGTGGATTTTAAATCCCTGTTATTATAAATCATTTTGTTTGCTAAAATTATTGCAATTTTATTAGTAGCTTATAGAAAAAAATGTATTACAAGTTGTGAAACGAGTTCCTTAAGTTTATTATAAAAGAAAAACTTCTCTAGAACTCTGGTCCTTTTGTAATTTTCTATTTTTGACTAATTTTTATTTTCCATTTATTTAGGGATGAAGGATTTGATTTTTCTCAAAGTGTCAGACGAAAAATATATTTTTTTCTTTCGCTTTGAAGGTATAAAATACTCACTGAGAGATTGATCAGAGAGAAGATTCGTCGCCGTTGTACCAAGACCCAGTATCAAATTTCCCATCTCTTGAAGAGCACATACTAACAAATGTTGACTGAACAACGTTTCTTGATTCGAGTCCTTAGCGTTTTCAGGACTGAAATCTGCAAATACGTATTTTTTTAACGTACTAAGTGCCTCTAAACAGGAAAATTCCTAATTAAATAAATTCATTCGATTGTAACTAGAAATATAATTATATTATTTACCTATCGAGTTCATTTGTTTCAAGATGACATGAGCTATTTCTTTGCACGCTGCAGCCTGAGCACCTTCGCCAAGAAGCTTTCCGATTGTACCGCGAAGTATAAAGTTTATACACTTTCTCGAATATACCGCGTCTACGTGAGAACTTGCAGCTTTTGGATTTGCAACGAGATCGAGAACGTGAGCGACCAGCGTGCCGATGTTTCGTTCTAGCCAAGTGCCTCCAAGCATTTGAACGAACACCACGTAAGCCTGTTTGTAAATGAATGATCGATTACAACATAAACATCTGCAAATATTGAATAATACTATGGTTATCTTTGTTTATTTAGTCTGTCCGACGCAAGCGGCTACAATAAATTTTTGAAAATTCTTTTTTCGTTTTTCTTCGTTCATATAAAGTTGCTAAATGTCAACGAAAAAATACTAGCCTTCTAATACAAACGTTTGCACATGAAATAAATTTTTTTTAACACTAATTTTTTTTTTCATTTTCAGCATAATAAAGATAGTAAAATTGTTTCGCGTATTTGAAGATCCACCGAAATTATTCATAATTATTATTATTCTTTTTTTTAATGTTGATCCTGAGAGGAAAAAAGTAATAAATCGAGCGACATATCGCAGGTAGTTATTCAATTAGTTAAAAAAGAAAAAAAATGATATCCGAATCCAAACAAATGCGAGAAATATTCTTTTTGCAAATTTCTATTTACAAAATTTGTGCTTGAAGATAAAAAAAAGTAAAAATGTTGTGCGTTCAGTGTATCATATATCAGAAATGATACGTTAAGAAAACAAGCAAAATCCAATCGATCATTTCGTATACTTACATGTGTAACGCCAACACGAACTTCTCTATTAACGCCCGAGCTCCCCTTGATTATTTCTCCGGTACCTTTGAGAAATCCGACACCACCGCGCAAAAATCCTGACATGAGGATATTCAATACTTCCTCGAGGGAAATTGGTTTGACCGTCTTACTTTGACTCGCTGGAAAGCATAAGATGTAAGAAAATAAAGATGATTCATAGCCGTCGTTTCGAGGGGTGAAATTTTGGTAAAAAAAACTGGCAAGTTTCACCCTAGTGTAACAAAATATTTGTCTTAATCAGAACTATACCTGTCGGATTTTTTCCCTTTGGAGCCGGGAGCTGAGTCATCGCAACCAATGTGCCCAAAAGTTTGGCCACTGAGCATCGCACTTCGTAATTCGAGCCTTCAAAAGCACGGAAGCACAATGTCGCGACGCTCTCAATTTCCGTCGTGTACAGAAAGGGAGCGTGATTTAGCATCTCGAGAAGACACTGCAATAATGCAATGAAAGATTAGTAAAATTTTATTCAGGTGATGGTCGATTTTTTAGTAAAAAGAGGTTTTTTCGAAAAAAAAAAAAAAAACTTCGTAAATCAAACTAGGGACACCAAAAAAAATTTCAAGTATTTTCTTCAATTGTAATTGTTTTATTTTAAATCAAAATTAAGATTTCGCTATTCACTAGGAGAATTCTATGACATTAAAACTATAGGATTATACAAAAATAAATTTAGGATCATGACAATTAAAAAAAAAAATCAATTTTGTACGAGAGATCGCAGTGCTAGGCTGCAATATTTTGAAGCAGCGAAAAAAAATGTCGTTCTTAACAATGTTAAGTTAAATTTAAGAAGAAATCTTCCATTAAATATGTTTTTTTACCTTTGCTGCGGCACATCGAACTGCCATCACTCTGTCGGTCAGACAATGCCGACATACTTTATAAATTTCTTTGTGCACGTTTGTCACAGCTGATCCCATCCCAGCGCATACCTCAGAGAAAAAATCAAAATTGTTTAATTTCACAATTCACTGATATATGACAAATTCTGAAAAACAAAATTTGTTGTGTGTGCTAAATCTAGTATCGAAGATTTAGCAACTGTTCATTGCAAATTTATATGTTTTTATTGGAACGATTTTAAGAAATAGTGGACTTTTTTGAAAAATGTTTAAAAACTTCAATAAGTCATTTTATCGAATTATTTATGCAGTTTCAAAACCCTAAAATGCAAAAGATTCGAAGGTTTTCTATTCATAAATGCTTCAGGATTAATTTTGATTTACCTTTTCCAACGTATGCATAATTTCTATCCGAGTTTGCGATTCTGCAGATCGCAAAGACTTGATCAGTATCTGTACTGTTTCCTCGTACGATCTTCCCATCATTCTTCCGAGTTTTTCGTACATACAACCGACACAGCATATCGCAGCTCTGAAATTTCATCAAATAATAATAATTGAAAGCATTTTTCACGTATTTTATTTCAATATATTTTTCATTCATCCTAAATATTTGACACTCTCAAAAATAAAATACACGAATGTAGGATTTTTAATTATCCCAGTTTTTTCTCAATATTTTAGTTTTTTTCCCCCCCATTTATTCATTATTAAATTTCATTTTCCCCTCATGTTAATTATAATAGATCATCAATATTTTTTTTTTTCAAAAAAATTTATTGCATCACTGTCATTTTAAATTATTTAACCACAGTGCCTAAATTATAACAATTATTTAGTCAGGTCTGGATAGTTGAAACGCAGCAAACGTTTTCACTTTAAATGGTCAATTTGCCAACTTTTGAAGCTATTAACAGTTTTGTTGTTTTTCAGTTTGGATCTGTGAATTGCTAACAAACACTCAGAATAAAGGGTGATCAATATTCATGGCCTAAACCTGCGCAAAAAAAATTTATTGCGAAATACTGGAAGATAGAAAATTTCATGGAAATTTTCATGAAAATGCCCTTACAATTTTGTGGGAAGAAAACTTGGGGAATCATCCTTGTTTTTCAGTATGTCGTTGCATTCGTTAACCGTGTCGAAGAGAAGGAATGTGTCACCAACACTGAACAAGGTTGCTAAACACCGAGCTATGAGTCTTCTGGTCGGAGGACCTGGTGCACCTTGCATGTGTCGAGTCAGTTGTTCAACCAATTTCTGCTGACAGCCTTTGATGTCACTCTATAAACGATGAATTATTAATTAATGCTCAGAAATTCTTCATATATCTGAATTTCTGAGGAAACTTTTTTTTTTACTTTTTGTGCTGCGACTAGAACTTTTTCCAAAAAGCGCAGCCATTCAAAAACAAAAACTGGTCTTTTTGCTTCTGGTATCTGATTGAGAGCATCCTCGTTGAGGGTCAAACTGTGACTGAGCTCCATCATCATCGGTGTGTCTTTTATTTACTCCGCCGTAAGGAAAATTTTCGTTCCCTGATCTACAACAAATCAACAAAAAAAAATTCTGTTAATATGAACTCTAAAAGATTCAAGACCATTTTCTGTTCGATTGGAATTAAGATTTAATAACCCAGTTTAAGAGAATTTAGATATCATACTAATCGCTCTTAATATTGTTTTTCAACGTATCATTTTACAGTCAGTGTTATTAATACTGATTAATATAATTATTTATATTGAATCTATCAATATTTTTTCAAAAGAACTCAGAGCTGGTATTTTTTAAGTTACACTTTTCAAACAATTGATAAAATTTTCAAGAAATTAAAATAAAACTTAAAAAATTCGTACTGTGGCATTACTAATCACTCAATACAAAAAAAATATTTTCTTATAAATTCAAACGTTCGCATATTTCTATTTTCAATACAAATCATTAAAGTACATAAGTTTATAGGAAATTTCGAGTAATAACATTAATATATTTTGTTATGTATTGATGGTTGAAAATTTCAAAAATTTATTCAGCCATTTTTTCATAAAAGTAGCCAGTCACACACTTTTAAAGCATAGTGTCAAAATGTTTAGAGATGGAGCAAAAATGCATTGGACCATTATGGTAGATCATAAAATTATCTATAAAGAATAAATAACAAGTTTATGACTATTTTTGGAAGATATTTTTATAAAACTCATTGCAAAATATGCTTAATATAAACTCGTGATGCTTTTTAAATATTGCTGGCCGTTTATTGCATAATTACAACAATAACTTATCACGTTACATCCAAAAACATGCAAAAATTTATTAACTCTCCGTCACACGTGCCACCAAAACTGTACATTTTATATTCTATTTTAAGAGCTTTTATCACACTGTGAATTAAATCATTAGAAACGCATACATTTTGCAAAACGCCATAGAAATGTTCATGAAAATTCCAGAAATGTATCATTTACAATTTTTTCTTTATTCATAAAAAAAGAATTAAAAAAGTGGCTTTTTGCTCATGACGCGTGTAGCGGAGGGTTAGTCAACTATTCTTCGATTCAGCGTAAATTAACATCTTCGTTGAACTCAAAATGTTAATAATTATAGTACTGAAAAGTCATATGTCTTCAAGCCGTTTAGTCCAAAACGCCTACAAGTATCCGATTTTTACAGAAAATGATTATCAAAAAATGCTTTTTTCAGGGTTGCAAAAATTTTATCACAAAGAAAGGGTTCGAAGTAGGCCCATTAAATTTTGCAGTACATTCTGTAGAAAACAACATAGTTCAATAACAAAACGAAGCCCATGATCCGTGTTTGAGGTTTATGCGTACGGTAAATCACAGTGGGGTACCAGGGTTTTAAAAAGTTGACATTTTAAGGTTATGTTGTTATCGATTCGTACCATTTATCATTATTCTTAATTCTTAAAGTTCCACAAACTTTATAACAGTGTTAAAAAAAAATTGAATTTTGACATTTCGATGGAACGTTATTGTTGTTTTTGGTAAATACAAAATAGGCCAATTACAAGAACCTGAAATAAAAACAGGGGTAATGGCGGTCATCAAGTCCTTATTGGATGCGCGAAAAAATCATTTATGTGTAATAATTAGGTCAGGGACGTCATCATCCATAACAATAGAGCAATGTCCTTGAGCTTTCGGCTCATGGGGATAATTTATATTTAAACGAAAATAGGGGTTTTTTCAGCGACCATTATTTTTCTGAGATTGCCAACGAGAAGATTTAGTAACGCTGTGCAAAGTACCACAGGAATATAAACGTGATGGGAAAAATAACGCAAAAGCAGTAACATAAATTTAAACCCGAGCGACGCGTGTATCGAATTTCGTGATTCACCCACCTGATTATTCTCTTGACTGCTATTCAATTTTTTTCTTGAAATTTCACAGATTTTCAGTGGCGTGCGTCATTCTCGGGCTGTCTTTATGCTTTTCAGAGCACTTGTTAATATTTCGACACTACTATAACGGAGTAAACAATGCGCACACAAGAAATACGAATGGCTAAATATTTCGAGGGAGCAAAAAAACTGTCCATATAGGGGAGCCTGAGGATTCTTTCACTAAACTTGACGTCCACGACTAATAAATTATCGAACCACCGTAAAAACGCCTGTATTAAACGAAGATTTTTCTTCCACTTATGAAAGATCGCTCGAGAGCTATGTTATAAATAACGATATATATACACATATATATCTATATAAACCACACGACACAAGTCCGGGAATGATGAATCCGGAGTAGCTTTAGCAAGATTAGGTTATGGAGCTACTCCAGCTGCGATTCGCTGGAGACTGCGCGGGGGAGTGCGGGGAAATGTGTCATTTCACCACCCACGCAAACGCACTGTTCCCTGCGCATTGTTGTCGACAGATCGAGCCTAGCGCCAAGTTGCAACTTGTAGCGAAGTTCTATACTAAAATTCAATGAAGCAGGAAAATTTGAATGTTGAAATTAACAAACTTGAGATAGAACTGGTGCTTTTATCGTAATACTAAAATAATCCTATCTTAAATAATATGCTAAATTTGAAAGTGGCATATGGTAAATTTAAGGTAGTAGTCTGGTAAATTGGCCTGGAAAAATCGACTTTTCTTTTTTTACATATTTCGAAAGTACTATATATTAAGAATATACTGTAAAAATTTTAGACCGAAATTCGAAATATTGACGAAGTTATAGCACCTATACGTGAGCGCCTCGTAGTTGCGCGCGCAGAGCCGCACGGAACGTTACCTTCGAGCATCCGATGCCTTTGTGTTTACTAAAAGTTTGACCTGTTTATTCACACACATTTATTTTGGAGCCTTTTACATCGAAATTCAAAACAAACAGTCAGTGTGCGTTCGTTTGAAGGTTTACTATACGCACCAGGGATAGACGATTAGTGTAAGTATGATTTTTCGATAAAAAATCTGTTATTAAAACACTAAACTATTATTAAAAATTAAACGCGTTTTTCTCGAAACAACGTTTTTTGGGCCGGCCCAGGTAATAAAAAATTTTCTATACAACCGCTTGGGCTGAAATTTGGATATGTTATTCCACACATCAATAGTTCTCGCAGGGACTAGGATCTTTTTTTTTCGTCCCTAACTTTCCATTTTACAGCCCGATTTCCACTAAAAAAAAGTAACTTTTTTTTCGAAGTCCGCCATTTTGTTATGTTCCAACAAAATTGTTTAATCCTAGTTCCAACCAGAATGACAAGCTTACAGAACAATAATCTTTTTGATTTTTTTGTTTCAGATGTCCTCGAGCGGCGAAATCACCAGGGCCAGCCACCTACATTTTTTTTGAGCCGCTCACTTCAATGTTCAATAACTAACAAAAAATTAAAAAAAAAAAAATTTTGTACACTTTTAGATACTAGTAATAATATATAAAAAAATCAAACCGATTGAATTTTATTTTCCCCTAAAAAAAATTTCCCGAAAAAAGCATTAAAAAAACGTGCAAGTTACCAGACTACTACCTTAGCCTTAGCTACACGCTATAACTTTTAGTACCTTACTTACACACTATCGGTTTGTTGGACCGAGGACTTTTATTGCTCTATAACATTGTAACAAACGCGTCGATTGAGGTTTAATTGTAGTGAAATCGAAGCGCCAGACTCCGACCAATCCGGAAAAGAAATTAATAAAGCCAAAAAGTCGTTTAATAAAAAATTATAAGGTATATGAAAAGGCGCGTGGATTTTTCGCAAAGGCCAGCCTGGTACCATTTTGGCTTTTTTTTTTTTATAAAGAAGTGCATTCTCGACACCATATTACAGTCGTACAACACTTTTTAAAAATAAAAAAAATATTGTGGTCGTTTTTCGAATCGAACCACGAGCGATTTTAATCACAATTTTCCGAAAAAAAATGCCTTTTTTTATTAATACATATCAAACTTCTCTGAGTGTATATATCCTTTGAAATAATAATTTCTTTTACAATCGTTAATTATTTCTACAAATATTGGAATTATATACTTTTCCCAATTTTTTCTGACTTTTATCGCCACGATAATCGGGTTAATTAATTTCGAGAAGAATTTATTTTTCAATAAAACTGCAAAAATGACACGCAATTTCTTATTTTCGATCGTACAAAGTGCAAGGAAAAAACAGAAAATACGTTGTACAATTGAATTTGCATTTAAAGCGTTAAAATTTCTCCATATAATTAACCGAAATTCGAACAATAAAATGCTTGACTATTAACCATTTTGTTTTCAATGTTTCGATCATCATTGTTGACAGCGCTGACGAATCCTGCGTTTCAAGATGACTTACTCATCATTGTTTTCGCTCTATTCCCACAACAACTTTGTTCTGAGATGTTTATTTTTTTCTGTATCGCCTTACACAACTGAAAATGCAGAACGAAAAGTTTCTTTTTACACTATAATTTTTTTTTCCATATCAACTGACACTCAGAATAAATAAATGTTTGAACAATTTTTATTACGTCGTAATATTTTTTTTCCCTCGACCCTATCTTCAGAATGAAAGGAAAAAATTGAACAACAAGATTGAATAATTTCAGACACATATCAATGACGCGAAATGAGGAAAAAAAAGAGCTCACTTTGACTAATCGGTTCTGCATTAAATATTCATTTATCAAATTCATTACATTTTTATTTCTTCTGGTTACAAGCTTGTACAAAAATTTCAATTTTTCATGAATTTTTCGACGACAATTAGCATTTTCGGAATTTCGACTCGTATGGTCATTGGGTCATCCAAAAAAAAAAAAAAATGAGCTGACAGTTAGTTACAGGTATATGTTTGGATTTAAAAATTATTTCCAGAATTTTCGACGATCCGCTGACTAACGAGATCTTTCATAATCCTTCGACGATACCAAGAAATGATCCTTCAAGTGGAATGAAATTCGTAAACAGCTTACGAATTTCAAGGCTTTTTATTACCGGTGTCATGGTCAATTTTAATGTGCAAATTGTGAAGGGTGTTAATTATATACGGTACAAAAACGTACACTGAATTATTGAAGTAAAAAGAAAGGAAAGGAGTGAAAATTAAAAAAAAAAAAATGGAATCGATACTCAATTGGCAAAATTTACACTCTTTTATTCCGGCAATTTCAATCTCGCTTCTTTACTTGTTTTTTCCATTTGATTTTTCAAGCTCTCGAATTTCATAATAGAATTTTTTTAGAATCTACACCAATAAATACGACCAGAATTGCAGTTTTTTTTTTCCTCGTGTATCGAAATTTTTCGAACCTGTTTCCAGTAAAAATGCTCTGCTCAGTTGACTCAGAAAAAATATTCGGTGCAAGTTAATTAAAGGTGTTAAACGTAATTAGAAAGAAATTTCACAGCGTTAATAGGATTGAAATTCGGAGAAAATGGCGAGATGTTTAATTATCGACATAATCTTTTCTTTCTCTTAGTCATTCTCAGATAAGCAATTATCAGTTTTTACAACTTCGAAGAAACCAAAGAGAAGTGCGAAAAAAAAAAGAAAGGAAAGAGATAGAGAGAGTCGAAAATATATAAAGTTTTAAAGTTTTGTGCAGCATACATAATCGAGGTCACATAATACACATACAGCATCAAGTCGTATTATATGTTTGCCTGGTAATATTTTTTTTCTCACCGGAAAATGACGTACTCGCTCAGGCTGTCATCGTCACGATCCTTGAAGATCTTCGAAAGAGTTTCTTATACAAATGCAAAAGAGTCTTGAGCGAACCGCCCATTATGTATTTGCCAATATATACGAATGAGAAAAACTGTTATTCCGCATAGTACACGGTACAACCTTATGAACTCTCGCCGGGACATTTATTAGTATTCAGACGCAATTGGGTGTGCGTCAATTCATTTACCTTAATTTTATATCCGTAGAAACGTCTGTAATCTTACGATCTCGCTTTTCATTTTCATCATTATTCATCTTCGTCAATTAATTATCGTCGATAACGATCTATCAATTATTTATCCCCAATAATTCATTGACAATGAAGTACTAAATACCGTTAACAGCTGCAATTAATAGCTGCAAATCACTTTTTTTTTTCGACTAGTATTTTATGCACTTGGCTCATCCGTATCATCTTCAGGAAGCGCATCAATTTTCTTTTTGTTGAATCATTTTGAAAAAAACTGTGTCGTTAGGATTTTTACAACTTTTTTACGAGTTTAAAACAATATCGCATTTTACATATATATTTAACGATCTTTTTCTGAAAAAATAGAATAATTATTACACTGGGAAATCGACGTGGAAATGGAAAACTTCTGAATTCTATTTACCTCGGGAAAATTCATTAGTAACATTTGCAATCACGTTTTTTAAGGGCTAAAACCACTGTAACGGCCTCAAAAAATGCCTTTTTTCGACAATTTTTTTCGGGTGGAAGGAAAGGTAATAGAATAATAATATTCGAAGGAGTTATTAAGCATATATTTAACTGTACAACAAAAAATAATGATTGAAAAATATTTAAAAATGGCGACACCAGAGTCATTCTCACGAGGCTTGTTGAATTCGAAGCGCTCTGCGGCACGCAGTGTAACTGGTGCAATTGTTGATCTGGAATAAAAATAAAAAAAAACCTTAATCTAGACACTCATAGCTAGTGAAGTACGTAGGGGATTTTGAAAATATTTATTTTTGTATTATTGGCGAGTGTTTGAATGAAGTGGTTCAATTTTCAACAGAAAAAGGGGTAATTATTTGTTGATAAAAAATGTTTAAATGAACTTATCGAAAATTCCGTACGTATTTAACTTCGAAATGTTATTTTTAAGATATTGTCAAAAATTCAAATGAAAAGAATGAAAATTGTTGGAGTTATGCTGCGTGCCGTTTTGAAAAATTTCAAAAAATCGATTTTTTTTACTGTTTTCGAAAGTAAATTCAGAAATATTGTGTCAAAATTTTATGAAAATCCGAGCTCTCTAGGTATTTTTTTTTTTTTACCTGAACATCAGGACCTCATTTCGTCTACCTGAGCGTATAGCGCGCTCAAACGCGTTTTTTTCGAAACAACGTTTTCAAAATCTAGCTCCATCGTATCTCTAAAACTAATAAACCGATTTTCTTGAAATTTGAACCACATACTGTAAACATGATTCGCAACAAGATGACCCTCGATGGTTTTAAAATTTAGATTTTTACTCTTTTTTTTGTGAAAAACTGCGAAAAAACGCGTTTTTTTTTTTACTTTTTTCGTTTTCCATCTGCCATTTTTTTATTTTTTGATAAAACTTTATATCCGAGGGTCATTTTGTAGCTGGTGTCATACTGAATCTAATGGACTTCGATTTTTTTGTTTCAGACAAGCCGTTGCCGAGTTGTGATGGAGCTACCTAGCCCACCTATTTTTGAGGCCTTACGTTAAACTATAGTTTTTGTACTTAAAAATAAATAAAAATGAATTAAAATTTTTTTTTAATGTATTTCAAGACTTTATTTATTAAGCCCAACAACTTTTATATTCATATCTTTTATAAAATCCTCAAAGAAAAATCGCGAAAATAGCCTTTTTTCGTGGCTCCAAAGAGGACTGGCCTCTTAAGGGGACCGTATGGTCTAGAAATTTGAAAAAATCGATTTTTTTTTTTTTTCGATATGTCGAAAGTATAGTATCTCAAGAATATACTGTGAAATTTTCATGCGGAAATTCTCAATATTACAGCTTCTACAGCCCATAACGCAGGTAGAGAGCGGTCCGCGACACGAAAACGTTCAAAGCCTTATTGGACACAAAGCCTTACGGGGATGATTTTTTAGTTTGCAAAAAAGAATGTGTTTTGCATGTTAAAAAACGTTTGTACAAACGTGCTGTTGATGCGAAAAAAAAACATGCACAAATAAAGAAAGCAACAAAGAAATTGACAGAAAAAGAAGAGGGAAAAAAGACACAGCGGAAATCGATAAATAAAACACCGAAGCGTCAACAATTGACGAATAAATTATTGCAAGAGCTGTCAACTTATTACGGTCTAGCAATTAGACGTAATTCAGATTCGACTGAAGGGATGAGAAGTGAAATATGGGCAGCATATTATCACAAAATTTCAACAGATGAAAATCCGCAACACTCGTACTGTCCTCCAGGTTCCGAATCGTGGTGCAAGTGGCGTCAAAGTGAGGCTGCAGGTACTTTAGACACCTACGAGCACCCACCTGCTCTGTGCGATGAAGCACAAGAGATATTAAAACCAATTTATGAAGAATTGACAGCAGAGACTTTATTGGAAAGGTGTATTGGCAGTAATACGCAGAACAATAACGAAAGTTTCAATGCTTGCGTGTGGCACCTTGCGCCGAAACATCTGTTTGCCGGAAAAAAAATCATTGATATTGCCACTCACATTTCCGCTTGCATATTCAATGAAGGATTTGCATCCCTATTGAAAATAATGGAGACCATGGGCATAACAATCGGGCCACAAGCGGAGCAACTAGCGCAAAACCGAGACGAGCTGCGAGTATCGAGCGCCAACCGTAGGAGCACGGACAACTCCAAAGAGGCTCGGACAGCTCGAAGAAATGAAAGGAGTGAGGAAATCTTGAATTATGAACGTTCCGAAGGAATCCTATATGGTGCCGGAATCGCGGATTAACTGTAAGTATTCAAAATTTGCTCAATTTTTGAAAATATCTGTACCTCAAACTTGAAACTCATTTATCTCGAAACGACTTTTTTCGGCACTGCGCAGGTGAAAACAAAAAAACTATTCAACCGAATCACTTGAAATTTGGATATGTTGTTCACAACATGTATGGCTATCGTCGGAACTACAATCATAATTTTATTTAAATAATTTCTTATTGTTTATACTAAAAAACTAGTGAAAAAAAAACCCGATTTTACGAATTTTTTTTCAAAAGCGCGCCATTTTGTCAATTTTTAATTTTTTCGATTTGTTCTAGTCCCGACCATAACTGCACTCTTTCTGATTAAGAATCTTCTTGAATTTTGTGTTTCAGATGAGTAGAAGTCTCGGATCGATCTTCACCGTCCGGGTCGGATTTTTCGAGAGGGTCGTCTTCAATGCCAATTATATGATAATAAACACTGTTTTTAAAATTAAAAAAAAATTTTTTTGTATACTTAATAAAGGTAGTAATAAACCCGAAAAGTTAAAACATCGATTTTTAAATTTTTTAAGGCAAAAAAAAAATCGTGAAAATAGGTGAAATTTTCGTGCTCTAGACCATACGGTCCCCTTAAAGTTTTGAAACGTGGTACTGAAATGATCGACGCGTTTGGGGAAGAGCCCGAAATTTCAATGAAATTTTTTTTTTCAGGTATAAACCTTTTTGCCTCATATTCAAGAGAGGTTCAAAGTATATTTTAAACCAAAAGAAAAAAATCGATTTTCCGAAAATTCTACAGTGGTTTTACTCGTTAAGGAATTTGTTTCGGTGCATCGCGGTCAGTAGACCGTATATTGAAAAATATTCTTTTAAAAAAGTGAATTTGTTTGAGAAATGATTTTTTTTTTCATTCTAAACGATCGAAGTGAGATCTAGAGGTCGAAGTAAAAATCTGCCGAGTTTGATGAACTTTGCAATTATTTATTTTTTCTTGATGTCGTCGTAAAGAAGATTCGACGAAAAGTTGAAAAATGAAGGTTATTTGATTAACAAAGTCGATCTATCGTGATTTAAGCCGCGTGATATAAGCTCAAACTTGCTAGTAGAAAAGTTCCATCATGGTCAGACAAACCATTGCACAATTTTTCGTCAGCTATTAAAATAAAATATCGTTTCATTTGCGACTTTGAGCAATCGAAAATTGTTTTTGTTTTTTCGTGGTAATATAAGCTAATTAAAACGCGCAACGAAATAATTCGAAGCTTTGTCAGCCTGACAAAAGTGACAAAAAAGAGAAGCGGTATACCTTGAACATACGTGTCAGTGTTGATACTTTTTCAATGTTTACGAAATCAAAATTTCAATAAGCCATACCTCTCTAATTCATAATTCAGAATATGGGTCAAATTTAGCACTGAAACTTATCAACTCACTTTTTCCGTTTTCCTACTTTGTAAAGCAATCCTTTAGACATAATTTAGTCATACAAGGAAACTAATACACCTCAGGAACCCTGTTTTGACATCTAAAGAGGAAATATTTCGTTTAATAGTCGATATTTACAATAAATTAATTTACGTTGCCGAAAACTCGTATTATAAATATTCATCGATGGTACGACGATATCTCAGGCTTGTTAATAGAAAAAATATATCAATATTTTTCAGGGTCTCAGAGATCGCCTGAAGATCAAGTGCCTTTTTTTTATTTCTTTTTCTCATTAGAAGAATATCCTTGGAATTAAAATCGTAAAATATGTCAAAGATTTGACGCTTCAACCCTCATGTTAGTTCGATGGAAAAAATTTTGATATTTTTATTTATTATTTTTAATAATAATAATAATTATTATTATAATTAATAATATATTTTGATATTGATGGACTAATTTTGATATTTTGCTACCAAATTTCGCAATTTTAGTTTTTCAAAACGTGCATTTTTGAATCATTCAACAACAATAAATTTTAATGGAATAAAAATTAAAAAACACTCTTAGAAATTCCCTCCTTCACCCACATAACAGTTACACTTTTTTTTTCTAGCCGTAGTATTCGATATTTAATTCACATAATAAACACGACCAACTGGTTTCAGTCCAGAAGAATAGATTGGCACCAAGTATGAAAAAATCGATCATGGATCGGTCATAGAACATCCAATATCAATTGACGAAAAAAATCAACCTCTTAACAGTGAAAAATTCTGATATAAAGATTTTCGGGATTATCATAAAATGAAAAGAACAAAATAATTACAATTTCGATGATCGTTAATAGTAACGATACGATTAGATTTTTCGGCTAGTAAACTGAACGAACTTTCTCAAATTCTTAACTTTATTAGTGGCCTGTTGCTTTTATAAGGAAAATTTGATAATAATTATTACAGCAAATGACCGATTCGGTTTCAAGGAAGATTTTTTTTTTTTTTTTTTTTTAGCACTTTTGGCTTTAAACGATGAGTTCGATGCCACGTGTTTATCGAGTTTGAATATTTTTAATATGGTGTAACGGAAGAAATATTTCCTCTGGTGCAAATTTATCCGCAGGCACTCAAAAGATGTCGAAATTGATGACTCGGAAACATGAGAATTACGTAAAAGAAGAAAAAGTCAGTGGATTTTTTATGATGTTGAAGTTTCCATCGTTGGAAAACAACGAAATCGAAAATTTTTCGAAGTTGTCACGCCAACTTTTTTATTTCATAGATCAGTTCGATTGATCATAAAAATGAGGTACACAAAGTTTCGCGGACCTTCACCGACCGGAAATAGTTATTTAAGGGAGTTCAATTATTGAAGAAATTTTCCTACACATTCTATGGGTTACGCCAACTTTTTTATTTCACATATCGTTAGGCTGCTTAAGACAGCTTCTGGAAAAAAATTAAGAAAAAAATCGAGTCACCGGAAAGTTTGTTTTAAGGGGTTTGAAAACTTGAAAAATTTTTCTCCCCCTTCCTATGGGTTACGCCAACTTTTTTATTTTACACATCGGTAGAGTGTCTTAGAAAGCCTTTGTGAAAAAATTGACACAAATATGGAGTCACCGGAAAGTTCGTTTTAAAGGGTTTGAAATCTTGAAAAATTTTTCTCCTCTATCCTATGGGTTACGCCAATTTTTTTATTTCACATGTTGTTAGGTTCCTTCACAAAGCTTCTGAAAAAAAATTAAGAAAAAAATCGAGTCACCGGAAAGTTCGTTTTAAGGGGGTTGAAATCTTGAAAAATTTTTCTCCCCCTTCCTATGGGTTACGCCAACTTTTTTATTTTACACATCGGTAGAGTGTCTTAGAAAGCTTTTGTGAAAAAATTGACAAAAAAATGGAGTCACCGGAAAGTTTGTTTTAAATGATTTGAAATCTTGAAAAAGTTTTCTCACTCATCCTATAGGTTACGCCAATTTTTTTATTTTACATATCGTTGGGCTGGTCCAGAAAGCTTGCGGGAAAAAATTAAGAAAAAAATCGAGTCACCGGAAAGTTCGTTTTAAGGGGTTTGAAATCTTGAAAAAATTTTCTCCCCCTTCCTATGAGTTACGCCAACTTTTTCATTTGACACATCGTTAAAGTGCCCTAGAAAGCATTGGTGAAAAAATTGACGAAAAAATCGAGTCACCGGAAAGTACGAAAAACCACTCATTTACTGATCGCTCAAGGAACCGCGCGACAGAGTATCGCTGTCTCGCTTGGCGGCACGTACGCGGCGGGGACGGCGTCTCTGTCTCACTCGCTTGGTCGCTGCTTCGGAGAAGGGGTATCCACGTACCGCGTTGGGCTCGAGGCACCGGAGAGTACAATCCGAGGCGATAGAAAACTTGAAAATTTTTTATCAACAACCGTAAGGGTTACGCTAACTTTTTTATTTCACAACTGGTTGGTATGCACTTGAAAGCCTTTACAAAAAAATTAGTACTTTAATCGAATCACCGGAAAGTTTGTTTTAAAGGGTTTGAAATCTTGAAAAAATTTTCTCTTCCATTCCATGGGTTACGCCAATTTTTTTATTTCACATATCGTTAGGTTGCTTCAGACAGCTGCTGGGAAAAAATTAAGAAAAAAATCGAGTCACCGGAAAGTTTGTTTTAAGGGGTTTGAAAACTTGAAAAATTTTTCTCCCCCTTCTTATGGGTTACGCCAACTTTTTTATTTTACACATCGGTAGAGTGTCTTAGAGAGGCTTTGTGAAAAAATTGACAAAAAAACGGAGTCAACGGAAAGTTTGTTTTAAAGGGTTTGGAATCTTGAAAAATTTTTCTCCTCCATCCTATGGGTTACGCCAATTTTTTTATTTCACATATTGTTAGATTCCTTCACAAAGCTTCTGAAAAAAAATGAAGAAAAAAATCGAGTCACCGGAAAGTTCGTTTTAAGGGCGTTGAAATCTTGTAAAATTTTTCTCCCCCTTCCTATGGGTTACGCCAACTTTTTTATTTTACACATCGGTAGAGTGTCTCAGAAAGCCTTTGTGAAAAAATTGACAAAAATATGGAGTCACCGGAAAGTTTGTTTTAAAGGGTTTGAAATTTTGAAAAATTTTTCTCCTCTATCCTATGGGTTACGCCAATTTTTTTATTTCACATGTTGTTAGGTTCCTTCACAGAGCTTCTGAAAAAAAATTAAGAAAAAAATCGAGTCACCGGAAAGTTCGTTTTAAGGGGGTTGAAGTTTTGAAAATTTTTTCTCCCCCTTCCTATGGGTTACGCCAACTTTTTTATTTTACACATCGGTAGAGTGTCTTAGAAAGCCTTTGTGAAAAAATTGACAAAAAAATGGAGTCACCGGAAAGTTTGTTTTAAATGGTTTGAAATCTTGAAAAAGTTTTCTCACTCATCCTATAGGTTACGCCAATTTTTTTATTTTACATATCGTTGGGCTGCTCCAGAAAGGTTTTGGGAAAAAATTAAGAAAAAAATCGAGTCACCGGAAAGTTCGTTTTAAGGGGTTTGAAATCTTGAAAAAATTTTCTCCCCCTTCCAATGAGTTACGCCAACTTTTTTATTTGACACATCGTTAAAGTGCCCTAGAAAGCATTGGTGAAAAAATTGACGAAAAAATCGAGTCACCGGAAAGTACGAAAAACCACTCATTTACTGATCGCTCAAGGAACCGCGCGACAGAGTATCGCTGTCTCGCTTGGCGGCACGTACGCGGCGAGGACGGCGTCTCTGTCTCACTCGCTTGGTCGCTGCTTCGGAGAAGGGGTATCCACGTACCGCGTTGGGCTCGAGGCACCGGAGAGTACAATCCGAGGCGATCGAAAACTTGAAAATTTTTTATCAACAACCGTAAGGGTTACGCTAACTTTTTTATTTCACAACTGGTTGGTATGCACTTGAAAGCCTTTACAAAAAAATTAGTACTTTAATCGAATCACCGGAAAGTTTGTTTTAAAGGGTTTGAAATCTTGAAAAAAATTTCTCTTCCATTCCATGGGTTACGCCAATTTTTTTATTTCACATATCGTTAGGTTGCTTCAGACAGCTTCTGGGAAAAAATTAACCCAGTAACGCCGAGGTGATCAGAATTTTTACTAACTTTTCAACGTGTTTATTTATTATGTTATCGGACCAAAAAAATAATGCAATACCTCTATTCCTACGCGGAATTCGATGCTCTTTCAGAATCTGAGCTCAAAATTTCGATTAGACACCGAGAAAAAAAAATATGGCCGATTTAAACGTGAAAAACGTGAAAATTTTCGAAAAAAAATTTTTTTCGCATTTTTTTTCACAATGATACCGCAAAGCTATCAACTTTTTACAATGATCAGAGCTGATCATGGCACTGGAACATTAAGTGGAATTTTTTTCAGAAAAATTCATCGACGCGTTTTTTCAAAATGGCGGCGAGAATGAAAAAATTTTATAAAAATTTTAATCTATCGGTTTCTTCAAAACTATTAACTTGAGAAAAAAATTTCTAAGAACAAAAATGGCTTAAAATTAGTCGAAGAATACTCTTAAATTTTTTCAGAATTTTTGAAAACAATTTTTAATTTTCGAAAATTTCAAAAAATCCAATTTTTCAAAAATACCTGAAAAATTTTTGGAAAAATTTCCTTCAAGTGTTCCTTGACTACTTCTTTTCTGATTCTGTGCATATACATTGTTTTTTTCTACCCTTAGCATTACCCAGAGACAACGGCGTGGACGTGGTAGAACTTTGTCTCCTTTGGGGTGCTTTTTTTTCGTGAGTCCCCTTGCCTCTCACGTTTCGGGGTGCTTTTTTTCGTGAGTCCCCTTGCCTCTCACGTTTCGGGGTGCTTTTTTTCGTGAGTCCCCTTGCCTCTCACGTTTCGGGGTGCTTTTTTTTCGTGAGTCCCCTTGCCTCTCACGTTTCGGGGTGCTTTTTTCGTGAGTCCTCTTGCCTCTCACGTTTCGGGGTGCTTTTTTTCGTGAGTCCCCTTGCCTCTCACGTTTCGGGGTGCTTTTTTTTCGTGAGTCCCCTTGCCTCTCACGTTTCGGGGTGCTTTTTTTCGTGAGTCCCCTTGCCTCTCACGTTTCGGGGTGCTTTTTTTCGTGAGTCCCCTTGCCTCTCACGTTTCGGGGTGCTTTTTTTTCGTGAGTCCCCTTGCCTCTCACGTTTCGGGGTGCTTTTTTTCGTGAGTCCCCTTGCCTCTCACGTTTCGGGGTGCTTTTTTTCGTGAGTCCCCTTGCCTCTCACGTTTCGGGGTGCTTTTTTTCGTGAGTCCCCTTGCCTCTCATGTTTCGGGGTGCTTTTTTTCGTGAGTCCCCTTGCCTCTCACGTTTCGGGATGCTTTTTTTCGTGAGTCCCCTTGCCTCTCACGTTCCGGGGTGCTTTTTTCGTGAGTCCCCTTGCCTCTCACGTTTCGGGGTGCTATTTTTTCGTGAGTCCCCTTGCCTCTCACGTTTCGGGGTGCTTTTTTCGTGAGTCCCCTTGCCTCTCACGTTTCGGGGTGCTTTTTTTCGTGAGTCCCCTTGCCTCTCACGTTTCGGGGTGCTTTTTTTTCGTGAGTCCCCTTGCCTCTCACGTTTCGGAGTGCTTCTTTTCGTGAGTCTTCTTGTCTTTCATTTTAACATTTCTTTTATCAGTGCTTTTTTGCCCAACAATTATTGCATACATATAGATTGCATTTTTCACAATAGATCCTTGTTCTTATTGGACATTTTTCATTTGAACAATTTTTTAATTTGTCCCTATTAGATCGTGTATGAAGTGTTTTACTTGTTTGACCTTTTTGAATATAATATTTAGCAATTGAAGTAGTTAACTCTTTTATTCCACTTTTTTTCTTTCCATCACGTGTAGCATTGAAAATTACGTGAGCATTTGTAATGGATGCCTGTATAAATCTTATAAAAATGACCCATGTCCATTTTTTGGAACGTATACTTGGAAGTACATTATTGCAGTGTCCATCATGCACGTCAACACCACCCATAAATTTGTTGTACAAATGAAAAGCTTGCGGAGAAGGTATATCAGTTTTGGATCGAGCCTCTGAACTATATCTTCTCGAAGTTGATAGTGGACTTACACCTGCAGCAGTTGAAGCTATTGAAACGGGCTTCGAATCCATAATAGTGATGAAATTTATGCCACTATTTCGATCATGTTTTACAATATAAGTACCTCGTGGAGCTTTCTTTTCAAGTATATTCTTTTCTTTGACTCGATTGTCTCTGATAGTGCCAGTGCATTTCAAACGTAATTTTTGCAAGTGTGAAATTAAATCCATATTTGTAAAAAAATTATCAAAGTACAAATGAAATGCAGGGATTTTATTATAATTTATTAGCCGAAAAAAAGGTTCTAATAAATGCAATACTACACGAGTACCCAAAGCACATTTTACTAATTTGTTTCCGGTTTGGGAATTTTTACCGCAATATAGATCTAAATTTAGTAGATAGCCGTCTGAAGTGCATAAACCCCAAAATTTCAAACCAAACCTTATTGGTTTCCCTCGAATAAATTGTTTCAAAACAGTTTTTGCATAAGACTTGGCCATCATTTCATCAATAGATATAGAAGTTTTCCATATTCCGAACTTTAGGAGGTTGTTTTGGAAAAGTTTCAACATCGAACGAACCCGCCACCCTCTATCGTTTGGATCCTTGTCTTCAGCTTTTGAATATTTTATTTTAGACTTGATTTCTTCAAACTTATCGCGAGTCATTGCAGAAGAAAGAATTTCACTAGATAAGAATGGATAAGATGACCAATAATCTCTCTGAGACTTTCTTTTATTGAATGAACTGAAAATAACTATACCTATAAAAGTGTTAAGATCTTGTAATTTCAGATCATAATTATTCTCTTTAGACGCATCAATTATATATTGTTTCATTTCGGCGGAAAAAAAGGTTTCAAACAATTGGAAAGGCTCGCACGCCTGTATATTCTTTTTTGTAGCTTCAGATAATAATATTGTTTCTTCACAAGTATTTGGATATGATTTCTCGCCATCGATCCAAATGAATTCGTGATTTTTTTCAAGTTTATCTAAGTTTTCAGAATAAGTAGCACAAGCTTTTTTATAAGTAATATTTGGTATTGTGAATTCATGTTCAGAATCTGAATCAGATATCGAATCACAATCGGAATCAGAATCATCGGAGCTTGAATTGTCTGCATTCGGAATCAAAATGTTTTCGTCGGAATCACTATCCGAATAATCTGATTCATACTCTGCATGCAATGAAGCAGAAGATTTTGAACGTTTTCTTGACATAACAAATGTATTGAAAAAGTGAAAACTAATATTTTTTTTATATGCTTTACCTATAATTCATGTAAAAATTGTATACAACATATGTGTTCATGCACAAGTGAAAGGATATACGAGTTTATTCGTGAATTTTGTAGTGGTAAATAGAAACAAAATTTTATGTACCATTCAAGAAAATTTTTTTTCTCTAAACCTATAGACTTTACGAAAGAATTATTAACAACAAAAAAGTCTTAAAATTAGTCAAGGAACACTCTCAAATTTTTCCAAAAATTTTTCTGGTATTTTTGAAAAATTGGATTTTTTGAAATTTTCGAAAATTAAAAATTGTTTTCAAAAATTCTGAAAAAATTTAAGAGTATTCTTCGAATAATTTTAAGCCATTTTTGTTCTTAGAAATTTTTTTCTCAAGTTTATAGTTTTGAAGAAACCGATAGATTAAGATTTTTATAAAATTTTTTCATTCTCGCCGCCATTTTGAAATAACGCGTCGATGAATTTTTCTGAAAAAAATTCCTCTTAATGTTCGAGTACCATGATCACCTCTGATCATTGTAAAAAGTTGATAGCTTTGCGGTATCATTGTGAAAAAAAATGCGAAAAAAATTTTTTTTCGAAAATTTTCACGTTTTTCACGTTTAAATCGGCCATATTTTTTTTTCTCGGTGTCTAATCGAAATTTTGAGCTCAGATTCTGAAAGAGCATCGAATTCCGCGTAGGAATAGAGGTATTGCATTATTTTTTTGGTCCGATAACATAATAAATAAACACGTTGAAAAGTTAGTAAAAATTCTGATCACCTCGGCGTTAATGGGTTAATTTTTTCCCAGAAGCTGTCTGAAGCAACCTAACGATATGTGAAATAAAAAAATTGGCGTAACCCATGGAATGGAAGAGAATTTTTTTTCAAGATTTCAAACCCTTTAAAACAAACTTTCCGGTGATTCGATTAAAGTACTAATTTTTTTGTAAAGGCTTTCAAGTGCATACCAACCAGTTGTGAAATAAAAAAGTTAGCGTAACCCTTACGGTTGTTGATAAAAAAATTTCAAGTTTTCGATCGCCTCGGATTGTACTCTCCGGTGCCTCGAGCCCAACGCGGTACGTGGATACCCCTTCTCCGAAGCAGCGACCAAGCGAGTGAGACAGAGACGCCGTCCCCGCCGCGTACGTGCCGCCAAGCGAGACAGCGATACTCTGTCGCGCGGTTCCTTGAGCGATCAGTAAATGAGTAGTTTTTCGTACTTTCCGGTGACTCGATTTTTTCGTCAATTTTTTCACCAATGCTTTCTAGGGCACTTTAACGATGTGTCAAATAAAAAAGTTGGCGTAACTCATTGGAAGGGGGAGAAAATTTTTTCAAGATTTCAAACCCCTTAAAACGAACTTTCCGGTGACTCGATTTTTTTCTTAATTTTTTCCCAAAAGCTTTCTGGAGCAGCCCAACGATATGTAAAATAAAAAAATTGGCGTAACCTATAGGATGAGTGAGAAAACTTTTTCAAGATTTCAAACCATTTAAAACAAACTTTCCGGTGACTCCATTTTTTTGTCAATTTTTTCACAAAGGCTTTCTAAGACACTCTACCGATGTGTAAAATAAAAAAGTTGGCGTAACCCATAGGAAGGGGGAGAAAAAATTTTCAAAACTTCAACCCCCTTAAAACGAACTTTCCGGTGACTCGATTTTTTTCTTAATTTTTTTTCAGAAGCTCTGTGAAGGAACCTAACAACATGTGAAATAAAAAAATTGGCGTAACCCATAGGATAGAGGAGAAAAATTTTTCAAAATTTCAAACCCTTTAAAACAAACTTTCCGGTGACTCCATATTTTTGTCAATTTTTTCACAAAGGCTTTCTGAGACACTCTACCGATGTGTAAAATAAAAAAGTTGGCGTAACCCATAGGAAGGGGGAGAAAAATTTTACAAGATTTCAACGCCCTTAAAACGAACTTTCCGGTGACTCGATTTTTTTCTTCATTTTTTTTCAGAAGCTTTGTGAAGGAATCTAACAATATGTGAAATAAAAAAATTGGCGTAACCCATAGGATGGAGGAGAAAAATTTTTCAAGATTCCAAACCCTTTAAAACAAACTTTCCGTTGACTCCGTTTTTTTGTCAATTTTTTCACAAAGCCTCTCTAAGACACTCTACCGATGTGTAAAATAAAAAAGTTGGCGTAACCCATAAGAAGGGGGAGAAAAATTTTTCAAGTTTTCAAACCCCTTAAAACAAACTTTCCGGTGACTCGATTTTTTTCTTAATTTTTTCCCAGCAGCTGTCTGAAGCAACCTAACGATATGTGAAATAAAAAAATTGGCGTAACCCATGGAATGGAAGAGAAAATTTTTTCAAGATTTCAAACCCTTTAAATCAAACTTTCCGGTGATTCGATTAAAGTACTAATTTTTTTGTAAAGGCTTTCAAGTGTATACCAACCAGTTGTGAAATAAAAAAGTTAGCGTAACCCTTACGGTTGTTGATAAAAAATTTTCAAGTTTTCGATCGCCTCGGATTGTACTCTCCGGTGCCTCGAGCCCAACGCGGTACGTGGATACCCCTTCTCCGAAGCAGCGACCAAGCGAGTGAGACAGAGACGCCGTCCCCGCCGCGTATGTGCCGCCAAGCGAGACAGCGATACTCTGTCGCGCGGTTCTTTGAGCGATCAGTAAATGAGTGGTTTTTCGTACTTTCCGGTGACTCGATTTTTTCGTCAATTTTTTCACCAATGCTTTCTAGGGCACTTTAACGATGTGTCAAATAAAAATGTTGGCGTAACTCATAGGAAGGGGGAGAAAATTTTTTCAAGATTTCAAACCTCTTAAAACGAACTTTCCGGTGACTCGATTTTTTTCTTAATTTTTTCCCAAAAGCTTTCAGGAGCAGCCCAACGATATGTAAAATAAAAAAATTGGCGTAACCTATAGGATGAGTGAGAAAACTTTTTCAAGATTTCAAACCATTTAAAACAAACTTTCCGGTGACTCCATTTTTTTGTCAATTTTTTCACAAAGGCTTTCTAAGACACTCTACCAATGTGTAAAATAAAAATGTTGGCGTAACCTATAGGAAGGGGGAGAAAATGTTTTCAAGATTTCAACCCCCTTAAAACGAACTTTCCGGTGACTCGATTTTTTTCTTAATTTTTTTTCAGAAGCTTTGTGAAGGAACCTAACAACATGTGAAATAAAAAATTTGGCGTAACCCATAGGATAGAGGAGAAAAATTTTTCAAGATTTCAAACCCTTTAAAACAAACTTTCCGGTGACTCCATATTTTTGTCAATTTTTTCACAAAGGCTTTCTAAGACACTTTACCGATGTGTAAAATAAAAAAGTTGGCGTAACCCATAGGAAGGGGGAGAAAATTTTTTCAAGATTTCAACCCCCTTAAAACGAACTTTCCGGTGACTCAATTTTTTTCTTCATTTTTTTTTCAGAAGCTTTGTGAAGGAACCTAACAACATGTGAAATAAAAAAATTGGCGTAACCCATAGGATAGAGGTGAAAATTTTTTCAAGATTTCAAACCCTTTAAAACAAACTTTCCGGTGACTCCATATTTTTGTCAATTTTTTCACAAAGGCTTTCTAAGACACTCTACCGATGTGTAAAATAAAAAAGTTGGCGTAACCCATAGGAAGGGGGAGAAAAATTTTTCAACATTTCAACCCCCTTAAAACGAACTTTCCGGTGACTCGATTTTTTTCTTAATTTTTTTTCAGAAGCTTTGTGAAGGAACCTAACAACATGTGAAATAAAAAAGTTGGCGTAACCCATAGGATGGAAGAGAAAATTTTTTCAAGATTTCAAACCCTTTAAAACAAACTTTCCGGTGACTTCATATTTTTGTCAATTTTTTCACAAAGGCTTTCTAAGACACTCTACCGATGTGTAAAATAAAAAAGTTGGCGTAACCCATAGGAAGGGGGACAAAAAATTTTCAATATTTCAACCCCCTTAAAACGAACTTTCCGGTGACTCGATTTTTTTCTTAATTTTTTTGCAGAAGCTTTGTGAAGGAATCTAACAATATGTGAAATAAAAAAATTGGCGTAACCCATGGGATGGAGGAGAAAATTTTTTCAAGATTCCAAACCCTTTAAATCAAACTTTCCGTTGACTCCATTTTTTTGTTAATTTTTTCACAAAGGCTCTCTAAGACACTCTACCGATGTGTAAAATAAAAAAGTTGGCGTAACCCATAGGAAGGGGGAGAAAACTTTTTCAAGATTTCAAACCATTTAAAACAAACTTTCCGGTGACTCGATTTTTTTCTTAATTTTTTTTCAGAAGCTCTGTGAAGGAACCTAACAACATGTGAAATAAAAAAATTGGCGTAACCCATAGGATAGAGGAGAAAATTTTTTCAAGATTTCAAACCCTTTAAAACAAACTTTCCGGTGACTCCATATTTTTGTCAATTTTTTCACAAAGGCTTTCTGAGACACTCTACTGATGTGTCAAATAAAAAAGTTGGCGTAACCCATAGGAAGCGGGAGAAAAATTTTTCAAGGTTTCAACCCCCTTAAATCGAACTTTCCGGTGACTCGATTTTTTTCTTAATTTTTTTTCAGAAGCTTTGTGAAGGAACCTAACAACATGTGAAATAAAAAAGTTGGCGTAACCCATAGGATGGAAGAGAAAATTTTTTCAAGATTTCAAACCCTTTAAAACAAACTTTCCGGTGACTCCATATTTTTGTTAATTTTTTCACAAAGGCTTTCTAAGACACTCTACCGATGTGTAAAATAAAAAAGTTGGCGTAACCCATAGGAAGGGGGACAAAAATTTTTCAATATTTCAACCCCCTTAAAACGAACTTTCCGGTGACTCGATTTTTTTCTTAATTTTTTTTCAGAAGCTTTGTGAAGGAATCTAACAATATGTGAAATAAAAAAATTGGCGTAACCCGTGGGATGGAGGAGAAAAATTTTTCAAGATTCCAAACCCTTTAAATCAAACTTTCCGTTGACTCCATTTTTTTGTCAATTTTTTCACGAAGCCTCTCTAAGACACTCTACCGATGTGTAAAATAAAAAAGTTGGCGTAACCCATAAGAAGGGGGAGAAAAATTTTTCAAGTTTTCAAACCCCTTAAAACAAACTTTCCGGTGACTCGATTTTTTTCTTAATTTTTTCCCAGAAGCTGTCTGAAGCAACCTAACGATATGTGAAATAAAAAAATTGGCGTAACCCATGGAATGGAAGAGAAAATTTTTTCAAGATTTCAAACCCTTTAAAACAAACTTTCCGGTGATTCGATTAAAGTACTAATTTTTTTGTAAAGGCTTTCAAGTGCATACCAACCAGTTGTGAAATAAAAAAGTTAGCGTAACCCTTACGGTTGTTGATAAAAAATTTTCAAGTTTTCTATCGCCTCGGATTGTACTCTCCGGTGCCTCGAGCCCAACGCGGTACGTGGATACCCCTTCTCCGAAGCAGCGACCAAGCGAGTGAGACAGAGACGCCGTCCCCGCCGCGTACGTGCCGCCAAGCGAGACAGCGATACTCTGTCGCGCGGTTCCTTGAGCGATCAGTAAATGAGTGGTTTTTCGTACTTTCCGGTGACTCGATTTTTTCGTCAATTTTTTCACCAATGCTTTCTAGGGCACTTTAACGATGTGTCAAATGAAAAAGTTGGCGTAACTCATAGGAAGGGGGAGAAAATTTTTTCAAGATTTCAAACCCCTTAAAACGAACTTTCCGGTGACTCGATTTTTTTCTTAATTTTTTCCCGCAAGCTTTCTGGACCAGCCCAACGATATGTAAAATAAAAAAATTGGCGTAACCTATAGGATGAGTAAGAAAACTTTTTCAAGATTTCAAATCATTTAAATCAAACTTTCCGTTGACTCCATTTTTTTGTTAATTTTTTCACAAAGGCTCTCTAAGACACTCTACCGATGTGTAAAATAAAAAAGTTGGCGTAACCCATAGGAAGGGGGAGAAAACTTTTTCAAGATTTCAAACCATTTAAAACAAACTTTCCGGTGACTCGATTTTTTTCTTAATTTTTTTTCAGAAGCTCTGTGAAGGAACCTAACAACATGTGAAATAAAAAAATTGGCGTAACCCATAGGATAGAGGAGAAAAATTTTTCAAGATTTCAAACCCTTTAAAACAAACTTTCCGGTGACTCCATATTTTTGTCAATTTTTTCACAAAGGCTTTCTGAGACACTCTACCGATGTGTAAAATAAAAAAGTTGGCGTAACCCATAGGAAGGGGGAGAAAAATTTTTCAAGATTTCAACCCCCTTAAAACGAACTTTCCGGTGACTCGATTTTTTTCTTAATTTTTTTTCAGAAGCTTTGTGAAGGAACCTAACAACATGTGAAATAAAAAAATTGGCGTAACCCATAGGATAGAGGAGAAAAATTTTTCAAGATTTCAAACCCTTTAAAACGAACTTTCCGGTGACTCCATATTTGTGTCAATTTTTTCACAAAGGCTTTCTAAGACACTCTACCGATGTGTAAAATAAAAAAGTTGGCGTAACCCATAGGAAGGGGGAGAAAAATTTTTCAAGTTTTCAAACCCCTTAAAACAAACTTTCCGGTGACTCGATTTTTTTCTTAATTTTTTTCCAGAAGCTGTCTTAAGCAGCCTAACGATATGTGAAATAAAAAAGTTGGCGTAACCCATAGAATGTGTAGGAAAATTTCTTCAATTATTGAACTCCCTTAAATAACTATTTCCGGTCGGTTAAGGTCCGCGAAACTTTGTGTACCTCATTTTTATGATCAATCGAACTGATCTATGAAATAAAAAAGTTGGCGTGACAACTTCGAAAAATTTTTGATTTCGTTGTTTTCCAACGATGGAAACTTCAACATCATGATTTTTTTCAGTAATGATATACACAAAATTTATACAGGAAAAGTGTGGACCACGAGGAAACGTTTGGCCAATTATACTGATTGATTTTCCGGATTTTGAATTTAAATCGAGTATAATTTTCAATTTGATATTGAGGTAGAATTCGTGACGACGCACAAATGAATTCACACGAATAATTGTGAAAAAATGAAGAAGATCTTTTGGATCGCATTAAATTCTAAAAGTGGTTGGTCGTCATGGAATTAAATTATTTTACATAGTTGAAAAAATATCTACAAATTATTCGATCAATTGAACTGTTTACTTATTAAAATTCACATTTTTAGTACACTTCACTATCTTTTTACGTTGTGGTAAATTAACATGTAAAATCATTTTTTCACAAACACTTTAATCAGCATTCGGTCTAACAAACATTACAATTATACGACTGTTTCAATTTTGTATAAATATGCAGACGTAATTACGTGCTCGGTTGCACATAAATTTGTTCGTACGTGAAAGCATAATTCTACGAAACTTTGAAAAAAATAAAAAAAAAAAGAAGAAAAAAAGGATAAAACAGATTTCTCGAAGGACACTTCGACATCGGTATGTTCGTATTTGGTTACAGTTTTTTTTACGGTCGTCCAGACGTCTCGATACCCAATTAAATACACTATTTGATATTTCCATTAATATTCATAAATTATTTTGTGCAATTTGCATCGGGGCTTAGCAAAGTAATTCACGGTTTAAATATGTACAAAATATCGGGCAGTCTACTCTGTAACTCATGTTGAATCGTATGATTGAAAAAGTTGTTCTATTTTTAATTGCTTAATCTTGCAAATAGTTACGATCTACGTTTCATCAGATAAATAATGATAAGAGATTTTTAAATGTAAGGCATCCGTAGGAATACTGTAATTCTGCGGAAAATTCATAGCCATTAAGGCCAATTTGCATTGACCAATGGATAAAGAGATGTGAATTGTTATTTTTAATCCTCAGCTCACTGATACTTTTAAATCTCATTGTTTCTTGTTTCGAAAAATCGAGTTTAATTAGTGCACAAGCATTTCGTAATAATAATTATGGAATGTAATATTGAAATGTATTATCCGACGTATGAGAGCCTAAGCTAGAGTCACTCCGTTCAAAAAAATGTCCATGCGTTTAAAAAAAGAAAAACAAAAACAAATAAACGTTCATTAGAAATGCTTGCTCAAGTTAAATACATACTTAGGATCATTCGCCAAGGTTCCCTTTCACGCTTCATAAAAACCTGATGAATAACAAAAAATTATGTCTGGACAGACGCGTGAATAATCAATTTAAATTAATATATAATGTTTTATGAAAAACACGTAACTACGATTCAAAAATTATTTCAATGTATTCGATTGGTGAAAAAAAGATGCCGTGATCGAAATGAGACTACAAAATGTTCAATCAAAAAATTTGGTTGATTAATAAAATAATAAATATGTACGTTGATGTGAGGAAACAATAAATTTTTAATAAAAAAATGGGCATGCAGTGAATCTGGATTTAAAAACATAGCCCGGAAATAAAATTTTCTTTTAGAAAATCAAAATCTCTCGCAATGGTAATTGAATGTTAGAACTATTTAAAATTATTCGAAAGATCCGCCATTTAGGCATTAACGGGGTCATCCCATGTGACAGCTATTTTTTTCGCTTTTTTAGGATTTTTTTTTTGATGAACCATTAAAACACACTATCTTTGAAGTTTTACCACACATTTATTAACATTTTTACAGTCCCTCAGAATTTTATCAAACAAAAATAACGAGCTGAATCAACTTTACACCGTTTGGAAGACACTCATGTGTTGGCTGACGGCTGCCATGATCCCGGAGGTTTTGCTCATCTAAAATCAAAAAATCAAACGGCATTTTAATTTGTAAATCTGAGGCTATCGCTGGAACTAGAATAAAGTAAAAATATCGAAAACTGAATTTTTGGCACGGTTTTAAATGTTAAGTTCCAAGTTTCGTCGTTTTTTTCGACATTTAAAACCGTGCCAAAAATTCAGTTTTCGATATTTTTACTTTATTCTAGTTCCAGCGATAGCCGCAGGTTTACAAATTAAAATGCTGTTTGATTTTTTGATTTCAGATGAGCAAAACCTCCGGAATCATGGCAGCCGTCAACCAACACATGAGTGTCTTCCGAACGGTGTAAAGTCGATTCAACTCGTTATTTTTGTTTGATAAAATTCTGAGGGACTATAAAGATGTTAATAAATGTGTGGTAAAAATTTAAAGATATAGTGTTTTAATGGTTCATAAAAAAAAATTCCCAAAAAAGCGAAAAAAAAATAGCTGTCACATGGGATGACCCCATTCAAGAGCTAAAAAATGGTTATGAGTGTATGGAAAATTGAAAATTTCAATCCAGCGACTATGTTATGGCAATAAAAACCATGTGTGGAAAGACGTTCGGTGACTAGACTCGTCTCAGTGTTTTTTATTACATTGTAAACGAAAGTTTCGATCGCCATACGGTTTCGGCAGCATTAGGTGTACATTACTATGCAGTTCTGTATAATGGTCGAATCCATCGGTACGGCAGAGAGCGTGAGGAACAATTCAGTGCCCAGATAGCCAAATGACCGTACGGTACTATAGTACGATAAGAGTACGCCGTACTATACCGTGTTAATATTATATCTATATTATGCTGAATCGTATGATTTGCTATCTGGGTGACGATGAGAGAAAATAATGGTGAGCCTTTTTCGAATCGTCTATTTAGATGGAATACCGGACCATCCTATCTGCATGAAACAGTTTCTTTCGAATCTCAAATTTCCTAATTTTTATTGAATGAATGATGCATTGATTCATCCACGATGATTTGAACGATTTCGTAAAAAAAATTACACAAAATGTATGCACTTGTTTTATAAAAATGGTGTAATGGCATTTTAATAATTATAAGTGTTAAGAAATTAAACTGTCGAGAGTCAGTTTAATGAAAAATCCACACAAATTTTAATACAGTGCTGGATATTTATTTACAACGTAAGAGCCAAAATTTTGAACGCATGAAATCTTAGGGAATAAACATCTTATAATTTTGTGAGATACTATGGAAAATCGAAGAAATCTAATGAAGTAAAATAATCAGAATAACGACTCTAATAACAGGATTGCAACTAATGCATTATTTTTTTTAATGCATTATCGTCTTCATTAACCATTAAAATTAAATGGTTAGTGGAAAATATTTCCATTAACCATTAAAATTAAATGGTTAATGAAAAATATTTCCATTAACCATTTAATTAAATGGTTAGTGGAAATTATTTCCATTGACAATTAAAATTAAATTGTTAATGGAAAATATTCCCATTAACCATTTAATTAAATGGTTAATGGAAATTATTTCCATTAACCATTTAAATTAAATGATTAATGGAAGATATTCCCATTAACCATTTAATTAAATGGTTAATGGTCAATGAAAATATTTTCCATTACCCATTTAATTAAATAATAGTAATCGAGGTTTCCTCGGTTACTAGTACCGGCAGTAGTTTCGGCTTGGGTCAAAATGACCCGATGGTAGTAATCGAGGTTCACTCGGTTACCAGTAGCAGTACCAGTTTTGGTCTGGGTCAAAATGACCCTATGGTAGTAACCGGAGTTTTCTCGGTTACTAGTGGCGGGGATGGTTTTGGTCTGGTTCAAGTAGACCCAGTGCGTAAATTTTTACTGTCCTTTTACGTACTTGAAAAAATGCTCCCATCACGGTGATTGTGACGAAAAATAAGGAGGAAAGAATTATTGGAGAATTACAGGCACGTTATTATCTATGATAATTCTAAATATCTATGATAATTCGTACTGAACTTATATGAACTTCTGCATATGTATACATAACGGTTTTGACGCGTAGTGAAGACTGCTATGCTTGTACAATTTACGAGTGATAAACGTCTAAATCATGGAGTCGGTCTAGGAGCTTAACACATAACATAATCAATTTCTTCCGTTGTTTTGTCTACTCCCTGTCTGTCTCAATTTTTTTCGGCGACTACACCGCGGGCCGAGGACAGGTGAGTGATTAGAGCCCGAGGGAAAGGAGAAATTGAAAATCAAGAAAAGAGAACGATTAAATTTTACAAAAAGGTGAGAAGGCGGGCCATTCAGGTAGGGCCAAGGTACGCAAAAGAGCAACGAAGAGAGAGAGAGAGAGAGAGAGAGAGAGAGAGAGAGAGAGAGAGAGAGAGAGAGAGAGAGAGAGAGAGAGAGAGAGAGAGAGAGAGTTTTTCTTGAGTTTGACGTAAAAAATATTCTCTATTCTGTTAAATAGTAGTAAAATATTTTGAATACACTGGTCCAGATGTAGGTTTTTTCCTCGAACTATTTTTGAGATGACTTTACGTAACCAAGAAAATCTTGATTACTACCATTGGATTATTTTAACCCAGAATAAAACCGCTTCAACTACTAGTAACCGAGAAAACCTCGGTTACTACCATTGAGTCATTTCGACCCAGAATAAAACCGTTCCCACTACTAGTAACCGAAAAAACCTTGGTTACTACTATTGGGTCATTTGGACCCAGAATAAAATCATTCCCGCTACTAGTAACCGAGAAAACCACGGTTACCGCCATTGGGTCATTCTGACCCAGAATAAAACCGTTCCCGCTACTAGTAACCGAGAAAACCTTGGTTACTACTATTGGGTCATTTGGACCCAGAATAAAATCATTCCCGCTACTAGTAACCGAGAAAACCACGGTTACCGCCATTGGGTCATTTTGACCCAGAATAAAACCGTTCCCGCGACTAATAACCGAAAAAACCACAGTTACTGCCATTGAGTCATTTTGACCCAGAATGAAACCACTCCCGCCACTAGTAACCGAAAAAACCACGGTTACTACCATTGGGTCATTTTGACCCAGAATAAAACCATTCCCGCTACTAGTAAACGAGAAAACCACGTTTATTACCATTGGGTCATTTTGACCCAGAATAAAACCATTCCCGCTACTAGTAAATGAGAAAACCACGTTTATTACCATTGGGTCATTTTGACCCAGAATAAAACCGTTCCCGCTACTAGTAATCGATAAAACTTGCTTATTACTATTATTATTACTATTGATTATTACTTATTACTATTGGGTCACTTTAACCCAGAATAAAACCATTCCCGCTACTAGTAACCGAGAAAACCACGGTTACTGCCATTGGGTCATTTTGACCCAGAATAAAACCGTTCCCGCTATTAGTAATCGAGAAAACCACGGTTACTGCCATTGGGTCATTTTGACCCAGAATAAAACCGTTGCCGTTACTAGTAATCGAGAAAATCTCGGTTACTACCATTGGGTCATTTTGACCCAGAATAAAACCGTTCCCACTATTAGTAACCGAGAAAACCACGGTTACTACCATTGGGTCATTTTGACCCAACCTAAAACCACTCCTACCACTAGTAACTGAAAAAACCACGGTTACTACCATTGGGTCATTTTGACCCAGAATAAAACTTCTCTAATAAAATAATAAAATAATAAAACTTCGCTACTTGTAACCGAGAAAACCTCGGTTACTACCATAAGGTCATTTTGACCCATACCAAAACTGATATTGCTACTGGTAACCGAGTGAACCTCGATTACTACCATCGGGTCATTTTGAGCCAAGCCGAAACTACTGCCAGTACCAGTAACCGAGGAAACCTCGATTAGTATTATTTAATTTTAATGGTTAATGGAAAATATTTCCATTGACCATTAAAATTAAATGGTCAATGGAAATTATTTCCATTAACCATTTAATTAAATCGTTAATGGAAATAATTTCCATTAACCGTTTAATTTAAAAGGCTAATGGAAATTGTTTTCATTAACCATTTAAATTAAATGGTTAAATTAAATCGTTAATGGAAATAATTTCCATTAACCATTTAATTTAAATGGCTAATGGAAATTATTTTCATTAACCATTTAAATTAAAAGGTTAATGGGAAATATTTTCATTAAGAATTTCGCAACTCTGTTTCATAAACGTTATAACTTTTTATCAAACGACTTTTTGGTTTTACTGATTTCTTCTCCGGATTGGTCGGAGTCTGGCGTTTCGATTTCACTACAATTAAACATCAATAGATGCGTTTGTACAATGTTATAGAGCAATAAAAGTCGTCGGTCCAATAGACCGATAGTGTGTAAGTAAGGCACTAAAAGTTATAGTGTGTAGCTAGGTTTAAATAGTTAATAATTAAAAAATATAATTGTTTCGATAGATACATTTACACTTGATTTAGTAGCAAACATGACCCAACTTTTCACAATGATTATTTTAAGGATTCTCAGCTCGGCTCAGTCGGTGTGATCAATAAAATTACGACATCAGTTTAATGTCACAAAAATCTTTAATTTGTCTACAATTTTTCAGAACAATTTTTATGAAGTATTTTATCGTCCGTATTTAATTAAATTTTTATGTTTAATTCCAATGAAGCATTCTAATTAAATCTAAGAAAAATGTTGCCGATGAAATTTGAAAAAATCGAACAAACAACCCTAGTGGGTTCTAGGAGACAATTATTTTGAGTGTATTTCTAATGTACATATTAAACCACGAGAATAACTAAAATCATTGGTTTAAAATTAGGTAGATGAATAAATCAGGCTGCCTTCAATTTTCGGTGGATCTTTTCTTTAAATTCAAATTCTTTACAAAAATAGAATTATTCATAATTTGTTTTTATATCTTTAAAAAAATTTTTGAAGTCTCTACTCGGAGTGTTACGCGATTTCATGAAAAGTGTAAGAGTAAAGATTGGATAAGTTATTCGAGATTTACAAGGACGAATTCAAAAAAAATTTATACGAACCTGCTGCTCCGAGAATTGTGCATATTATAAAATGGTTAAAAATTGAGGTAACACATAAACATTTATTTGTTTCTTAAATTCTTTCATCATTTTTGTAGTAATACGGGGTCATGAGAAAAGAATTATATGCATTGAGGAGAATCGAGGCTGTGAGAAACTTTCTTTGAATCGATTAACAACCATCTTTCGATGTAAGGTATCGGGGATGGGTTTGCACGTGCGATCAGGCACGAATCGTTGGTAGAAAATAAATCATGGCCAATGTCCTTCATTGCCAAATCTCTAAACCTCACAGATGGGGTCAAATTGTCTCCTTAGTAAATCATGATAAATCAGGTATCAGCGATCTCCAGAGTACCTCATCTGCGCTTAGTTTCAACGTTTTATCCTCAATAGTGACGCTCGAGAGTTTCAGGTTAATGAACTTCACAGTCAATATCTGGTTTGCGGCCGTTCCAGGAATTCCCCACGAGGAATATCCTTCAACTTTGAACACCCTCGTTATTCTTAAAATATCTGTTTATATATATATATATATATATATATATATATATATATACTAGGGTGATGCAAAAAAAATTGACTTTTTTTGACTTCACGAAAAAGTAATTCTCTTATAATTTGGGCCTTGAAAAAAAATTTTTAGAGGTCGTGCCAGCGACGTTTAGATATTTTTTTCGAGTTTCAGCGAAAAATCATGATATACAAGTATCGATTTTTCTGTGTCGCAACAAAAATTGTTCGTACTTAATGAAAAGTTGATTCTCACAAAAATTGAGTTTAAAAGAAAAAAAATTAGAAGTCGCATCAGCAGCTTTTCTAAATTTTTTTTTCAATTTCTCGTAAACATCGTGATACAAAAAAATGGTTCTCTTTGTGTCGCAGGTTGATATGTTAGCATTTCATGAAAAAGTTATTCTCCCAAAGTTTGAATCTTGTAAAAAAAATGTTTAGGGGTGCCTCCGGTGACTTTTAGATATTTTTTTATAATTTCGGGTAAAAATCGTGACATGAAAAAGTAAATTTCTGTGTATCGAAGTTTATATGCTAGAATTTCATGAAAAAGTAATTCTCCCAAATTTTGAGCCTAGTAAAAAATTGATTCGAGGTCACACCCAGCGACTATGATTTTTTTTTTCTAAATTCGTTTTCGGTAGAGTGATAACGCATTTACTTACGACAAGAAAAAATCCAATTTTTATATCACGGTGTTTAGCCGAAATTAGAAAGAAATATCTGAAAGTCGCTGGGGTTTCCTCAAAAAATTTGTTTAGAAGACTAAAATTTTGCAAAAATTACTGTTTTAGTTAGTACTAATATTTTTAGTTGCCAGACACAAGAAACCACATCTAAATATCATGATTTTCAAGCAAAATTATGAAAAAAATATCTAAACGTCACTGGAGGCATCTCTAAAAATTTTTTTAGAAGGTAAATATTTACAATCGCCACTTTTGCTAAAAACGCCTCCAAATTTTTTTTTTTTCATTCCATAATGATGAAAAGTGGTATATCGTATAATATTAAGAGGGGGGAAGCAGTTTTTAAGGGGGTAAACAATTTTTTCCAAATTGTCAAATTATTTTGGAAAGTTTGATATTAATGAAAAATGGTATCCCATGCCATATTAAGGAGCTAGAATTTGTTTTTAAGGGGGCAGCACACAACAACACAACAAAGTCAGTGACTGAAAGGCAGAAAAATAAGAGAAAAAGTACATGTTGAAATAGTAGGGTGGGTTTGTAACATCTCAGGATGTGTGTGTGCAATCACACGGAACGCCTTCATGCCTTCTTTTGTGCTATGAGAGATGTCTTTACAATAAGCAACAGCAATGAAGAAATGACTCACAGGCACGGTGACAGTGACAGCGACAAAAGACAAACCGATAAATAAAAACAGATAAATAAAAAATAAAAAAATGTGTATATTTCCCCTTCCCTCTCCCTGAAATTACTTGTCATATCATTTTTTTATTAATAAGAATGCTTAAAAAATAATTTGGCATGCTTTTTGGCAAAAGTGGCGATTGTAAATATTTACCCCATTTTTTATATCGCGATGATTACGAGAAAATGAAAAAAAAAAATTAGAAAAGCCGCTGGAGCGACCTCTAAATTTTTTTCTTTTTAACTAAAATTTTGAGAGAATAAAATTTGTATTAAGTACTAACAATTTTTGTTGCGACACCGAAAAATCGATATTTGTATATCATGATTTTTCGCTAAAATTGAAAAAAAAATACTTAAACGTCGTTGGTGCGACCTCTAAACATTTTTTTACAAGGTCCAAATTGTGAGAGAATTACTTTTTCATGAAGTATTGACATAATCACTGCAAAACCGAATTTTGTTGAAATATTGAAATATTTTATTGGACGTATTCAACAAAATTATTTCATCCAGGCAACAAAATTTTTGTCGTTTCAACAAAGTTTCTTTTCAGTATAACGAAGTTTTGTTGTAACATTCGAAATTTTGTTGTCTGGATGAAATAACTTTGTTGAATACGTCCAACAAAATATTTCAATATTTCAACAAAATTCGGTTTTCTGTGTTGCGACTTTAAGAAAAAAAAAAAAGTCGATTTTTTTTTGCATCACCCTAATATATACGCATTTGCATGTAGCTACTTTTGTATAAATTTTGTTTTTATTCCTTGGACCAAAAATGATTTGTATCGCCTGCGAAAGGACTGACGTAGTAAAAATTGCGTCGTTTAATACGGATATTATGTTCAAAAGAATATTTATGTTTTTTTTTCTATAACTCATTTTCAATCTGTCACTGAACTTAATTATTCTATATCAGTTCTCCCTGAGATAGAAATAAGCCCAGACACAACCACATTTTTCGCTTTTTCAATTCTTCTTTTTTCTTTTTTTGTATACCATTTGAAGATCGGTGATGTTCACTCACGAATTTAGAAAAATTAATACGACTACATTATCAAGATCAATTTTTCATTTGGGTTCTTTATTATTTTAGGCTGGATGTCAAAAACCATATACGAGTTCTTCAAGGCTCTCATCTTATTCAGGAAGCTTAGGTATTTGAGAAGGCATGAACGAGTGTCTTCGACAGCCCAAGGCCTTCGCCTCTTGGATTATGGATTTGGATGACATTAGAAATGTATGCAGAAAGCCTAGACGAAGAAACATAAAAACCAGAGGACGTTCGTAAGAAATAAATCAATTTCTTTCCATTAGTAGATATGGGAAGAAGTCTCTTGGCATTGCTGTCAATAGCATGGAAAAGAAAATTATTTTTATTGAATAATAGTATTTTAATTGTTCCTTATTTGTTTAAACGATCAAAATTAACAACTCGTGAAATAAAATATTGTATAATGAAAATTGATAAATTATACAATTGAGAAATAAATGTACTTTGATCACATGTCGAAGAAAAATAAAGTTTTACAGAAAATTCTAAATCTTGATGAAACAAGAATTCATCAATGAAGTTTTAGCGCGGTCGGAGCATATTTAACATTTTTTATTCCGACCTCAATCCCAACTAGGTCAGAAAACAGGTAACCAAGAGAAGCAGGGCTATTTCTCTTACGAACTTGAATTCTTTCCTCTCTCATTAATGAGAGGATCGAATATCGGAACTTGCTACATGATTTTGAATATATTACAAAAATAATTTTTGCCGGGAAAACCCCTCATCGAAGCAGAAAAAAAACACAGTTGTCTTATTCGAACGATTACTTCATTTGATCATACGATCCGAATTTTCAAGAATTTTCGATCGATTGACTCGCAACAAATTTTAAATTCACGTTGAAGGAACATATCCAAAAAGAGTAAAGGTATTTATCTCCTGTGCATTATTACTTTCAATTGTCCCTACGATCCGAATTTTTAAGGTCTCTGAAGTGATTGACACAAAAAATCCACAAATTAGCAGTAATATTGTAGATTGAAAACGAAATCTGAGATCTCTTGATAAAATCATCGAAACAGATTTTTTGTCTCTCTTCTTCAATACTTTGGCGTCAGTCCAGAATAATCATTGTTTAATTTTAGTTAGAACATTAATTAACGGGAGAAACCAGTTTAGGAGGCCGAAATTCTGGTGTTTTTCGTGAATTTTTTTAACAGGGAAGGAATAACCAGAATTTGTTTAAGCTTGGAGGATATTTTATTCATGTTTTGAAGTACACTTTGTAATTTTTTCAAGTCATTTCCGCCGGAAATAGTGGAGTTAGAAGCTGCTGTCCATGGACAATCGCCATCCGAGTTTTTTGCTGGTGGGCATTCCTGAAGTCACAATTTTTATCTGTAATAATTACATTTTTTGTTTTTCGTTAACAACATATTTCCTAAGAATATGAACCTAATTGTGATCAAAAAAGTTGAAAATTGCATGTTTTTGAGGTGTTTGAACACAATGTCATGTTTTTATACCATGTTTTTTCACCTTTTTTGCATTAAAAAAATATTTTTAATAATAATATCATCCCAGAGTTAGGTTCATATAGACTGTAATTGAATAAAGAATATTCACACACATTTTCAGAACGATTGGTCAATAACTTTTTGAGCTAGAATGCCCACCAGTTGAAAAAAAGTCGTCCATGGACAGCAGCTTCTAACTCCACTATTTCCGGCGGAAATGACTTGAAAAAATTACAAAGTGTACTTCAAAACATGAATAAAATATCCTCCACGTTTAAACAAATTCTGATTATTCCTTCCCTGTTAAAAAAATTCACGAAAAACACCAACATTTTGGCCTCCTAAACTGGTTTCTCCCGTTAAATGGAGTATGAAAAAATGTTGTGGCACGTAATTCCTCTAATGAAATTTAGTAAAAATGTGATTTTTCACGTTCGAGTTCTAACGTTAATTCAGACTAGGTTACGGACTCTAGGAACAAAGTGGACGACTTCATTAGCTGTATCACAAAAAATAAAAATGTTCGTGGACATGTGTGCATCTTTATATATCGAGATTTTAACGAGGCACCTTCTTTTTTCGACCTCCAACTCGGCCATCAGCCGTCGTACTGTCGTCGCAGTCGCGAAGGAACAACCGCGATGAAATAAAGTTCTTTCATCAGTCGAGGCAAGACCAGCAACCTCCACCACCATCGGACCGAACAAGTTCCCCTTCGTGAACATGTATTGACATACAGTCCATTGACGTTCTTATACAGACGGCGGCGCAACGTTGCCAGACATTTTATAACCCTATCCCCCCCCCCCCCGTCTGACGTCTCTTAAAAGTGGGTACGGTCTTAGAAAATCTCCCCCACTTTTTTTCTCACGCGGTTCCCTCAGCTCCAAAATTAAATTTTACTCATTTTCAGTACGACTGAAGGTTCAGTTAAAAAAATAATCAAACGAAAGGAGAATTAACCCTAGTTACACACTATGGGGTCCAATGGACCGACAGCAATACATTTTCACCTTTTTTTCACCACACGCCTTTTCATAAACGTTATAACTTTTCATAAAACAACTTTTTGGCTTTACTGATTTCTTCTCCGGATTGGTCGGAGTCTGGCGTTTCGATTTCACTACAATTAAACCTCAATAGACGCGTTTGTTACAATGTTATAGAGCAATAAAAGTCGTCGGTCCAATAGACCGATAGTGTGTAAGTAAGGTACTAAAAGTTATAGTGTGTAGTTAGGGTTAAGATAAGACATTTTTCGACAGATACATTGAACCTTAATTGGTTAAACAATCGTCAATTAATTTTATAAAATTTAGACGCGTTGATTTGTACTGAAATTTCATCAGCTTCAGATTTTAATCTTGTTTATGGAAAACTCTTTGAATTTGAAGGGGTGATTTATTTATGTACTTATCGGACTTAAGGTCAAGATCTCGTACCAACTGAGCCGTAAAACTGAGTGCGAGAGAGATGCTGCAAGTTTCGGAAGTGAAAAATATCCACAACGTTCGTCCGATCGGAGTGAAAAAAGACTTGATCGATTTTTATCCGATCTATAGACAAATTTTTATTGCCCTCAGTTTTTAAGGCAGCTCAAAGATTTTGTTAGTTTCAATTCGCCATAAAATACTGTAAAAATTAAGTACTTCGTAAACTTCATCTGCTTCACAAATTCCTCGAAAAAGGTTTGGCATTAAATATAATAGAAAAGAAATAATAGAAATAAGCAATAATAGAAAAGAAAAAAAAATTCTATCACCATTTTTCGGAAAAGTTGCTCTTCTGAATATTTACCAAGTTTATGAAGGTCTTTTTAATTTTATAACATTGTGTAAAGTAGAAGATTGAAACAGGAGCATTTGGTTGATATCAGAACAGTCAAGATTAGGAAGAATTTATCCTGAGAACTTTCTCCCACATAACTTTCTGGACATTATGGGAACTTGAAACTTGATTCGATCAGATTTCAGCTCGATAATCTTGCCTCGAAACTCGATTAAAGTTTTAAGACGATTGGATGATGAAAAGACTTAATTAAAAATCGAAAATATAATTATCAAAGAAGAATTGGACTATTTTGGCTTATTTTGGATTCAGAGCAAGGTTTTATCGTTCAGTCAAGATGGTTTATTTTAATAAAAATTTATCGACTCCTGAGATCGCAGTGGAAATGACGACTTCTTCGATCATTAGTACGTTCAAAGATCCCAATTCAAGGAAGGAATATTTTCTCATTCATTCTTTTTCCAATGCTTTTTTTCTGGAGAAACTTAACAAATTAAAAATTTTCTGGAGAAATAACAAATTAAAAATCGAGGCTTCGAAATAAAACTTTGGCGTTCTTTTCAGTTTTGAAAAAGTGAGACGCGAAAAGATGAGTGTACCACGTGGTAATTTATCGTCGTGGTTGACAAAAACGTGAGCACGGAATAAGGAGGCGCGAAAAAGAGAAAGAGAGAGGGGGCGATAGGACAAATCATTGGACCATAACGCACAACGATGGAAACGGTGTACAAGTGTATAGAACCGAGAGAACCAAGCAATGGTACGGGCCCAGAGGATCGAGAGTGGTAGGAAAGGGTCGCTGGGGTTACCCTACCACCGATAGTATAAAGCTAACAGTCTCATCGACAGAGGCTTCTAAAGTCCACTTAAATATCGGAACTCGCTGGTGTCCCCAGTCACGTCGAGTCCACGATACTAATTTTCGTTTCCTCGTGTTTGCATTGTTTTCTGCAACCGATAAAATATTATAAATTTGGGTTTTTAGCTCAATCAAAAAGCCAATTTATCTTGGAACATTTATCGACATTTATTCATTTCCCGGTGCCTAAAATTTACTTTTAACACAAAATAATCTAATTCGCCCGATTCCTCCTCGACTAATTTAGTCGACGGCGAATAAATTTTATTCTACCGCGATTATTTACCCATTTCCTCTATTGGGCCCCGAATATTCGGCGAGGATTACAGTGCAGTGTTTTCAGTTTCGAATTCTAATTACTCAAACAAGGACTTTAGTGCACCGAGACTAGAAACTTTTTTATCTTCGCATATATAATAATTCGGTGGGATCTTCAAAATTGTTTCGTTTTCTCTTTCCACTGATTTTGTCATTCGAAATCCCTTTCTGGCTGGAGTCCACTTATAGGTAGGTCCGGATTATTGTGAATTGAAACTCTATTCTATTTATTACTTCAACTGTTTTAATTCATTCATTTCTTCATTGGTCAATTTTTCTTTCACATAATTCATTCCGTTCTCCGATTGACACTGAGTGAACATAATCGAAATTACATTTACATCGTTGTTAATAAAGTAAAAAACTAATGAAAATTGAACAAATCTTCAGCCGAAAAATCATTGTCTGGATACAAAAATATATTTATCGAATGCTGAACTTAAAAAAAAAAAAAGCTTCGCTGTAAAACTTGATTTATAATTTCCCAATTATAACTGATCTAATTAAATACCATAAACATTTTTTTAGCCTTGTTAAATAAATTATTATTGAATCAGTATTTTTTGTTTAACACGTTTCGATTAATACTTTTGTTGAATAATTTTCAAGCCAAGAGCACCAGCATAGGATAACTCACGGGCGAGATATAATGGAATACTGACAAGTGAACTATCACAAATATGGCATAACCGGTATAACACTGACACGGGGAAAGTGGATCGAAAGTACATCGAACCGTTGATATTTTTATCACTTTACAACGATTAATCTTTTAGCAACATAATAGTATGCATAATTAAAAATCTGAACGACATTTTTCAATAATTAATCCAAATAACGTGACAATATGACTCGACGTAAAATCTAGTAACGTTTGTTGAAGGTCCATTGACGATCTGGGTAATCGATTCGTGAGATATAAGAATCAAAAGACATGGAAGACAAATTGGCATTGGAAGGCTAGCATTGATAGTACTCGCTCGATATTAATAATGAATTATTGTGTTAATAATTATGTGAGCGAATAAAGATTTATTATTATTTGAGTTTAATTAATAATTATGATAATAATGTTGATGGAATAAACATTAATTGTTATTTGGGCTCGTTTTGTTCTCTTGAATATTAAAACTGTATAAAGCTCGATGATTGCTTCGTTATGTTTGCATTTAATTGATTATTATGTTATTGCTTATCAGTGGGTACGACTGGATTGTTCGATGATCGAATCTGATAATTCAATAAACGTCTATTATTATACTTCAATCATAATATCGTAATAATTCACCAGATACGTCAATAAAGCCGACAAATCGTTTAAGCACTTTTGCTTTGATCGATCTGTCGACTAGCGATTAATGGATAATTCTCGAGACAAAACCGCAAATCATAAATCTTTCTACCTGTGGAGCGTGCACCCGCGCGAGTTTGCCTCAGGATATCGTCTGTCGAGTCGAGCGATCAATTGTGTGATAAATATATTTGTTATTCATTCATTTTATTAAACTTCCACTCGAATAACGTAAACAAATGTTTCATAATCGAGAAATATTTGGACGAAAATTTATTGATCGAATAATGCAGTAGAAAAATTTCGCGAATAAATCACTTCTGAGTTTCTTGGCCTCACGCATTTTTGATTAAATACAATTATTTGATAGTCTCTACAAACAAACAAAAAAAAACAATTTTTTCCGAAACGTGCTATCTGACTCAGATTTTTATCGTTTTTCAATCACTTGCAAATCATTTGGATAAAAAATACTCAAATTGTGAGGTTTCTAAAAACGCCACAAAAATTAATAATCAAAACGATTCAGCTGATGTGTGCTATTTGTTTGCACAAATTGAGCCTTCAAAATAAAGGTTAAAAGTCATTGCAAGAAGAAGATTTATCAGAATAATATAATATTTAATCTCGGGAATTTATGCTCGTTTGTCTCGAGATCACTTTTTTTTTCTTTCTTTTTTCAATAATATACTCCGTTTATCGTTTTACGCTTTTGATGCATGCGTACTATCAGTGCGTGTTTTTATAATAATCACGTAGTGCAATGTTCGTTTTGGTCCGATCGTGACCTTGGATATTTCAGTGTACACTATAACAATGAGAATGACAGAAAAGAATTTTCTTTTTCATTTAATTTTGATCTTTTGTGCGTTCTCGTAAAACATGAAAAAAAAAAATTAAATCATTGAAATGGTTCATTCTTTCTACGAAATTGCAATCATATTTTTAATTTTTTATCGTAGAAATTTCAATATCTTTGTCTGCACGAAATGCTCTGTTGATTTCAACATTTTTTCTTAATTTGTTAAACAGAAAATCTATTTTTAATCTGTGCATAAATTGCGCACAAAAAATAGTTTAATGATACTCCGCTGAAATAATTTATAGTGCATTCAGTCGTTTAATAATATATTTTCGTAATAAATTTTTCATAGCATATTTTTTTATTATTTTCAATAAAATTTAATTACGAATGAAGAATAAAATTCACATACGCAACGGTATATACATATAAGCACATAAATACTGCGTGTACGAAAATCTTTTGCGATCTGCAATAAGAAGATACAACATTTACGAACGCGACTGGAGGGGAATAGTATTAATGACAGCTATAAACTCCGATGCGTGCATTAACGATTAAATTTTCTGTTTTTTGACTCATTTAATAGTTTTTCTTACTGGTATACTCTTCTGCCGCCAGTTGTTACATTAATAAAAATAAAAAAAAACTAGGAAAAAATATCGCGAAATCCAAACTAAAACGATGGAGTCTAGTGCTGATAATTTCATCATAAATGTTGGACTTTTGCATCAATGCTCTCGATCATTTCGATTTATTGGTCATTAAAAATGAGATAGAATTTTACAGTCGTTGACAAACTCCATTTAAGTTGATATGGCTGCTTCACACTAGTCAAATGAGTGCTAAATTTTCAAAATGCATTTATGCAAAGTTCCATGCACTAATTAAATGAACTGAAAGTTCATGTGCATTACAGCATGTCTTATTAACTAAAAAAAAAATTAATAACGATGATTTTGTGAAATCATCAATTGATAACTGCAAAATTTCATGATGTCATATTGTCATTGAGATTTTTCAAAGAATAATCCGTATTTTCCAACCAATTTTAATGCACCACGTCTTATTTTGTTCCTCAAGAAATCCTCTACGAATTCACCGCGTAGTTTTTTTTTTCTAAACTTGTTAATATGAAAATTACAGCAATTTGTTTATAAACATTTTTTTAGCCAATTAAACAATTGGCTGCAACGGTAAAACGATGAAACTCAGAAAAAATTCGACGCGGTGAATTCGTAGAGGATCTCTTGAGGAATAAAATAAGACGCGGTGCATTAAAATCGGTTGAAAAATACGGATTATTCTTTGAAAAATCTCGATGAAAATATGACATCGTGGAATTTTGCATTTATCAGTTGAAGGTTTTCCAAATCTATTGTTATTCATATTTTTTTAGGTTAATAAGACATGCTGTAATACAAATCAACCGTCAATTCATTTAATAAGTGCATTAACGGGGTCATCCCATGTGACAGCTATTTTTTTTTCGCTTTTTTGGGATTTTTTTTTTTATGATCCATTAAAACACAATGTCTTTGAATTTTTATCACACATTTATTAACATTTTTACAGTCCCTCAGAATTTTATCAAACAAAAATAACGAGTTGAATCGACTTTACACCGATCGGAAGACACTCATGTGTTGGTTGACGGCTGCCATGATTTCGGAGGTTTTGCTCATCTGAAATCAAAAAATCAAACGGCATTTTAATTTGTAGACCTGAGACTATCGCTGGAACTAGAGTAAAGTAAAAGTATCGAAAATTGAATTTTTGGCACGGTTTTAAAAGTCGAAAAAAACGACGAAACTTGGAACTTAACATTTAAAACCGTGCCAAAAATTCAGTTTTCGACATTTTTACTTTTTTCTAGTTCCAGCGATAGCCTGAGATCTACAAATTAAAATGCCGTTTGATTTTTTGATTTTAGATGAGCAAAACCTCCGGAATCATGGCAGCCATCAACCAACACATGAGTGTCTTTCAAACGGTGTAAAGTTGATTCAGCTCGTTATTTTTGTTTGATAAAATTCTGAGGGACTGTAAAAATCTTAATAAATGTGTGGTAAAAATTCAAAGATAGTGTGTTTTAATGGTTCGTCAAAAAAAAATTCCCAAAAAAGCGAGAAAAAATAGCTGTCACATGCGATGACCCCGTTAAACTTTGCACAAATGTATTTTGAAAATTTAGCACTCGTTTGATTAGTCTGTATCAGCTATTTTACTTTAAAAACTCTTTTTGTGATGATTTCGATAAATTTTCGAAAAAAAAAGAGTTTGGAAAAAGTCTGTACTCGAGAACATTTGGTAATTTCAAATGTGCATATTTTATGTTAATTTCTTTGTTGAAGTGATTTTTTCAATAATTCGATTTCGTTTTCTGACGGAATGACACAGAGGAATATCCGTGCACTGTGCCTGGGGGAAAAAAAAAGTTTCTCTGACACAACTTTTTTTTGAATACAAAAAAGAGGGAAAAGAGGGGAAAGCGAAAAAAGATAAAGTTTCTTGTGGGCTATAAACATCGAATGGATAGTTGCTAATCGTGTTCCAAAGTCATACTCACCAACGGAAAACTCGCACTCTCTAAGGTATTAAAAACTTTGTGGGTCGTCGACACACGAGATCGGAGACACGTGATCCGAAATTATTTAAGACTTTCCACAATGAGATTGAAAATATTCGTCGACACAACCATGGGAATTCATTTTATTGTGATAACAATAAGAAACCAATAACAGTTGCAGTTTTATATAATACAGACAGAAAAATCTAAATAAGGGCAGACCAAAAATCCCAGAGCTTATATAATTCTGAATAAACTTCACTAACGATAATAAGTGGAAACTTGATAATTCTTTATTTTTTTAAATTAATTATTTTCATACCGAATAAAAATCAAATAATTTTTGAATGACTTTGCAATTTTCGAGTATGTTGGTACACTTTTTTCAAATGTATCCTTTTTTGAATTAAATTATATATATTTTTTTTTATAATACATATTATTTTATTTTATTAACAAAACGTCAATGTTATCAATTTTTTTGCAGGAACTTGAGATCAAGGTGGATGAGGGCTTGAGAGGCTGATCTTAAGAGCGGTAACCGGGTCACAGCCATGAAAACCGCGGGTCAACTACAACAGTTCAAAAGTGAGTAATCACGCACTGTTCACGATTAGAAATGAATATTTTTTTCTTTTGTCATACCCCGCAATGGCAAGGAAATGAAAGAAATGCTTTATTCATAAGAATTCATTCCAAACGATGTTAGTAGGAAAGCTAATATTTTTTAGATAAATTAAAAACTCCATTTTCATTTTTGATCAACTACAAAAAAACGTTTTTTACAATTATAAAATAAAAAGTAATTAACGATTCATTTCAAAAAGTGGCGAATAAGGATATTTATGAATTGATAAAAATGAATTAATAAACTATCAAAATTAATGAGTATAGATAATTATTACTTATACATTGATTTCAATTGAATATTATTGATTTTCAAAATCAGCCGCAAATATTTACTGAAATTAATAAAATAATCATTAAACAAATTACATTATTTCGAACTGTGCGCATATTTTTTTTTTTTAATATTGCAACAAAAGTTGATGCTCCACAAATTACTTTATTAGTCATTAAAATGCTGGAGATATTAAAACTGTTTTTATCACGTATCACAGACGGAATTATAAATTCGTAGCCGGTTTATTTGGGACGATTGCACAATCATTACGAGACGGTGGTTCCTTTCGACTTTTTTTCTTTTCTTAATTTTGGACGAGCAGCGGGAAGTAGGTAGTTCGTTTACGGGAAGTAGATAGTCCAAAAGGTTATACAATCGGTCAAAGATTATATCTAAACGAAAAATCCGAATACCTTTCATTGCATAAGATATAAGTTGATATTCGAAGGTGATAAAATATTTTTTTTTCTTTCGTCACGTATAAATTTTCCTAAGACAAAAATGATCTTACGAAAAAAGTGTCGTATAATTAATTATTAACCAATAAAAAGTAGAAACAATTGAAAAAATTTTACGTTCGATTATTGTTTAAATCCGTTGTATAAATAATTACACTATGAATGATTGAAATTTATTGAAAAAAAATAGTTTTTATCAATATACAAAAAAATATTTCATATCGTACAGTCGTAAATCCAAAAATTGTAAACGAGTAATCGACGCTAAAATATTTTCCATCGTAAATTGAGAAAACTCTGATAAAACTCTCATCGAATAAACATTTTAGTTGGAAACTTCGGTAATCCATATTTTTTTTCATCCTGTGCAATTGTGGAACAAAATAAATCATTTAAATCATGGAAACAAAAGTTATCATCAAAACTTTTTTATACTCTTTGTACCAACGTATGCATACTTTTTCCTGTACTATGAAAGTTTGTGTGAATCGAACATTGTCATAGTAATATTAAATCGAGTGTTCAAAATCTATATCTCATCGTAAAAGACTAGGTATCGATGTTTCCCTCGTTTGATTGAATGATTGATTGTCAGTCTCGGGCGATATATCCGACGAGTCATCGATAAGTGGATAATTATATCACGTTGTAGCATGGGGAGATACGATATGCTATATAAATACGTGTATTAATATATATTTGTATATTTATATGTGAATTTGTTGTGTTTGTATGATTTTACGTTTTAGATGTATTTATGTGTTTTCAAATACAGAATCACAATGAAAAAAACGCTAAAAGGGAGCTTATTAGTTTTTTTAACTCCTGACTGCCCGTAGGGCAAAAAAAGACGGGTGGAATGCGTTTCACTGCGATCAGCTGATGGGGGGATATTCCTCTGTCGCCAGTTTTCTCGGGAACGGTGATAAATGTCTTGACCAATTTTTTGCGCAACTTTCTAGATGTGGCGAACAATGTTCTTATCCATAATATGTCGAAATTCATTGCGAACTTTTTTGTTTATTTAACTTTAATGTTATACATCATTTGAACTTATCGTAATATGACCAGTTTTCGATCATCGACTTACTTCACATTGTTGTGTGTTGCTAGTTTCACTCCAACATGCCAAACGAGGTTTTATGAATCGAAATTCATACTACGTATATAATTCAAAAAATGAAAACATGATCTGTTTAAGGTAGTTCAGGCATGAAACGAGTTTCTTGGAAAAGTCGTGAAATTTATACAGGGTGTAGATGAGTAGTCAACTGACACGTGTGCAAAATTTTAAAATTTATGTGTGCTTAATAATTGAGTTATACGTAGTTAAATATGGGGCAAAATACACAGAGGTATAGGGACTATGCGTAGAAAATCATACAATTATAACGAATGAACGCTTCTTGGAAAATTGATAAAAAAACTACACGATCAAAGTTAAGAATATTACGAAGATCTGCACAAAATTTTAAGATGATCGTGTGTCTAGTAATAATTATTTTCAACGCTATAGTTTGGGGAAAATGGTACTGAAAAAAATTCTGACACGAGCATGGCAGCGTCACCTCGCAATGACGTAATAGCTAACTGGACTATATATGTATACGTAGGAATATATATAAAGACGTACACATAACCTCAAATTCCGTCTGTTGTTTCTTCTTAGCTTGTGCCGTCGCTACTAAAGCTTTTTGTCTCCTCTTCAGAACACTTTCTTTTATCCATTTACCCTTATGCTTTACTACTCCAGACATTTTTCCACTGTTTTTTTACATTATCACTACGATGTTTTCATTAACTTCACTACAAATAACACTGTAGCAAATTGTGCACACGGCGTTGCCACGCTCTCTAGAGCGATTTCATGTATACATAAAACTACCGTATTTTCCTCAGGGACGAATGAAATTTAGGGTTCAGTGAGTGCTGTGCGCCCGATGAATTAAAAGCTTGTAATTTCATTCTTCAACAGACGAGCCGGAAAAAATCATTCACCTGTACTAATTAATCACTTTAATATTAATTTGGGGGTGATAACATTCTCAATTGAAATTAAAATTGAACTTGAAATTGACCCCACTCAGATCCTTACAAAGCTACAATCCCTCGTGCCTGAACTACCTCGTACCCAAATCACGATATATTAGAGGTTAGGAAGACTATTTTTTCTCTTCAGTTCTGTGAGTTCTGTTGTGCGTGTTTTTTATGTGAGAAAAATTATAATTTTGTAGAACGTGTCAAGAAATTATTTATTTTGTATTACAGTAAATAAATACATCGGAAACGTTATCATATGCTCTTTTATTTTCAAGATATTTTAGGCAGTAAGGAACAAAAAATTTGCTTCTAAGAAAGCAAAAATACGCTATTCCAAACCCGTTTTATTTTCCAACCAAGAAAATATTGAATGTGTTTTTCTGATTTTCAAAAATTTACAATTCTCATAATCATCCGTTCGAAATTAATTTGAATGTTTAAAAGTATCGGAGGAGCTCAGGTAACAAAACATTCTCGCTATTTTTACACCCAAGGAACAGAACAAAAAATATTTCTGCTTTTTTTGCTCTATCTGCTTTTTCAACCAAAAAATAGTGAATATTTATCTTTCTCATTACTAGAGTCAACCAGAACGAAGAATAAAAAATGTTAAGTGAATGTAATTATAATTTTAAAAATAATTACTAGAGTCAACCAGAACGAAGAATAAAAAATGTTAAGTGAATGTAATTATTTTTAAAATTATAATTACATTCACTTTACATTTTTTATTCTTCGTTCTGGTTGACTCTAGTAATGAGAAAGACAAATATTCACTATTTTTTGGTTGAAAAAGCAAACAGAAATCATAGATTAAACAGAATACTCATGTTTGAATTTATTTTTATTCGAAGAAATTTGATATACTTCTATTGTTAAACACAATAAATTAATTAACACTGTACATTAATAAAAAAAAAAAAAAATTACACTTATAAACATAGACACTGCGCGTATTTTGACAAATTGACGTTAGTAAATAAGTAGTAACGGTGTGTCTGATCTAAATATATATATGACTAGGATCTTTTCGATCGCAGCGCCGCCGTTTCAGGCTGGGATTTCTTGTACATTTCTAAAGCATACTGTGTGTCCACTCCTTTACTCTAGCCTTCCTGTTTTCGAGATAAGAGCTGATACTCGGAGGTTTTTGGGGTCGCTGAATCCAAATCTAAAGTCAGATTTTGGAAATTCGAAATGGCGGATCCAATATGGCGGATCGAAAAACCCAAATATATTTCTCTCGTAATGAAAGCTGGCACTCAGGGATTTTCGCGGTTGCTAAATCCAAATCTGAAATCAGATTTCAGAAATTCAAAATGGCGGATCCAATATGGCGGGTTAAAAAACAAAATCGTATTTTTTCGAAATGAAAGCTGACATTTCAGGGTTTTTGGCGTCGCTGAATCCAAATTTGGAATCAGATTTTAGAAATTAAAAATCGTGGATTGAAAAATCAACTGTTATTCGAAATGAAAACTGACACTCGAGAGTTTTTAGGATCGCCGAATTCAAATTTGGAATCATATTTTGGAAATCCAAAATGGCGAATCCAATATGGTGGATCGAAAAAACCAAGTATTATGTTTTCCTAATGAAAGCTCGCACTCAGGGGTTTTCAAGGTGGCTGCATTAAAATCTGAAATCATATTTCAGAAATTCATAATCGCGGATCCAATAAGGCGGATTAAAAAACGAAATTCCATTTTTCAAAATGAGAGCTTGACACTAGGATGAACATTCAAAAAAAAAAAAATTGTTTTGAAAAGCAAAAAAAAAATGCTGCCTGCTATTATAGTAAAACTTCATGAAAACATATTTTTTTCAAACATAAGAATGGAGTCAATGTTTGAAAAATGAATTAAATTAAAACCCACCATCAAAAATAGATAGAAGTGAACTTTAAAAAGTGTGAAATAAAAATTGTTTAAAAAAACAAAAAACTCCCGACTGCAAAATGGCATAGTTAAAAAAAAGAAAATATTTAAAAAATGAATTAAAATATAAAAAAGTTAAATAAAAAACAAAAAATAATTCATAATAAAACAATTCCCTCAGGATTTTGTTCTTCTGATCTGAAAAGATTCATCAATGAATAATTAAACGATAATTATGACAGCTGATATGAAATTTAGAGGATGTCGGGAGACATTTCCTGCATTTCTTGTGTACAGTTTTGGAGACGTCTCTCAACATCCCCTAAATTTCATATCAGCTGCCATAATTATCGTTTAATTATTCACTGATGAATCTTTTCAGATCAGAAGAACGAAATCCTGAAGGAGTTGTTTTATTATGAATTATTTTTTGTTTTTCATTCGACTTTTTTATATTTTTAATTCATTTTTTAAAAGTTTTTCTTTTTTTTAACTATGCCATTTCGTATTCGGGAGTTTTTTGTTTTTTCTTTTATTCCTGACTCGGCTAATTCGTAATTTATAAATTCATCTCGAAAAAATGTTGCCTCTGCGCATGTATTTATTTCATCCTCCCAAGTTTTATGTTAAATGCCTTTTTGTCACTGCGTTACGCCTCTTTTTACGTACAGCGAATGGTCGCGTTATGGTAAAGATTTTTTTCCAACCAAAGGATCAATGCTAAGGCCATTGTGACCGAAGCATGTTTTGTGTTAGTCTCTTTCTCTCTCTCTCTCTCTCTCTTTGTCTCGCGCGAGACACAAGCCCGGAAAGGGAATTCTACTATATGATTTATATGAAACAAACTCCACCATCTCAATCAACTTTTGAACTTTAACCATCTTTGAGTAATTCTTCTTCGTCTTCTATCTTCATGACCAATTAGCAACAGAAAAATTACCAAGTCTGAACTATTTTCGATTTTAAGATAAAATAGCTGATGCAGACTAGTTAAATGCACTGTAAAAAATTTCCGTATGAAAATTAACACACATGTATAGGAAGTTTTTACGCGGATACCGTACATGAAAATTCAGATATGCTGAGGAAAATTGAGAGACGCGGTATTTTAATGAAACGAGCACTGTTTAGTAAAATTAATATACTTGTGTATTTGAAAAATCATATACATGTAAGAAATGTTGACTTTGTGCATATTAAAAACACGAAACATCAACTAATATTACTATACAAGTATATTAAAGTTCATGTTACCAGCATAGTAATTTTCAGATTCAAGATTATTGAATTTCAGGCACCGTATAACGTTTTCGCATTACATATGTCTACGATATTTCTAGAAATGTATCATAAAATTTGGTGATCCTTTTTGAATATTAATATACGAATGAATATTAAATAAATTCAGCTATTATGAGTTTTTACGGGGAATACATTAATTCATGTACTATTGTGTTCGATTTTTTAAAGTTGAAGGTCGAAATCATGCAGTGCAGACATCTCAAGAAATTAATTAGAGTGACTTATCACCACTTGATGCCGTGGTAATCAAGTCGAGCAATTATCACCGTGAAAATTTTTATTATAATCTCAACATCTTGTGTTAAGTTTGGTGTTTACCATTTTCATGTTTTACACAATTTTCTTAGATTCGAGCGACTTGTATATATCCTCATCCGAAGCACGTGCCTCCTATGAGAAAGTCGACGCTCTGCGCCACGCGGTGGCCAGAGCGCGAAGCACGGTGCCCACAAAGCGTTACGAATTTCCTACACTTGTGTATTAATTTTAATATTGAGATTCTTATAATTAATACGTAGGCAAATGAATTTTAATACACGGATTTTTTTTTATACTGCAGGGTATATTAATTTTCATTCCCATTTTTGTACCGTATTTTTAAGAGATAGAATTATGATGGGAAATAACATGTATCGTATTATTAACATTCATGTGTATCTTATTTTTCAGTCAACTGTCAAGAAAAGTGAAGATCATACTGTAATTTTAATACATTGTTGATAGTAGATGAATTCATATACATTTGTATTAATTATTAATCAAACATATGATTTATTTCAATGCATGTCCACAAAATTTTCAGATTTCATATGAATATTCAATGTTATGCATCTTAAATTCCACATCAGTAACCAAAATTTATGTTCATATTTAAATTTTGGCATACGAGTGCAATAATTTTCATTTCATACACCCGGTTTGTAAATTTCATTTACCGTTGTATTGTGAAAGTATTGTAAATTTCATATATTTTTTAACAGTGTGCGTGCTAAATTTTCAAAATACATTTATGCAAAGCGTAATGCACTAATTAAATGAATTGGCGGTTGATTTGTATTACAGCATGTCTTATTAACCTAAAAAAATATTAATAACAATATATTTGCAAAACTTTCAACTGATAAATGCAAAATTCCATGATGTCATATTTTCATCGAGATTTTTCAAAGAATAATCCGTATTTTTCGACCGATTTTAATGCACCACGTCTTATTTTGTTCCTCAAGAGATCCTCTACGAATACACAGTGTGAATTTTTTCTGAGTTTCATCGTTGTACTGTTGCAGCCAATTGTTTAATTGGCTAATAAAATGTTTATGAACCAATTGTTGTAATTTTTATATTAACAAGTTTAGAAAAAAATCTACGCGGTGAATTCGTAGAGGATCTCTCGAAGAACAAAATAAGACGTGGTGAATTAAAATCGGTTGAAAAATACGGATTATTCTTTGAAAAATCTCGATGAAAATATGACATCATGGAATTTTGCAGTTATCAGTTAATAATTTCGCAAATCCATCTTCATTAATTTTTTTTTTTGGTTAATAAGACATGCTGTAATACACATTAACCTTCAATTAATTCAATTAGTGTACTGAACTTTGCATAAATGTATTTTAAAAATGCAGTACTCATTTGACTAGTGTGAAGCAGTCATATTACCTTAAAGACTCGGCTCTACTGGAGGAGAAATTTCATATTATTTTTACTTCTGAAACCTTGCCCTCGAATACATTGCCGACAGTTTTTATATTAAAATAAATATTTTTATTTCCACGAAGAAATACGTGAAGCAATGTCGTATTAAAAAAATGGAATAAAAATAATCAAAAAGTACATTTTTCCTAATTTAATAAATAATAATGTTACTTCTATGGTTTCGAAGTATTTTTCAACAAATTTTCAAAGAGCAGAAACTACGAGGAAATTTTTTACAACTGGAATCCTCCATTTCTGACTTTTGTCGTGGTCAAAATAAGTGAATGAATAAGAAAAATACTCCAATGTTGTAAAAAAAATCTGTAAATTGTAAAAAATTGTAAAAAAAAAAAACACAAAAGTTCGCAAAATAAACATGGTTTCGTCTTCAGTGAAATTTTTTTTTTAAAAACAGAATCCTTGTGATGGAGAAAAAAAAATTTGACCCACTTTTGTTGATGGTCCAACGATATAAAAACCATAATGAGCCGAACCGGATCGAGATCAGAATTTGGACAAGTTGACACGCAGTGAAAATGATACGCGTGGTCTGACTTTCACGAGAGTTCGTCGGTGACGCTAATAATGCAGGCAAAAAATCAAAAGGGAGGAAAAAATAAAGAAATAAGATAATTCTGCGATGTTCGTCGCGCCATAATCCCATATCCCAGAAGTCCATGAAACGGAAAGTGAAATGTGAGTAATTAGGGTCAATGTCGTGTTATTTGCGTTACGCGCTGAGACTTTTTTCTTCGTTGTCGTTAATTTTAATTAGTTTTTGTAGGTAACTGGATCACCGGATATGAAAATTTATATCAAACGATTTCCACATCCTTTTCAAGCCCAAAAACTGATAAACGCGTGCATAATTTTTTCCTTCCTCTCTCGTATCACAAATTTCAGACAAATTTTGTTTGCGTTTTTATTGTGATGAATAATGGAATAATTCAAAGAATATTTATTCCGATATCATCAAATCTTACGCTTAATTAATGTCCACCCTCTATTACTAATATCGTCATTTGTATTATATTATAAAATGTTTCAGTCACTGAAGAAAAAAATATTTGGAACTTTGAAACCAAAGAAAAAACGTTACAACGTACTTGAATCGGCGAGAGTATGATTAAGTAATTAAACATGCTCGATAGACGATTCCTCGGAATGATTTGCGAAGGTGTTTTTATTGGGTGTTAAGAACCAACATTTATTAGATCTTTGTCCCTCGCTCGTGATTTACGATAAAATACTTGCGTTTGAAATGAAAAATCGAGGCATATCAGGCGGGGAAGAAAGAGTAAGCGAGACGATCAGATTTTTATTCATTAAGATGGTAGACAAGTGGGTCAAAGTTAACAGGAAATAGGCAAGGAAAAGATTTAAAAAGACTAGACTTTTATCTTGAAATTATTGTTTAAAGAAATCCATGTGGAGGTATAATTTATTAAACATATAAATGTTTCTTATGACAATTTTTAACAAATTCTGCAAGAAAAACATTTTGTGTAATAATAATTAATTACACGACACCTGGAGAATTATGCACGGGTGTTATTGAGATTTTAATTATTGAGATCACAAGTCACTTTTCAGTGACGTTTAAAGGTCTAATTAAACATGGTTTCGCTAGACCAGCAAATTTCTGATCATTGGCATACTTCTCTCTTGATCTGTTTGTTTTTCCGACTATATTATTTTTTTTTTTTAATTCTATACATAATAGAATGTCAATGAGGATAAGAGTCCAGAATTTATGTGATAAACGAACAACGCCAGGTAACCACTAATTAAAAAGATGTAAGAAATAATGCCAAGAATTATAGCATTCACTTGAAACGACCGCTTGAATGTATTGACTTCCACCTCGAGACTCTCGATCGGTGTCTCGGTCATTAACGAGGCTACGATATAAACTTATCTCGTTGTTGATGCTTGTCGGCTCGTTTAATACGCCATTGACATGTAGCAATCAAAATAATTTAACAAGTATCAAACGCTGTTCAAAAGATCATAAAAAAATATCGTAATCAACTCTTTGTGGTTCATTCATTTGTGAATTGATTTAAATTCCCACAAAATCGAAATGTAAATTACACTGAATGAATATTTTTTCTTTAAAAAATGGGCACGTCACTAATTACTTTCTTTCCAGTGAATCATTGGAATTGATGTTTAAATAAAAATGAAAATTTAATTTATGCTTCTTGGTATCAAATTTATTGGATTTTAAATCTAAGCAATCGCGGATTTGGCTTACAAATTTTGATAAAAATCAATTTTTGAATAACGAATTTACTAATTCGAAAAATAAGTTTCGATAGCCCGATTTCAATGGGCCATGAATCATACATCCGCACTCTCGACGAAGATCATTAATTTACGTTTTCAAAAACAAATTCTAATGTTACTAACTTGGAGCAATGATGGTCATGACTCCTATGAATTTACTGATGTTTTTCAGTTCTACACTGAAAAAAAAAAAATGAAAGTATTGCCAATTACGCGATGAGGTTGGACGAATTTTGTTGCGCCAATAGTCATGTTACGTTTGGTTAATCATCCGATGGTTGATCCATTGAAAGTCATGTCGTCGAGACAACTACGCCACGATTTTGCCGCTAAATTTTAATTTATTTGAGTTGAGTGTATTTCATGTGATACAATCGCAATAAATGGTTACGTTGAAAAAAAAAAAATGAAACTTGAGACACAGAATTGATTAAATTTGAAATAATCACACGGAGGTTGAGTCGTATACGGTTTGTCCGTGACTTGATAAAATAATAGCATCGAACAAACTTCTGTGCGAGAATTGAATTCAATGACACCATAGATTAACGAAATATAATTTGTGATCAAGCTAATTAGCTTGATCACAAATTTATCTCGTAAAACAAGGGTTCGAGTTTTCTCGACGACCATCGGTCGGAGTGATCGTTATTTAATGATTCAATGTCAGAGCTTTATGTGCACACGGGCGGTGCGGCGCTTACACGAGAGCGCTCCGCCGAGGCCCTCTAGCGGATTTCTGCCATACCAGAAATCCAGCCGGGGAATAAGGCTGTCCGGTTACAATATATATAATTCACGTTAAACAAAACTTATTGTTTGCGCAACGAAATTTTAGTAGCTTTAGCAAAAGGTTTATGTATTCGAATAGTAACAACAGATTTCATCCAAATTACTGCTAGGTAATTACCTAGCAGTAATTTTACCTAGCAATAATCCAAATTACTGCTAGGTAATTACTCAGCACTAATTTGGATGAAATCTGTTGTTACTATTCGAATACACAAACCTTTTGCTAAAGCTACTAAAATTTCGTTGCGCAAACAATAAGTTTTCTTTAAGGACGTTCTCGAGTAAATCGATTTTCTATAGATTTTCTTAAAATTTGGATGACACATTATTTATAGCTTCCTTAATGTACTTGCAAAATTCTGAAGACCATGCCCGTACCAAAGTGGACATATTCGTTGTTGAAGTTGGGAAATTTAACATGCAAGGTATAGGCGAGGCATGAGCTTGAGAGACATTTTAATTCATAGCAGTCACAATTTTCTATAGATTTTGATAAAAAACTGCACAATGATAGATATTGATATGAGGAACAAAATGTAAAAAAATAGAGATGCTCAGCCGTGTCGTTCATCCGCAATAGCGATTCAAACCTATAAATTTGACGGTATTTTCGAGCGTGCCACACCATGGAGGGGACGACGCTGTGGCGCAGCGGCCACGCTGCCGGGCGACGGTACGTAAGAGCAAGGGGGACGGGGGGGACTACACGCGTATGCACACTGTTATGGATTAATTTTCATGATATTCAATGATTTATCTCACAAAGAATTGCCAATTTAAGCATTTCTGGCTAGACATTTTAATGTATCATAAGAAAATGCATGGATCTCTCAACTTTGGAGACTTTTTAGGAATAACGACACTTTTTCTAAAAATAAGTTATTCATATGAAAGTTCAACTTTGCAATCGAGATTATAAATATTAAAATGAGATATGAAAAATTATCAACAGTAACAAATAAATTTATTCCTACAAAATGGAATATTCCTTTGGTGTTCCGTCTTTCGTGTTGGAATTATTATGGAATAATTATGAATGCGTAAGGTACATAAATAAAATACGCAAGATATTGGTCTTCTTGGAGTAAATAACATTGTTTTTATAGTATTTTTTCATATATTATCTACCATTTGGTCTTCGAAATTGGCTAGAGACGCTTGCTCCTATAATGTTGTTCGCCATGACGGCGTCTCTCTGCTGAGCTGAAAGCACGAGGCAGGCAAGCAACGCTGCCAGATCTCCGCGTCGCTCTAAGGATACTTGTATTAGTGTATATGTATAGGGTGCGCCAGAGCCTTATTTGTATTAGTGCGTAGAGTCCGTGCTAAGAGTTTCGGAGTAGGGGGCGCGACGTGCGCTACACAGCGACGATTGAACTAAGCCGAGCGTATGCCGAACTTTTGTCTCCGATTTTCATTCGTGAACGTCCTTAACGTGAATTATATATATTGTAACCGGACAGCCTTATTCCCTGGATGGATTTCTGGTATGACAGAAATCCGCTAGAGGGCCTCGGGCGGAGCGCTCTCGCGTAAGCGTCGCACCGCCCGTGTGCACATAAAGCTCTGACATTGAATCATTAAATAACGATCACTCCGACCGATGATCGTCGAGAAAACTCGAACCCTTGTTTTACGAGATAAAAGGTCTAAGACTTATCGTACAAAGTACGCTGATACAAAAAGATTTTGATACCTAATTATGTCAGGACAGGCGCTTTATGAAAGAGTAAAAAATCGATCAAACGTATTTGCTATTGAATGTCGCAAAATATAAAATCAAAAATATCAAATAAAAAATATTCCAAAAAATATGTATATAAAAAAAAATTCCAACTATTTCTTACAGTCATTTAAATATCATAAATTTTCGGTACAATCACTATACGTTTTAATTATACAATGCAATTCATTCAATCCAAATATGATTGATACAATTGACTGAAATACTTTTCCCCATTTCCCGAGCAATGCGATGATACTATTTCAAATATTTATTGAATTTCATTCAAAAAATGTTTTGGTTTTGTTGAATGTTTAAATTTTTACCTCAAATTGCGGGCGTAGTTGACTCAACAAAATACCTTCAACTACGCGTTGCGTCAACTACGTCATTGGTTTTGCCGTATCCAACCTCAAGGCGTAGTTGAGTCAATTACGTCTCCGTTCTCAACATTATGCCTTTTTTTCAGTGTAGAATTCAGCTTTTGTGACCTCATCCTGGCAAAAAAAATTGAAGAAACAAGCCCAGGTTGTTTGCCACAAATGTACTTTTCTACTCTGAATTGGTGCGTCATGAGGAAAAAGATTCGATTCGGAATAAAATTAATTCAGAATAAATGTAAACAAAGCATCATTTCCTAAAAATGAATTGATCGAAACGAAATGCGTAAAGCGAAGTGAAGAGTTGTCGAAAAATTATTTAAACACAAATAATCATTCAATCGATTGAATGCATATAATAAAAGATAGAGCAGTTCTGTAGAACCTAAAACTTAGGACTTGTACTGAAGCCAGACTTACGAGATTTTATTGACAGTCGATTAATTAACAAGATTTAAATCAATGTAGTCAATTTACAAAACTGTTTTACAAAAATAATATTACTGATCGCATTTGCCGAATGAATAAAAATATTAAAGTACATGATTGATTGTTCTTCAACGTAAATTTGTCAGGAAAATAATGTAATTATATCCTAGTTAATTACAATCGTTTTGCATACATTGATAGTGAATAAAAAAAAAAAAAAAAATCATTTCATTAGCACACTATTAACTTGTGTGATGCAATTTCAATACCTGGAGGACTTGCAGCTTTAAGGAAAATTTCCTTTATGCAATAGTAAGTCCTTGTACTCATGCTTTGACGATCTTTATCTCCTCGACATTGAAACTGTATCGTTGGACTTGGACAACTTCTTCGAAGGTCTTGAATAATCATTGACAAGAATAATGTAAGAATCGAACACTTTATAGTAATAAAGTAATTTTAATTTTTCAGCCTCGTACTACTTCATTTTTTGTCACAATTCATTATGTTTTCAACATATTTTAAGGCAGCGAAACAATTTTTTTCATTCGAGTAGCGTGTATACAAAATTTCTGCAAAACAATTTGATGGTATACTTTTAGTAAGTACCAAAAAATATAAATTTCGACACAAACATATTTCGAAATGATTTTACTAAGTACCAATTACGCCGAGATTTTATTGAGTTCTCCTGAATATCGAAAGTCTCATTTTCTTTTACGATCGTCGTTTGGCACAGGGCCATGACGGCAACTCTTTCGTACTTTTATATGGCAGACATGCCATTTCGATGAGAGGGTTCAAAGTTTTTGAAAAAAAGATGAAGGGGTGAAGGTTTTGACCTTGAATATCCATCGTCTATAATGCAGAACTCCAAACTGCCCTGTAAATATTACGATGCATTTTTATGATCGATCAATTGGACCAAGGCAAAAATGGATATAACATTGAAATTTCATGATATTCGAAATCATATTACTTCCGCTCGATAGACAGGGAAATTCATTGAAAAAAAAATGATATTAATCTTATTATTAAATATTAAAATGATATCAATTTCGTTCAACAGCCTACGGCATTTTGTACACAAGAGACAAATGAACGGCTGACCGACTGACCGTCAGTACTTTTCTTAGGCATTAATGTGAGTCAAGGCGAACTACCGGCACATTCTGCCGGTTGGTGACCGTCAATGTCGCCATACTTATCTGCAATGGACCATTATGCGATCAATCACTTACTCTCTCTTTTTCTTTCTCTCACTCTCTCACTTTCTCTGTTTTCTTTATTTTCTCTGAGATTATTATTTATCTCCAAGTTTTTCTCTCAAAAATTGTTCAATAATATTTATACCATTTTATTTTTCCTTAAGCTCTAAGGGCAAGGATGGCTTGTTAATAAATGAATAAATAAATAAATAATACCTATTTCATTTATATTTTTATGTTCTTAAATTTGTTAATAATTTAATTTTATTAATTTATATTTTATTTTAATTTATTATAATTTATAATTTTATTAATTTAATAATTTAAAGTTATTAATTTTGTTAATAATAGTACGTACATTTTTGACCCGATTGTGTTCTTTATGCACTAGAGCACAGCAAATTTATGCTATCGCTCATTCGCTCTTCTTCCCTTTCTTTCTACCTTTCTGCAGAGGTTCTCGCAGAAATTTTACGTTCATTCGTGGACCTCCGTAGCAAAAATTATTTTGTAGCGTCGCGTGTTTTACGATGTTTACCTGTTTCATATCCGGTTACGATTACCGTAATAACGATAGCGTTAGGAATAAATTATTGTAATTTAAGTCAGATAATTTTATTCTTAAAACAACTCATCAACAGTTGCCGTTTTTTAAGCTATAAAACTATTTACGAACAAGGAAAAACGTGAAACTGATATTTTATTACAATTAATAATTCTCCTTTTTTATGGTTTAATTATTCACGTATAAATATGAAAACATGTGCTACGAATCTCAGTTGTTTTTAATACTGAGAATCGAATAAACGCTTGCAGAATTTTGATGAAAAAAAAAATAAACAAATACTCATCCAAATATTTTTTGACAGGGCGAGAATTGAACAGATTCCTAGTTCTAGATTTGCTGATCGATCGTTTTGATACAATCGTGAACATAAATAAACGTTATCAGAGTGTTTTACTGAAAGATTAATAAATTTAAAAAAAACGTTTGAAAAATAGTGCAATGTTTTTTTAGTTACATCTTTAAGATTTTTACAACCTTTAAGATTTTTTTAATCTCATTATCGCCTAAGCAAACATTTGTTTTTTAAATTATAGCTCTGACTCTCTAATTTTCAAAACTTTCGAAATTAAAAATAACAAAAATGTTGTTTCCAATTATCTCATTTTTTGTCGGAATTGTTTAGATTTGATCTCGTAAAAATGAGTCGGATTCTGTGAATTTCGGACTCGTAATTCGGATCAGTGTTCCTTTCAACGGTCCATCCAATTACATTGTTATAGCAAATTAGAATAAATTCAATTTCCGAAAGAGTGTAAGAGCAAGTAAATGTTTAAAATCAATTCAACATTAATCAGAGTTAAATAAATTTCACGTTATAAATTATAAGCAGTGTGCTGATTAGAGAAACCGGAATTATACACACGAATCGTTAAAGATAGAAAAAGAATGACGATCGCAGAGAGGCTCGTGCGTGGTATTCACTTATATAGTTACACTAATAATGCAATCTCAATTATCATTATAGCGTCTGTTGAGAGAGACAATAGGCGATCAATGGACTTAACTATATTAACGGATAAAACGACTGAATACCCACTCGACCGATTAGCAATACTTGTTAATATGAAAATTACAGCAATTGATTTATGAACATTTTTTTTTAACAATCGGCTGCAACAGTAAAACGATGAAACTCAGGAAAAAATCCATAGGTTAAATTCGTAGAGGATCTCTTGAGGGACAAAAATACGTGATGCATTAAGGTGAGCAACCAATTTAGGAGACCAAGAATTAGATGATTTTTTACATTTTTTTTTTATTGTGAAAGAAAAAACGGAAATTTGTGTAACTCTGACAATAATCTATTCATATTTTCATACATCTATGGTAATTTTTTCAAGTTATTTCATGCATTAATTAAGGTGTAATCCGCTATGTCCCTTGGCATGTCCTCATCGTCGTTGTCGATTTGCGAGAATTGTGCAGCTCGCAATTCGCATCTGAAATAGTCCAGCAAATTTTTATACATTCTTGAGATGTTTTTTTAAGAACATGAACCTAAATTTTGAAAAAAAAATCGAGAATTGAATGTTGAAACGTGTTTGAAAAAAAATGATCGATTTTTAGCACTTTTTTCCCCGGAATTTTGCAATAATAAATATCTTTTAAACGATCTAATCTTTCCAACTTTAGGTTCATGTTTTAATAAATTATATTATGTAAACGCGTTCCAAATTTGAAGATGATCCATCAATTACTTTTTGAGTTATGATTTCCGCAAATTAAAAAAATGTCATTTTGAGAAAAACACGTTTAAAGTTTGAGCGCGTTTGGGAGTCGAGCGAAGAGTTTTTATCATTTATATGCGTACCGTTAGAAGGAATCCGAATATCGTTTTGAAATTTTCAGGGTGTATTCTTAAGATATTTTGCTAACGTTTATGAAATAAAAAAAAAAATGATTTTTTGAAGCATCTAAAGTGGTTGCTCGCTTTAAAATCGGTTGAAAAATACGGATTATTCTTTAAAAAATCTCGATAAAAATATGAAATCACGGAATATTGCATTTATCAGTTGATGATTTCTCAAATTTATCGTTATTCAATTTTTTTAGGTTAATAAGACATGCTGTAATACACATCAACCTTCAATTAATTTAATTGGTGCATTATGCTTGGCATAAATGTGTTTTGAAAATTTAGCACTCATTTGACTAGTATGAAGCAGCTATATTATTTTAAGGCGGAAAATATCGAGTGTTAGAAATCCTTAGGTGTGTGGGCATGCGCCTGAATCAATTTAGCAATTATCTCGAACAAATTTTCAACGTAAATTATGCAGTCGAGTAAACGATCTTTGGCCGGACATAATAATTGGTATAGGCTCGTTATAATAATTGATATGGAACACCTTTTTTTCAAACTCAAAAAAAGATCATGTGATTTTTTGACATCCTGTTTTTCTGTTTTATATGTTCAAGATTTCAATGGCTCGATATTTATTTATATATCTAGCACACCATTACCACGTCATTCTTTAATAATTAGCTACGACAGCAAAGATTGCACATCATTCCAGACGTAATTCATGGCCCATAAAACGGTTGTTTTTCATGAAAATCCTCGGACTTTGAAACCAGGATAATTTGGAATTCTGAAGGTGACAAAAAATCCTCCCTCTCGTTTCTTCGTCCACGAAGAAGTAAACAAAAACTCAATGCAGATGAGAAAAAAATATGATTTTAGTTCAAATGAAAAAAAAAAATAAATAAATAAATAAAAAAGATCCGTTAGTCATTGATAATAAAAACAAAATTGCCATAGCCGTAGCCGTTTGTAGAATGTTTTTTTAAGTTACGTCTCAATGATGCACTTATTCCCAATCGATAATCTGGACTTTCATCTCATCATTGGAAACATTAACGCATAATTGTACCGATCTATAGTGCCCGTGGAGCAGGAAGTATTTAAATAATATTTAGAAGATTAAAAAAAAAAAACATCCACCTGCGGCAGTTGTGTAATTCGCATACCTTCGAGTAATGGAATGAAACTTAAATACTCTTTGATCAAGCTTCGAAAGCAACAACAAAATATGTATATGTAAAAATATTTTATATCAGCGCAGTTGTGCGTGACAATTAATGATTATTATTTTATCAAGAGACGCGGTAGCGGCTCGACGCCAAGTATTAAAAAGGAAAAAAAAAATTTGAAAAAAAATTTTTGTCGAACGCTGCCGCGCACTCTTTTGTACAGTAATATTAGGTTTTTCCGATTTTTCGAAATTTTAAAACTCCTCCCACGCAGCAACGGGTGGAGTGAATGAAACTAAGAGGGGTTTACCAATGCAAGTTATTTTTTTCTATCCAGTGGTTTTTGTTAGAAGTCGTTCGATCCACGAATTCTGGAGATGACGCAACATTGCATAATAAAATTTGAAATTTTGGGAATTTTCATTATGATGCTATTTCTCAGAGACACAAGGACGTAAGTTATGTTTGTTTATATTGGATTTACGTCCTTTGCGGCAAAAATCTACATTTGATTACCCTCTGACGTCATCGTACAGTTATCTAGTAAGTTTTCCTCCCTCCTTTTTCCAAAATGTCGAAGATTAAGATGCAGACAGAGACAGAGATGGACGTCAAGGTGAAGGTCAAGATGAAAGATGTGGATGTGCGTATGTGCGTGCGTGCGTGCATGAGGGAGAGAGAGAAGGAAGGGGGGGGGGAGAGAGAGAGAGAGAGAGTGAGAGGGGGGGGGGGAGGAGGGAGGGAGGGAGAGAGGGACAACGGGTGAGGGCGGGAGGGGGAGAAGGAGGGGCGGGGGAGAGAGAGGGAGAGACTACTTGTGTGTACTCAGGGTTCTGAAGGTGTATCCGACTTGTTATGTAAACAAAAATAATGTGTACATTACAGTTTGTATTTTTCACTTACTTATTGTATCTTTGGACGTATAAATAAATATCTTTACGTGGAGTCAACACCACGAAAAATTTTATTTCTTTTTCCAAAAAGTACTTAAGTTTTATTAATTAAAACTAACTATGAGTGCTTGATATATGAAGTTCAGAAAATTTCGGCAAAATTGTATTATCGATTGTGAACTTCAAATTTAATTCTGTGCGGTAAGGGAAACTTCGATAACTCTCTTTTTCTCTCTCCCTCCCTCTCTCTCTCACTCTCTCGGTCTATTTCAATCTTACTCTCTCTCTCTCTCTATCTTTTCCTCGCCATCTTTCTATGTTAAGTAATCCTTTCAAAATATTGTTCATTTTTTTTTAAATTCAACATTTGTCTCAGATTTTTCCAGGGCATTAAAAAAATGCATCATTATGTCGTTGTCTTTTTATCTTTCTCTATCTTTGTAGATAAAGGTACGAAGTGACCTTTATCTACATATGTAAGACAACGTCAAACGACAATGATTTGTAAGCACAATGTATTAATGTCGATATTCAGTGTACACCAAATATTGTACCGAAGTTGTATGAAGTAATTAACTATATTTATTAATTAAGAATGTATTTACAATATTTACATGTACTTTTTTCACTATTTGCACTGTCAGTATCCAGTATTTTACGATTTCACCATTTTACTCCACTCAGTTTCACTATTCACAAATTTATCATTTTACTATTCACCACTTGATTATTTTAATATTATATTTTATTATTAATTTTATTATTAATTTTATTATTAATATTATATTATTTTATTATTAATATTATTTTAATACTCATTGTTCCCAAAGCAAAGTACTATTATGTTTTGAAAAAGAAGTGATATCTTTGAAAAAAAATTTCAAAAAGTAAAAAAGAACGCCAAGTATTAAAAAGTCGCGACCATATTCATAAAATGACCACTCTATATTGTTGTTATTATGTTAAAATAAAAACGATCTTTCTATTCACAACTTTAATTTCTATTTCGTTATATAGAAAAAGTTTCGTCACCTCAGAAAGAAACTACTAAAAAAATGGTGGCCTTGATTTGAAAAAAAAAAAAAAAATGAAATGATTCTAACATAGCCAAGTACGGTGAATGAATTACGAAATTCCATATGAGATCATTGGCACCTTGAACGGTGCCCGCTAAAGGGTTTTGTCGCCTCAAGGGCTTCCAAAGAAAATCCTACAAATATGAAAAAATGAGTATTATGACATTATGCTAGCTAAGAGACAATGAACGTACAAAATAATTCTACGGGAAATAAGTGAAACAAAAATTACATAGAAAACCGTACGTACACGTACAAGTGCACACGATACACGTTTCTACATGTACGTACGATACAAATTCATTGTTAAAACTATACAAAAACTTGGCGTGCATGGTTTTCAAAAATAAGCTCGGCGAAGAAAATTCTCATCCGTCAGCACCCGTAGCAAATTTAAATACTTACGTATTTTATATATACCTTCTATCACTTCTTCCGCTCGTCCATTTCTGCATCCGTCCAACCCAACTACCCTCACGGAACCAAACATCCAATGGACGTATTTTGTACGTGCATAAGGCCAGAAAACATCCCTTTCCCGTTCATTGGATGTTTGGTTCTGTAATGGTATCCACTCATCGCATCCATCCGTCCGCTTGTACATTGACTTTTGCGTCCAACCGTCCCAACCCTCTATCCCATCTAGTCATTTTTCCGTCCACCCGTCCACCTTAGTCATCAGTTCATCCATTCGGTCCCTCTATTCCATTCATTCCATTCGACTATGCATTTACGCCATCCATTCTATCCATCTATCTTCGCATGCAATCATCCAACTCATTTACTTATTCAACTTATCCTCTCTATCCATCCCATCCATTAATCCATCTGACCTATTAATATCGACCATTTGTTTCGTTCATCTTGTCCTCAATATGGAATCCCCTCTTCGGTCTGGGAATTGATCTGGGGGCTTCTTTCATCATCGATGAAAGAACGAGTTGATCATTGATCTGGGGAGTATATCCGAACAACCGTATCTTCCCGAGCTTACTTTTGAAAACCATACACGCTAAGTTTTTGTGTAGTTTTTACGGTGAATTTGTGTCGTACGTAGATGTAGAAACGTGTATCGTGTGCACTTATACGTATACGTGCGTTTTTCTATGTAATTTTTGTTTCATTTATTTTCCGTAGAATTGTTTTGTACGTTCATCGTCCTTAGCTAGCATAATGTCATGATACCAATCGTTTGATATTTGTAGGATTTTCTTTGGAAGCCCTTGAGGGAACAAAACCCTTTAGAGGGCACCGTTCAAGGTGCCAATGATCTCATATGGAATTTCGTAATTCATTCACCGTACTTGGCTATGTTAGAATCATTTTATTTTATTTTTTTTTTCAAATCAAGGCCACCATTTTTTTAGTAGTTTCTTTCCGAGGTGAAGTAACTTTTTGTATATAAACGAAATAGAAATTAAAGTTGTGAATAGAAAAATAGTTTTTATTTTAACGTAATAACAACAATATAGAGTGGTCATTTTATGAATAAGGTCGCGACTTTTAAATACTTGGCGTTCTTTTTTTACTTTTTGAAAGTTTTTTTCCAAAGATTTCTATACAAAAAAAGTTTAATCCCACAAGGCAAGTTTCTCGATAGTGGAATCGTAGAAAGAACAATTTTAAGGATTATTTCGAGAAATTTCTGTCTTCTCGTTCTCACTATTTTTGCTCTAATACTCTGCATTGACCTCCTTGAACTCAGGGCAGTATTAATTTCTTTTAGAAAGGAAAAAAATCACGCTTCTTAAACAAAAAATAATTGCACAACGAACTTATAAAAACTGCGAACTTTTGCCTTCGCTTTTACACTACACACAAAAATGTTAAACTCCTCGAAACAAAATAACAAAAACGATATTTGTTTTTCCAAATTTTTCGGAGTACCTTTTGTACACAATTCATTTTCAAAAAAAAAAAAAAAAACGTTCGTTATGAGAAAGGAAGATGCATCCACTGGAGAAGGGAAAACGAAAAATTCCGCCAGTCTTTTTTCTTCCTTGACTCTGTTGACACTGTGATCTTTCATAAAGCGATTGGAATGCAATACTTCTTGGATCTCCTGTTTTCCAGGGAAATTTCAACGTGGTCTACGCACGAGACATTTTCATACTTTGTTGTTACTGCAAACAATTTTTTATTTCGCTCGCGGAAAAAGAATTAAAACTAATGGTTATATTACGCACTGAGTACGTATTCGCTTCATTTTAATGCATGAATTATGTCAATACAATCATAGCGCGGAAGAACGAACTAAATTAAAAAAAAAAAAAAAAAAAAAACAAAAATTTAATAACCTTCGTAAAAAATATTTACTCCGCGTATATTTTAAATCACCACTGCCGTGAGCAGGAATAACGTTGTTTCATTTGCACATGAGGCTGCTAAGATTTTTTTGAACTGCATAAAATCAATTACAAATTGTATTCATTATGAAACCCCCCTTTTTTAAATATTCATGCGTAAAGAGTGAAAAAAACTGTATGCTAAATTTTTTCCTTTGTTTTTTTTTTTTATTGGTCGTTTGAAACAGCCGAGTTTTTTTGGATCAGGAAATCATTTGGATACTTTTATTGCTTTTTTCAGAATGTATCATTCTGTTTATGGTGGGAGTCATTTCCAGTGCTCTGGCGTACGCTGTTCACGTGATTAATCCTATCAAACTTCTTTTCGATTACGTGAGTACCCGTGGACTAACAACGCAAAAACGTTAAAAATTGTATAATGCTTATCTTTTTTTATTTTTAATATGCTGAGGCAAAACGAAATTAATAGAGTAGGCTTATTTGCATATTTAAAAAAATAAAAATCCACTCTTGACGATTTGTTAAAAATGGTAAACTGAATTTGTTCTCGAATTATTATAAAATAATTTAAAAAATATATATTTTTTTTAATAACCTTTCGCGCAATTTTTTCCACAAGACTAATTATTTTAATATTTACAATTGTTGATAGTCGATAAAAATTTTTTTGTGATTAAATGGAGCTCATACGAATGGAAATAATCGAGATATTTTTATTTGCGACAGAATCTTGTAATGAGACCGGATTCAACGGTATTCACTATATGGCAAAAACCACCGATCGAAATATTCATCAAAGTCTATATATTCAATATTACGAATCCCGATGAATTTTTAAATGGCGACGAAAAACTCAAGGTTCAAGAGATTGGTCCTTACGTTTATCAGTGAGTTTATTTTTATTGTATTAATAAATTCAAATTACCCTATAAATCTATTCAACATTAGGTACTGAAAAAGAATTGTACCACTTTGGATTTTGTTTATTGTAAATAAAATAAATGCACATAAACGTTTTTTTAAAGCAAGAGAATTATTTTAAGCAATTTGACAAAAAAGGTTTCACAAATTAACTTCGATCGATTCGATACTGATCTCATCTAGAGATTTCATTGATTTTGAATAAAATTTAAGGAGCGATTAAAATTTGGATAAGTCCGAGGGTCCATTAAATTCATGGAGATAGTTGTCTATTAATGTTCATCTATGAATAATAATTTTATTATTTTCTTGCATGTTATAATAATTTAATAAAAGTTTTTAATATCATTAAAAATCAAATTTAGTCCATTTCGTATTAAATCGATCAATTCCAACCCATTTTTTATTAGATTCAATGGATAATTAATTAAGCTGAGAACTCTTTTGCGAACATAAATCCATATTTTGTTGCGTTAGTAGTAACAAAAAAATCAACAAAATTTTATTTATTCGAACAGAGAGTTTTTGGAGAACGGGAACGTGACGTGGAACGATAACGGTACAGTTTCGTATATTCCGAGGAGGAGTATCGTCTACGTCCCGGAAATGTCAGTCGGTAATTCCGAGTTGGATATCGTACGGGTACCAAATATTCCAATGTTGGTGAGTACCGTAAAATAATAGAAAATTGAAAAAAAAGAGGAAAAAAATGGATCGATAAACTAGAGATAGAATAATATGCACATGAGGAATGAGATACGATTCAGCATTAACGTTGTTAAAGTATATACAATTGTTTAATGTCTCAATCATTAATTAGGTCAGTTCAATTATATCCTCGGCGCTAATGAAAGAAGAAAAAACCAGAGCTATAGTACAAAATCACGTGAATTCTGCTATAACAGTCATTGTACCACTTTGATAAATAAATATTAAAACATGTTCATGTGTAGACAATTATGAATCACATTCTCGGATAATAATAGATTATAATTATTTTA